>OY744540.1:89183867-89206367 GCA_963556195.1 Sepiola atlantica
AAAAGAAAATACCACCAACAAATAAAAAAATAAACAAAAGTGAGTGACATTTTGTGCAAAATAGAAAAAAAAATGAATTCGGTAATTTTGTTACCCCCCCCCCCTCACTGAAACAAAATAAATGACTCCGTGTTGTTGGCCGCCCCCCCCCCTTTTGGTATTCTGAAAACGAAGCAAAAATGTAATTCTTCTTGGAGACCTACCTAAACGGGGAACAGTACCCCCCCCCCCCCACACCCAATAAAATTTAAAAAATTGGTACATAGAGATCTGAAAAAACATTCAAATCTGAATAAGTATATTTGGATTGGCTTTTGAAAAAAAAAACAACACCATCTCCCCAATTTTTGTCATTTACGCAAAAAACTGGAGAAAAAAAATCAACAGTGTTCGGTAATATTGGTACACAAAAATTTTAGTTTAAAAAATACAATTTTATTTTATTCGCCTATTATAAGCTGAAAAAAATTGGTTTATATATTCTGAAAAAGAAAAAATGTACACCGACTGGTAAATTGATCTTGCGCCCAATGTGAAGATTTTCTTTCTTTGCTACCAATCTTTTAAAGAAAATAGTTAACACCTCATAATAAACTTGCGAGGTGTTTGAAAAAAAAAAAAACAACCATCTCTAATTCTAATATGTGGGAAAAAAGCACTCAAAAATATCTGAAAAAAAATGTTACGGTTTTTCCTCCCCCATTCAAAAAGTTAAAAAAAATTTGAATGTACTGTTGAAAAAAAAATGACTCGACGGTTCGGTAATTTTGTTGGTGATTTTCTTGGAGAATTACCACCGACTAGGTTTTGAAAGCCCCCCCCCCCCCACCATATGACCTATATCTGAAAAAAAAAAATCGAGTTGCAAAATTGGAATAAAAATGGGTCCCCCCCCCAAAAAAAAAGAAGATTGGAAACAGAGAAATGTTAAAAAAACATTCAAATGTGAAAAAAAAAAAAAACAATAAAACCGACTCACTGGAAAAACTGTTCGGTACCACCCCCCAAAAAAAAAATTGGTACATAGAGAAAAAATTAAAAAATACCTTTCTCTGCACAAACTGGGGAAAAAATGAATCCAGAGACCCAGTTACCCCCCCACCCCCCCCCCCCAAAAAAAAATTTGGTATATTTTTCGCATCTGAAAATATATTCTGAAAAACAAATTGTGAAAAAGAAAATAGTGAACACCGACCATTGAATAAATTAGATAAAAAATCTTGCAAAACTGGAAAAAAAATCAGTGTTCGGTAATAATTTTCTAACTTACACACAAATAAATGTTAAAAAATATTCAAATGTGAAAAAAAAGAACTCAATAGTGTTGAAAATATTTTAATATATCTGAAAAAGAAAATAAATAACCCCCCCCCCCCCTTCAAATCTGAAAAAGTTTTTGAATAATGAAATTTTACATTTCTGACTAGTCTGGAGGGGACTCAAATTAAGTACCGACCGCGCAAACTGGAAAACAACAAGTTCGGTATCTGAAAAAAAAAAAATCTGGCAAATTGGGGAAAAAATTGTTGTTTGACATTTTTTATTATTATGAGTTTTTTTTACCTCTCAGACAACTCCACTGACGTAACAACAGGAATCAAGACTGCACCTTTTCAGCCTCTGTGACAATGAAACAATAATAAAACAAACAAAAAAACAAGACAAAAAACAGAAAAGACCGGACCCACCTATGAGGACCCCCCCCCCCCCCCCATCACAGTAATTTTTTTCTCTGCACAAAAAACACCCACGGTGTATTATCGTGAGAAAAAGGAATCTATCATGACTAAAGGCTGACAACGAGCACTAAGAGGAAGACATCTTGGTGGTCCCGGTCCCTCTTGACCATAGATCGGGGTACTGGCTTTGAGAGCAAAACCAAATATGGGGGGAGGGGAGTTATAAAGGACAAGCAAGACCGGCTAGTATCGAAGATCTGACGAGGTTAAATTGGACGACAAAAAATATAGAGGTAATGAGAAAGGGTCAGTGTGAGGCCACACACAAACACCTCAAACAAATATCTGCTGGAAGCCAACTGGACAAAAAATTGACGTGTACCTTATATATCGCATCAGTGACACTCCACTGCTCAAATAATATAATACACAAAAGATTGTTAAACAAACGGGTGAAAGTCGGTTGCAGCAATGGCGGACAATTCACGTACAATCTTAGTCTCCAAGAAAAAGTGATCAACTAGAGTGGTGATATACAGTTGAAGGATATCTAAAGGGGGGTTGTAAACTAGAAGAGGTGGAGAAGCACCAACCTACAAAAATATATAGAAAGTGAGGTGGCAAAATGTGACTAGGACAGTTTGTCAAGGTGGGGTTGTGTCTCTTGGAGGGTGTGGCGGTTGAACTGAGCGGGGGAATCTGCTAAAAGGGAAGCAAAGAGAAGTGAGTGTCGGAGTGAGATAAGAGCTAGGATTCGATCTCCTTGGAATTGATGCGATTAGAGAGCGGGAATGGGCGAAGTCCCAGAGTGCAAGCGTACGACGAGTACTCGACTATCGAGAACTAAATGGCTATGTGGTCAGGTTCCCTCGGATGTCGGTGGTATGCCAGCAGATGGAAGAGAAAGTTCAACCGGTCCCCCTTCAGCCACCCGAAACAAAAAGACTGCGCCCGCATTGTCATTTGTGTGTGTGATGATCGAGCGGTGGAGGTGGTCTCGACTTACGTCTCGCGACATCAAACCACACGGAATTAAATGAGAGGGGGAATCTGCTAAAAAGGGAAGAAAAAAACGGGAAAAAGGAGAGAAAATCTGAGGAATTTTCGTTTATTGGAAGCTCGAAGTTATACAGAGGTTTTTTGGGGGTTCCGTTTGCAGAGGGCAACAAATTGATGTTGGACCAGACCTACCCTAGGCTGGCATAGCAAGGATAAGATAGCCCGAACTCAAGCGGGCAGTGACTGCCGATTGATTTGATGTTAGGCACAGACATTCCCAGCTAAGCAGGCCCTGGAAGTCTACAATGGACTGGCTAAACCGACCGGAAGATGAGGGAGACTTACCCTCAGAGAATGGGAAGGTGGAGAGGTGTGATGTTTTTTTTACCGTATAAAATAGTGGGAGACAGGGGCAGGTGTCCGGTAAGGTGGAAAAGAGCCCAATAAACTAGACGTGCATGAGCAAAGTACAGAAAGGGTAACCTGTCAAATTTAAGAAGCGGGACGTCACAACTGTGAAGGGAAGCTGATGGGATGCTCAGAGTTTGTGGTGTCCATCGCTTACCTCCCAGGCAGAAGAAACGTTTGATCGGATCGAATTTGAGTGACTTATAGGCAATTCACAAGAGCCCGTCACAAGAGACAGGGCAAACCGAAAAGACGATTGCCTTCTTCTTTCTGCAAGCTAAGGAAGATCGTGCTTTGCACGACAAAAAAGGGGATGGGGAGTGATCGTGGAGTGGAGAGCGGAGCATCAGACGAATGCTCAACTTGCTTCCTGGGCCCACATTTTTCGTCCTTCTCCAAGCCGCATTTTCCAATTCGATCAGTGTCAGTCAAACAGAGGAAAGAATGTTAGACAAAGAGTACACTCTAATCCAGAGTATCAAATATCCTCAGATAAAAGGCCAGTTTGCTTAATGATTGGGCGGTATCTCCAGAATTCTTGAAGACTGGTACCATACATAGACAGCAAAAATTTCTTGTGTATAGTTTGAAAAGGACAGGGGCCAAGCCTTATGAGTTTTTGCAATCACCTAGTTTCTGTGACTTATGCTGGCGAATTACTTAAGCTTCCTACACGGGCATGGCTGACAGAAAACGAGAGAGAATCTAGATTCCAGACGTCAACAAGATAAACCTTGGAGTGGTAGAAGTGGTAATTACCAGACTTGAAATCAGATGGTTGGCATATTATGGAATGAATGTCAAAAGGGGGCACCAACCTACATATATAAAAAAAAGTGAGGTGGCAAACGTGACTAGGTTTTTTGAGTACGCCAGACCGCAGTTGGTTGTCTGTCGTTAGGACATTTATACCCCCCCCCCCACTGGAGAATGCCTTGGGTTGTCTTGGAGAGGAACAAATTGATGGCCCCCTGTTGGAACCAGATCGATTCCCTACCCCAGGCAGACGTCTTGGAGCCATAGCGAGGTATAATAAGATGGACAGTTTTTAAACTTAGCCCGAACGAATAGGCCGACCGACACCCTAGGAACCTGCACCTGTGTCCCATTTTACGTAATGGGCAGTCACAAGCTGGGTGTAACTTGATGAAGAAGAGAAGGGCGCCGGACAATCTAGGCTGATGGCGGGGCACGGGAGTAAACCGCCTGTCTCAAACCGAAAACACAAATGCCTTCCTCAGTGAACTTTTAGGGGAGAGATAGATGGGGTCACATTTTACCCCCCACCAAAAATGGCGGACAATGAACAAAAAACATCAACTACTAATGACGTAAACGATTAGGCTGGAGCAGCTGGCCGGACGATTACCATGCCCCTGAAAAGTTGGTCACCGACAATGGTCCCGAAAAACGTGAACATGGGAGACCTCCATCCAAGAGCACTGCGAAGGTAGAGAGCTTCTACCTTGCATAAGGCAATCTAGAGAATTTGGACCTGCCTGCAGTGACGGTTTTTCTTCCAATGACGAAGCCTCAACTTTTGGCCGAAGGAAGAACATGGATAGGGGGGGATCATCCTCGAACCAGGCAATGAGGAGGATCAGGCGTCAGTAAAAAAAATATAGGAGAGAGGTGTGCAATCACATAATAATTGCCTGAACCCTGTCCCTACAACCGGCCCCCCCCCTACTAAGACAAGCAAAAGTTCTTCTGTTGTCCTGTTTTATGTTATGAAAAAAGTAGTTGGACATCAAGGTCTTTCTTGGAGACGTCGCGAGGTCTAGTCTAGATAGAGTTTATTCGAACAGGTCCTGCACCTGTAAAATTTTATATAGTGGGCAGTCACACAGACTGTGTGTGTACTTGAGTTGTTTAAGGGAAGATGAATCTGTGAAGGGAAAGCCAACCGGCAGAAGAGAAGTTCGAGGAACGAGCCCTAATGGGATCGAATTTGGAACCGATAGAGAAGAACACTTGAAGGGGTTGGATCGTAGTAGAAAGTAACGATTGGGGGGGAAAAAATCCTGTGGTGAGTGTGTCACAATCAGACGAATGTTAGCCGGATTTTCGATTCGGGTCACAACGCCCTGAATATCCAATCAGCGCAGATTTACACAGCTAAATTCAAAGACTAACATAATTCTTTCTCAAACAGAGCATTCTCACTGAATCCTCAGATGAGACCAGGCACATTTCCCACCAGTCTTCTGGCACTTCTCCACCCTTGTTAATATGAATGTCTTCCTCGCGTTGCCAACCATTCTAAATTAACGAGGATATTCCACTCAACACATATTCAGTTGCAACAATGTGCGGACCTAAAGGCAACAGAAGCGTATATCAGTCCAAAGAACTTCAACCGATACCATGCATCCATCCTCCTAGGATCTGATAGCTTCGTCAGATCAAGGAAAGGAACCGTCTGCTGAATCTGTAGCTGCCGCATAAACCCGGGTACGTGCATTTACCCAGGAAATACAACAACGACAAACCCGCTAATGTGATCGGCTCCCCACCAAGTCTCAAGTTGCCTTACCCTATCTTCATTCATAACTTTATTACTTCCCTTTTTGTATGTTGACTCCCATTCATTACACTACCCTAGTTTCACTTACTCTCCTTCTCATTTCATCTTCCACCTTAATCATGCATTGCTCCTCCACAACTACCCTGGCAAATTTTGTGCTCACAGAGAGTCCTTCCTCCCAACACAAAAATTCTAGGCTGGGGAGACATAATGAGAACACTCTTACCTTTTTCTGTGATGTCCGTGTGGTCTTTATTTGTCCTCCGGGCAGCAACTGTCATATGAGAAAAATTATAAGACAAATTGCGATATTACAACAACTTTGTGTAGTTGTTTCATTTGCTGAGTAAAAAAAAAAATTTCTTGTTTTATACAAAAAATAAAAAGACAATAGAACAAAAAAGGTATGCTTAAATACTAGAGTAAAAAAAATGCTAGTGTATTATTATACAAGAATGTTTTAAGAACAGTATCCCTGCCATAAGGCAAAGCTGGTCAAGAACTAGACTGGCCTGCTCAGAGTCCTGACATGACCCCTATAGAAAACTTATGGAACCCAATATCAAGATTTAGCGAAATCCTGCAGTCGTAAGATGCACAGCAGTTATTGAAAAACAAAGGTCTTTTGCCTTTTTAATGTGATTTAGTTAAAAATGATTGTTCCTTAATTTTTTACTTTAAAAATATTATTTTCAGATTTAATTTTTTAATTTTTTGTGTAAAAAATGTACAAACTTGTTTTTTTTTTAAATACAACTTTCAACCAGATTCATCATATTCCAATCTAATTTAATTGATTTAAAAAACAAAACAATATTTTAAATCTGAAAAATTTAGAACAAATTGTAAAAATTTGAAAGACGCGTGATGTTTGGGGTTATTTCGGAATGGGGCGAGGTCTGTGTGGAATATTTATGGTTTTTAGTGTTTTTAAATAAAATTTTCTGGCAGATTGGTAAATAAAGTTAGCAAAATCCGTTTTGGAGCAGATTAGAGTTCTGCTCACGACTCGCGGGAGCTGTTTGGCTGCATTTTTTTTAACGTAATTTATATAGGGTGTAGTTTCCTGTCAAAGATTCCAACAATTTGCTGGAGTTTTCCAGATTCTGGAGGGTTACACGCTGCCTTCCTAGTACCGTACTGTGTTCTGGTATGGAAAAATTTCTGTTTTTATGCAGGATAAGGCAAGACTATGGCAAGGAATCCGGAAAACATCGAAGATTTGTTGTGGCTGAGATGTGCAGCAAAACAAAGGTGGCATTTTTTGTTCCTGCAATTCTGTGGTATTAATTCATATTCATCAGATTTAATTTTTTTGGATGGAAATAAACATTTTTTTAAAAAAATTTACCCTTATGTACAAATTTTTTTTTTTTCATCTCTCTTTTTTGAAATACATTAATTTTATTTATAATTTATTTTTTATTAAGATTCAATCGAGGAGAATGAGGGGAGGTAACTCTAATACATCATCATCCCACCAAGGTTTCGAACTTGCTCAGCACGGAAGGGCACCCCGTGCAGAGTGGCGCTGCTCAATGGTGTGGGGCAGACTCTCGAGGGTAAATCTTGCACTTCTTTTCATTGTAGACATGGTTATATGGATTCACTCACACCTTTCCTCAGGTTAGGTTGTTATATATATATATATATATATATATATATATATTTATTATGTACAGTAAGTAATACATGAGTCTGGGGGGTTAAAAAACAAGTTAGTTTTTTGCATACTGATTTGTAACCTATTTTTTTGCATCAAAAATGAATGCGCAGCATGAGTGAGGATTGATAATTTTTATCATTTGGATACAGCAGGGCAGAGTGTACTCTGAAACGTCAGCTCACCACTCCTTTTACAAAGAAACTACGTCGGAAAAGGAATTGTGCGAGACGGGCGGCTTACGCCCGAACTTCTTGCTAACTGGTAACATCCACCAGTCTTCAGGCATCCTGTGACACATGTCTATGAACCAGACTACATGGAATGAAGGGGCATAAGATCCCGAAGCAGAACCGCTCGCATGCTGGTGGCTCTTTGATTCCAGTGGGGATTGTCATTATCCACAGTAGTGGAGTCTCTGTACTGGTCAGAGACATCCTGTCTGCGGTGGCTAGCATGTGCATGTCGGTGCGCTCGATTGTTGCGGTTTATGCGCCCAACACACCTGGGGGAGAGGGTTTCCTTTCTTCAAGGGTCCGGAGCGAGTAGAGGTATGCAACTCTCGACCCCAAAATATGTCAGGGGGGGGGGGGGGTAATAGCGGGTCGTGCCGTAGATTCCATGTCGATCACCGCATCCTATTCGAGTACTTTCTTGTCATAGGTTCTCTCACGTCGAGAGCATTTGGAGGAGCCCTCCCCCCTGACTTGTGGTGAAAAGCTTGTTTTTTTTTTACCCATTCATGTGCTCTGATTACCCCTATGCAGAGACGCAGTCGGCACGCCAAACACGGCAGAATGTCTTCTTTGGGGGTCTCCATTAATGACCAGTGTGAGCTATTCCAACTCTGGAAAGGTTGCCTTCTAGTAACCTCTCCCTGTGGGGATTCTTCTTCCGCCCCACTGAGATCCTCTTGGAACTTATTCTCTCCGACAAAACTCATCCTGGACATCTGGGTCTTTTTTTGAACCAATTCATATAAAAAAATTAGAGATAACTAATTTCTCCTTATTTCCCACATCCCTCTATTTTTTTTCTACTGGCCCTGACGCTATCTATTGAGGGGTCAATTCTATCCGTTGTGGAAACAAGCAAAAAAAAACTCTTCTTACCTTTCAGATATCCGCGTTGAACTTGAGCGGGCCAACTTGTCAGAATACGGATGCAGGATGAATCCGCTCCACTGTTGGTACTTGTGGGTAGCGATCGACATGAAAAAGAAAATAATCAAAATAGACAACAATTGGCAATGATTACAAAAAAGAATCAATTATTGAAAAGACCATCAGAGGAAGATTCACAACGCGGTCATAGAGCATTGTTTCTTGCCTCTCTGGTCAATATATGAGTAATATATTATCACATAACCCATGTGGAGTCCACTGGCATTAGGGAACTCCACCTCAATCGCTCAACAACCATTAACGCGGATATTTTATTATTTTATTCCACTCATCACATATTTAGTCACAACAATGTGCAACCATTATTCATTTACTCCAAAACTAAGCCTAACCCCTAACCCCGACCCTTCTAATCTCCAAAAGGCAACAGAAGCGTTATCATCCAAAGTCTTTTCCCAGGTACCTTGTGTCCATCCTTCCGAGGAGTGACAGCTCCGTCAGATCATGGAAAGGTCCGATCTGCTGAATCCATAGCGGCCGTAAAACACGGGTGCATGCACTCACCCGCGAAATACGATACTAATGAACCCACTAAGATCGGTTCCCCACCAAGTCTCAAGTTGCCTTTACCCTAATTTCGTTCATACTTCATTCATACCTTAACTAAAACCCTACACTAGTTTTATGATACCACACTCTCATTGTTTTATGTGATTCTATGTGGTCCTTCCTACCTCCCTTTTCTGTATATATCATTTTCATCCTTCCACATTTTCACCTGTCATACAAAAACGAACTTTTTAAAACCGTATTCTTCGGGTCCCCTTCTCCTTTTTATTATTTTTTTTTTTTTGGGGGGGGGGGGGGGGGGGTACCGAAAATTAGGACATTTTTAACGACAGCTAACAAAAAAAAAGGCGTATAAAACTCACAAATTCAGTTTGTTGCGTGTTGTTCTGTTAACTGGCGTTAAAAATGTCAAGAAACTGAAACTTACCTTTCGAACCGTGAACAGCCTCTCTCTCAGTCTCTTTTTTTAAACCTTAAAAAAAAAATTAAAAAATTTTTTTTAACGATTTTAATTGGAATAAAATTTAAAAATAAATCTTTATCTTTGTTAAAGCAAATAAAATCGATTTTCAAGTGTTCGTAATCGATGCATTTCGGTTTCTAATTTAATGAGCAAAAATAATTAAAAAATTAACTTTCAACGAAAAAGCAAAATTCAGAAATTAGCATTGTCGATTTCGCCTGCGAAAAGTCGTATAATATTAATGACACAGGGGAGATAACTCTAATTTACTCGGTTCATAAGTAGTTCAGTCGTTATATTAGAATGACACAAACACTGTGTTATCAGAATGACACAGGGGAGGTAACTAATTTTACATCATCCCACCAAGGTTTGGTTTCTTCATCAGGGTCGGACTTGCTCAGCACGGAAGGGCACCCCGTGCGGGGTGGCGCTGGTCATTGGTGTGGGGAAGCAGACTCTCGAGGGTAAATCTTGCACTTCTCATTGCAGACATGGTTATATGGATTCACTCACACCTTTCCTCAGGTTAGGTTGTTTTTCTTCGGTTGTGTGTAAATATATATATATATATATATATATATATATATATATATATATATATATATATATATAAATATATATATATGTACAGTAAGTATGAGTCTGGGGGTTTAAAAAACAAGTTAGTTTTTTGCATACTGATTTGTAAACTATTTTTTTGCATCAAAAAAGAATGCGCAGCATGAGGATTGTACAGCAGGGCAGACTGTACTCTGAAACGTCAGCTCACCCACTCCTTTTACAGAGAAACTAACCTGTCGGAGGAATTGTGCGAGACGGGCGGCTTACGTCATACGTCAAAGTGGTCAGACCCATAAATTATGGCCAGTTTGAATTTAAGTGCTAAGCCTATCTCCATACTGGAGAGACAAGACTTCTCTGGGGAGCCTTACCAACGGGGGAGCAGGTAACTAAGGCTAAGGTTAGACACTTTGTTGTCAAGTATGCCCAATGCCTCGCCTGAGATAAGGCAAAGGGAGAAAAAGCATTTAGAGAATAAGCTAACCAGGGTGGTGGCTGGTAGGGGCATTTCCTAACTGCATTTGGCTAGTGAGTGATACGATGGTCAGTTAGTTAAAGCTAGTTTACAGAGTCTTGAACGCCGACGTGACGCTCGGATAGCTATATTCAGAAAGTCAAGAGCCTGGAAGAGGTTCTCTCACGTCGAGAGCATTTGGAGGAGCCCTCCCCCCTGACTTTGTCGATTCGCCCCCATCTGGAGGCGGCCCGAGCGGCTAGCAGGTCGGCCCATTGGTTTTGCTCATGGCTCCATCATTGGACAGGTTACATTGATCGGCATGGTGGAGAAGGCTTTAGGCCCAACACAGAGTTAAAGATTTTTGCAGACCGTTGTCGCTGGGACTGGACCAGAGTTTTCTGTTAAAGAGAGATTGATTCAAAACAGCCTGCATTTGATTCGCACAATAATAGAGGGTGTAAAAGACATGGAAGCCGCACTGATCAGGCTTTTCAATAGGGTTGACCATCGTTTCCTGGATTCTGTCCTGGAGGCTGCCAGTTAATCCGGACTTCAGCAAGTGGATCTCCATCCTGTATCGCCTCTTTTGGAGTCGTTTGTGGTCTCTCGGTCGGTACGTCAGGGATGTCCGCTGTCGCCCCTGCTTTATGGACTGGCATTGGAGCCCTTACTTTACTCCGCAAATTATGGGACGGGCCGGCAAAGACGGGTCCTGCATGGGATCTGGCTGGCGGAGGACGTGTCAGGGTTTTCACGTTTGCTGATGATGTCACCATTTTCGTGTCGAGCCGCATTGACGTGATAACGGTGGTTAAGGCGCTCGAAGAAGTTACAGGGTCGCAGCAAGTCCACCAGCCTGCGGTTGGCTGCCTAAAAGTCGAATCGTCAGAGGCGCCTTTTGATTTTCACCTGCCTGCTCTTCTCACTTATTTCGAAGCCAAGCAAGGGAGGCCTAGGAATGCCGGATATGGAAAGTTAAAGGTCGAATCCCGCCGTAGGAGGAACCAAAATTTCTCTCTGGATGCCGAGCCGCGCTTAAGGCATTGCCGGGGGGCCCAGGGCTCTTTTAAGCAGCCGACGGAAGTTAGTAAAGGGGTCTGCTTCGGATGGGATGGTCGGAGGAGGAGATCCGCTATCAGTGCAGTCGGGCGCCAGGAAGTTACCTCAACAACTCTGAGACAGAGTGAGGACGGATCCTTACTGCCAGCGCTGCGAGGATCACAAAAGAGAAACTATAAATATAGTTTGTTTATAATAGTGTCTCTTACACCGTTTTAAATGCATATTTGATTATTTTCTCCGCTGAAGAAATTATATTTCTATTTAATATAATTTCGTTCTTTCTATTTTTTATACCGTAAATTTTCAGTTTTTTTTGGTATTAAAATTTTTTTTTTTTAAATACTTTAAAATCTAAAATATTGGATAAAAATACTTAATTTTTGGCGCTTTTTAAGTCGGGGATAACGTAAAAAATGATCACCACAATAAAAAAATAAAAAACCCAACCGATTATGTCGCTAAAGAAACCTTTTCTTATTGTTTTTTTTTAACCAATGATTTTTAGAGTATTTAGTGTGATGATCATTTTACACTCAAAACAGTCTGTGTCATTGAAAGCCACAATTTTGCTAAGCAAAAAAAACTCCATTGTCAGAACATATTATAAATCATTTCAGAAAAGGACGACTCGCAGTAAGAGTTCCAAAAGATTTGTCCTTTGGATAAAACGGAACCCCCAACTTTACGACAAGTTCATAGAAAATACTTAATCCTCACTTTTCAAATTTCCAAAGGAAATATTTGGCAAGCAGTAAACCCACAATTGCCTTTGTTAAGGGAATATTATATATATAAGGCAAAAAGAAGGTGAAAGTATTTTTAACAGGAAAACTCTTACTGCATCCAAAATGAAATTAAGAAATTGCCATACATACAGTCCTCCTTTTTTTGTTTGCATTTTTTAATTTGAACTAAATTCATGTCTAAAAATATGAATTTACTTCTGAATAATGTCATATATGCTAGATCTACATGCATCTTTTGAAATTTCAGATTCCCATTGAAGAGAGAGAGTATTTTAAAAAGATCAGAGAGAAAAAACGGAACCACCAGTGAAGAAAGAACCGAGACAGTCTAAGGGACCTTACAGTGTTTTAGAAACTGATTAGGTGATATATCTAACCTTGGGGCTTGGCCTTTCTTTTTTGGACTTTATTTACAACACATGTACCTTCTTAAAAAAAAATGATTAAGAAAAAAAGCAAGGAGGGACCAGAGCGCCAGAGAGATAGGAACTGCAAGTAAAACATCTCGCTCATAGAGTGATACCCAACATTGGTGCAACTAGTGTTGTTCTAGAAGAGTACAACAGTGTAAATACTGTTACGGCAATTTGGGTGGACAAAAACTGGTTGTGAAACAGGGATGGTTACAGCTTTGGAGAAAAAATTTAAAAGGGACCACCATTTAGAGCCATCTTTAAGTTAATTGATGGAACTACAAGCAGTTTCACTGGTCCTCTAGTGGAACTTTGTGGAACACCAGGATTTTGCCCCAGGTGCTGTAGGCATTTCTAAAGGGAAAATGTTACCTTCTTTTGTAATTTTGTACAATTTTTACAGTTGTACCTGATCTTTATTTAAAACCAAACCCCCGCTTCAGCAGCGTGATTTCTAAAAAAAAAAATCAACCTGCCCTAATGGGACAATGAGGTCCTGGGTTCTACGCAACCCACCCTTAAATGAGTTCTGGCCTTGTTTTTTTTTTACTTTGCCACATCCCATCGAGACTCACTTTTCTTTTGATACCCCCCTTTGTTCCACTCTCAATTAGAGATCGACCTGTTTGGTGAGAGCGTACGGTATCGACCAATATTTTGGCGCTATAGAAAGTAACCGACCTGCTGAAACAAGCAAGGGAGATAACTTTTATCGCTGCATGAAATGTCACACAATGTGTAAGTTTCAATCTCATTAATTTTTAAGCTTTTTTTTATTTTACATGTCAAAAACTTTTTTAAAACAAGTTGGTTTTTTTTTGGTGTAAGTAAATGTTCAAATTTTATTTTGTATTAAAAAATTTTGTAGTAAAAATATTTTCAGGACAAAAAACGAGGTTTCTTTATTATATAAAAAGATCGATAATTGTAAAACTTTGCTTCTATTTCGCGACCTTTTTCACTGATTTGACTGGAATAACTGTCACGGATTAAATATATACTATACTTATTCAAGTACTTTTTATTTAAAAAAGAAATAAAAATTTTCCCGATCACGTGGAAATACAACCGCCATTTTCGAATAAGGGAGATAACTGAGACTGAATTTATGCAAGGGAGTTAGAGTTATGCCACTTTGACCGTCATGGAACACATTTCATTTTTTTCAGGTGTCAGCCAAATTTATTTGAAATTTTTCAACACACACATAGATACACGGAAATCTGTGCGGACGAAAATAAATGGGTATTTTTTGTGATTCAATTATTTCAAAAAATTTCCATGAGGACTTTTTAAAAAAATACAAAATAAAACAATTTCCACATAGCAATTTTTTCTTCAATTAATGGGAAGAGGCTTTGTTAATTATTCTGTACTAAAAAAATTGGGTTCGTTTCACAATAGCGGACAATTGAATCGTCTGCATTTTCCTTATATTTTATCCAGAGTATATAAACCAAAATAAATTGTTTCGGTCTAATTTTCCAACTCTTATCTTGAAACATTTTGACGCTTACAGACAGAGACAGAAAGAGATTTGAACTTTTAGTTATTGTCCCCCCCCCCCCCACCGGAAAAGTTAAGCTAAGTGAATGATTATATATAAAATCTTGATTGGGACAAAAATTGAAAATAGTATTCTAGGATTTCCTATTTCAATGACGAGCGAGGACATTTTTTTTACTTAAATAATAAAACCATGATACAAAAATATTTTTGAAACTAACCTAAGAAAATATTTTCAAAGTTTTCATTTTTTTTTTCTTTATTTATTTAATCAGACATTTTTCCGACCATCTTGGGTGGCCAATAATAAAAATAATATTGCAGTTGTTTTTATGAGCCAGTTAAATTGAATTGGCCGGTCATGCGCGAAAAAAGTTGACGCCTTAACTTGTTATTTTTTTTTTACTTGTTTTTATTTTGTCCCCCCCCCCACCACCACCAGAAAAGTTTTTTAAAAATCAAAGAAAAATAAATTGTATTTAATTTTTGTTAGATATTTTTCTCCAAATCATACTTTTTTTCATTGAGAATCTTTTATATTTGAGGAGGGGGGCATAAATTAAAAAACTTCTATTAAATATTAAATTAACTCAAATAAAAGGCAACACTTCCTGGAAAATAATTTATGTACCCCATAAAAATTGAGTTATTATATCTCTTGCCTGAATCGTTTTTTTTCTTCTTTTATAAATTACTGGATGAATTTGCATAGTTTGCTATACATTTCTTATGGTTGTGGTACTTATTTTTTAAGGTGCTTAGATACAAAAGGGGTCCCCAGATTTTAGTCTGCAAACAGGAAGTAGCGTGACTAAAGGCACAGATTTGTTTGTCCCTTTCCCAAAAAAATACCGGACGGAATTTTGGCAACGGAAAATGTGAATAAATATATTTTACAAAATCAGAAATAATCTTTTTTTTTCATGAAACCAGTAATTTATTAAAAAAAATAAACAAAAAAGAATAAACAACGAAACGTGATTTTTTCCCTTTTGAGAATAATAATAAATCATCTTTCTTTTTCAAGAAACAAGTAAAAAAAAAAAACTTTTATGGGAAAGGGACCAAAAAGCGTCGACTTCCTGTTTGCAGACGAAAAAATCTGGGGACGTTTCTAAGCAGCTAAACTCACTTGTGATTTAATTAATTTTTTTATTCTCTTTATGTAGGCAGCGCACGTCAACTTCCGTAAAGGAAAAAGAAATAGAGAGAGATGATAGAGAGAGAGTGTTCGAACGACGGACGGTTTCAATCAACAATAAACAACCCCTACCTACCCAGGGGAAAGAGAGTGAGGCGTTTTATTGGCGACTCACCAAGCTCCATAGGTTGATCAGTGCAGAAAAAAGTTATGTTTTTGATACATGATGAAATTGGCGCCAAAAATGAAAGCTTTCCTGGTAAAGTTGTCATTTTAAAATAGATAACAAACGCAAGAACAGTTGTTACTTTTCTATTTACCTGACTGTTTTTTTTATTTAATTAGGCGCCTCGATGTCAAACTTCCATTCCAAAATTGAAATTGTCACCAAGGCTGGCGTGCGCAAAACCAGATTGGTCTTTTTATGGCCAATTTTCACAAATTTGACGTGTTTTGGCCATCGACAATTCAGTTTGGCCATTTTTTGTGAATATTCTGGAGTTCACTTATGCGCGGTTAGGCGTATCGCAAAATTGAAAACAAACACAGAAAATACATTTTTTAAATAAAAACAAAAATGAAAAAGTGCCCTTTTCTCGCCAAACGGGAAAAGGGGTGTATATGTTACGACGCTCAGCAGAGGCGCGAACAGGGTCCAAAAAAAGAACGAGAAAGAGTTTAAAAACATAAATTTGCAACAAGTAAAGTTGACTTATGTTTAGAATATACATTTTTCTACTTACCTATGTAATTTGTTTGTATTTTTACGTAGTATAAATGGCTTTTTATTAGATGTTAAAAAAAATTTCTTGTTTTTTAAAAGATCTAGTTTCTAAAAGAAAAATGACGGCTAGTCCCTCTATATTATTACGTAGAGCGGCCATTTTGAATTCTTCGAAAACCGTCTGTCGAACATAAATTTCTAATAAATAGCACTTCAAACGGGTTTAAAATACAAACAAATAGCACATGCAAGTTTGAAACTAACTTTTACAGTTACTTTTATTTGTTGTATATTTGTTTTTTTTAGCGTTTTTACTCTGCTGAGTCTCGTAAAAGATGCCCGGGAACAAGGCCAGTTTTTTTTATCCTACTCCCACAAGTAAGATGTGACCCAAAGGTCGGGTCGGGAAAGTGGGGTTTGAAAAGCCAGCGCCCGAGAGGTGAGCCATCTGACCATTAAAAATTTGCCTGGGTAGCCCCGTCGGCATTCCCCGGCAGGGACGCCTCAGACAGTAATAAACTTACTCCTCCCCAAACAGGGGAGGCAAAGCCTGGGAGGGTGGACCTCCTAGAACTGCACAGGACAGACCCATTGACCGGCGTATGTCAAGCCCCGAAGGACAAGAGACAATACCAGTATGGGGTGCAGTATCCATCGGCTTTGAAAGAAAACTTTATACTTAAATAACTTTTGACTGAAAATAATTTTAATTCAGTTACTTAGTGAGTTTTGTGTTTAGACTTTTAATCTATTATTAGTAGAATTTTAAATGATTCATTTTAAGTTTCTCCTATTTTTTATTTTATTAAGATTATGTCCGACACGACCAGGTTTATACACATATATAGATATATATGTGTGTGTACGTATATATGTGTGTGTACGTATATATATATATATATATATATATATATATATATATATATATATATATATACACACACACACGTATATATGATGGACTCTCCCGTCGATTTCGACGTATGAGTGCCCCACCAGGGGCTGCCCGCGCGTGAATTTGTTATTGCAAGGGTTGCGCAATCCCCCAACAACCGCTCTCCTGAGTCGGCATTGCTTGATTCCAATGGCAGGTAGTAAAATACAAGAAGACTGGAAACAATGCCGAGATAAGCAGAGAGCACATACAGCACCTCGACACCGCTTAACTTCGGTGATCTAACGGGAATCGGTGTCAACGTGATTGTGCCGTATATATATATATACATTTTTAGTCATTTTTAGTTATGTGACACGAGTATTTATATATATTTTTACTTTTTGTTTTATTTAAAAAAAATTATTTTCTGTGTTTACTTCATTTTTAGCGAAGTGTTTGTTTTCAATTTTGCGATAGGCATGGCTGCGCCTAAGTGAACTTCAGAATATTCACAATTAAAAAGACCAAACAGAACTTTTGATGGCCAAAAAAAAACACGCCAAATTCGTGAAATTTGGCCATAAAAAGACCAATCTGGTTTTGAGCACGGCCCACTAGCCAGTCAGCCGGCCTTTTATTCTGCGTTTTTAACTTTTTTTTTTTAACTATTAACAAAATGGCTGACTTAGAAAACAAAATGCATTCTAGTCGATTAACAGAAAGATCAAAGTTAATAAAATACTTCTTTTCAAACTATGCGATGAATAATTTATTAAGTGGATTAAAAATTATCTACGAATTAAAAAATTAATGAAAAAAAAGATGAAACATTTTTCAAGTATTGACATTATATTAAGGTTTAAGAGTAATTTAAGACATATATTAAGGTTTAAGAGTAATTTAAGACATATATTAAGGTTTAAGAGTAATTTAAGACATATATTAAGGTTTAAGAGTAATTTAAGACATATATTAAGGTTTAAGAGTAATTTAAGACATATATTAAGGTTTAAGAGTAATTTAAGACATATATTAAGGTTTAAGAGTAATTTAAGACATATATTAAGGTTTAAGAGTAATTTAAGACATATATTAAGGTTTAAGAGTAATTTAAGACATATAATAAGGTTTAAGAGTAATTTAAGACATATATTAAGGTTTAAGAGTAATTTAAGACATATATTAAGGTTTAAGAGTAATTTAAGACATATATTAAGGTTTAAGAGTAATTTAAGACATATATTAAGGTTTAAGAGTAATTTAAGACATATATTAAGGTTTAAGAGTAATTTAAGACATATATTAAGGTTTAAGAGTAATTTAAGACATATATTAAGGTTTAAGAGTAATTTAAGACATATATTAAGGTTTAAGAGTAATTTAAGACATATAATAAGGTTTAAGAGTAATTTAAGACATATATTAAGGTTTAAGAGTAATTTAAGACATATATTAAGGTTTAAGAGTAATTTAAGACATATATTAAGGTTTAAGAGTAATTTAAGATTTTGGTATAATAGACAATTAAAAATATATGGAATGTCGGATTTTAAAATATAGAGAGAAAACCGAAGAATTTCGAATAATTTTGAATTAATGGAAACAATTTGAAATGAAAATTTTCAAGAAAAAAAAATGTGCGACTTACCAGCTCTGGGAAATGGCGAAGATGGAATTAGATTTCGTAAAAAAGAGCGCCAAAAAAAGAGCGCGAAATTGGAAAGGGACGATGAGATGTACCGCAATAAATAACGAAAGTGTGTGGGTGTGAGAATAACAGACAGGGGGGGATGAGAAATAGAGAGAGGGGGATGAGAAAAAAAGACGCTTGCCCACGAGGACAAAAAGATAGACATGTGTGTGTGTGTTTCAGAATATGCAGGAAAATCACAGTAAATGCAAATAATTTATATAAAAAAAATAGATATGAGATTTAGTCGTATTACAACCAAATTGGCCGAAAAATGAATCGGTTGCTTTTTCCCCCATCATAAATGAGTAAGTAAAACCCAAATAAATGGATTTTTTTCCTAACTGTATTTTTCTTTAGAATAATTTACGGTAATGGTGGTATCATGAGAAAAGAACAGATAAGCCTGGGAGGATTACCGGGGCATCTTTTACGAGACTCAGCAGAGTAAAAACGCTAAAAAAACAAATATACAACAAATAAAATAACTGTCGTCGATAAAAGTTAATTTAAAACTGTCCTGTGATATTTGTTTGTATTTTTAAACCGTTCCAAGTGCTATTTATTAGAAATCAATAGTTTTGTAACACAAACTTGCAAATACAAAATGGCGCTTGCTCGTAAGAGAGTGAGTAGAAGACGCCATCTTGTATAGAAAAAAGTACTAGTTGAAAATGAACAAGAATTTTTTTTTTACATCTATTAAAAACCCATTTATAGTACGTAAAAATACAAACAAATATCATAAGTAGACAAATATCTCTTCTCGACGTAGGTTAAACTCACTTGTTGCATATTTATTTTTATAACCCCGTTCTCGTTAGTTTTTTGGACCCCGTTCGCGCCTCTGCTGAGCGTCGTAACATATACCCGGATTATATATTTCAAAAATGAATGAAAAAAGGTGAAATATTTTTCAAGTATATATTCAAAGTACTTTAAGATTTTCGCATAATTGACAAATTAAAAACATTTGAAATATAAGGCACCGAAAAGCGAAGAATTTCGAATAATTTTTGAATTAATTGAAACAATTTGAAATGAAAAGTTTATAAGAAGAAAAATGAGCGACTTACGGTTGCATCAGCTTTTCTGAGAAATGGCGAAGATGGAAAGGGGGGAAAGAAAAGGGCGCAAATTGCAAAGGGGGGAGAGAGAGAGACAGAGAAAGAGAGATAGGGTGTGCGAACTAAACTAATAGACAGAGGGGAGGTGAGAAGATATACAAATAGAGAGAGGGGGCCTTGTGCCTTGGTGACTATTTAAATTTTGTTATATTTTGTGCAAATAAATAATTTAAAGTGTAGTATGTTTTCTAAGGATCTCATTTATTCTTTTATTATCGATGAAACTATTGCTTCAAAAAACCGCGAAAGAAGAGAGAGAGAAAAAGGGTGAGGGGGTATCTCGCGTTTTTTTTTATTTAACTTTAATCGGATATTTCTCCATTGCGTAAGATGTAACTCGCGTTTATTTTTTTTTGCAACTTCGAAGTAATCATTGATGAAAATACAAGTGCTTGTTTAGGGCCGAAAAAAAAATGTTTATCTTATTTTAGGAGTCAAAAAAGGGGGAGATAACTCGTTTCAACCACGCTTTTTGGTAAAAACGCATATTAAGGGCCGGCTGACTGGCTAGTCGGCAGTGTTGCCAATTTAGCGGGTTTCCCGCTAGATCTGGCGATTTTGATTTGAATCTGGCTAGTAAAATTTGGATCTAGCGGCTAGCGATTTTTTTCTTTAAAATCTGGCGATTTCGTTTGCCACATACACACACGCAATTTCAGATTTCAGTAAAACTATTTTCCGCATTCATTTTCTCTTTAGTCATCATGGGATTATTTCTCAAGCTACCTTCCATACATGATATATGAAAATCTGCAGTAGTTTTTTACATGTCAATAAAAATGTTAATGTTCTAAAAATAAAATGGTGATCGCGACCGGACAAAAGCTCACCGGACAAAAGGGCCACCAAAATAATTCAAACACAAAAGCCCACGAACGTAAAAATAAATTAATAAAAAAAACAACTCTAGGGCATTTATAACGAGAGCGAACAGAACGAAAAATGGATAAACCCCCCCCCCAAAAAACAACAAATAAATGTGCAACAAATAAATGTTACCAAAGGCAAGATAAGTTACTATTCTACTTACCTGGATAAGTTTATTTGTGTTTTAATTTATTTTAAAGCATATTTTTGTTAAAAAACAAACAAGGTGTCGACTGTTCAGTTCATACTCAAAAAGAAAATGGCGTCGATGATCACTCGGATAATCGCTAAAAATCGAAAATTAAACAAAATACTGGTAGAAACACATCCGATAAATGTTACCAATCGTGCGAAAATTTTATATTCTTCCAGCATTTGGTTTAATTTTCGATTTTTAACATTACAAAAGGTTCGATAGGAGGCAGTGAACTTTGAAATGTTTACTTTGCATCCCCATAATTTACCAATAAAAATATTCGACTTACACTCTGAGAACCAATATTAACTAAATTATTTTACCTACTAAGTTAGAATATTACAAGTAATTGTTGTTTTCTTTGCGCGAAAGATAACTGATACACTACAACGGTTCATTTAATATAAATAAATAACACAACAAAAAAACTAACTTTAATAGTCAATAAATTGACTATTAACAGCCCCGTTACACCCACGTCGCACGCACTTTTTTCGACTTTTGTTAAATTTATTCTTTATTTAATTTTCGTATTACCACCCGGACTTAGGGTTAGTAGTATGAAGGGTGCGTGTTTTTTTTTGGGGGGGGGGGGTGGATTATGTAATTTTGGCAAGGTAGGAAAATTAGAAAATTAGGTAAGTATGGAATAAATATCGAAGTAATTCAATCATTAACAAAATATTAAAATGGCCTACTTTCTTACGAAGAAACCGAAATGCATTTAATGGATAATCTCGTAATAGGATTTTAATTTAATATTTTTATCAAAATAATAATTGGAAAAGATAATACCAGAACAGTGTTCTTAGAAAAAACATAACTCGATTTTATTTGCTTTAAAACAGCAGTAAATGTTTTAAAATATTTTTTTGCGGTGGGGGGGGGGGGTAGACTCTATTTAAAACTATAGGAGTAAGGGCCTTGCCCGATTTTTGCGGATTTCTTTTTTTTAATTTTTATTTTCTAAATAATTTATTTTCAGATTTTTGTGGATTAAGAACAAATCATTTTGCAAATATTAATTTGTTTTCTCATTTTTGTGAATATTTTTTATAGCTTTTATTTTGAAAATATTAATTTTCCGATTTTTGCGGATTTTATGATTTGTTTCTTACAAAACAAAATATACACTCCATTAAACCTCCCACTAACCCTAGGTCCAGGTGGCAACAAATGAATATTTATGAAAACAAATTAACTTTTATTTGCAAAATAATCCGCAAAAGTCAGACAACAAATTAATATTTGCAAAATATTTTTTTTAAGTAATAGACAAAAACAGACAAATTATATATGATATTTCGCTGTCATAGCTTTGAAAAACAGACAAAAGTAGTCGATAAAATTTGGCACTCATTTTGATTGATATATATATATATATATATATATATATATATATATATATATATATATATATATATATAGGGTACGAAGTTAAAAGCTGGTGTTTTTTTTTAGCGATTTTATTGTTTTCGATCTAGCGGGTTTTGAAATCTCAGTTGCCAATAATGACGAAAAGTTACAAATCTAGCGATTTTCTGGCGATTTTGCTTTCTCAATCTAGCGGGTTTTGAAAATCTCAGTTGGCAACACTGCTAGTGGGCCGTGCGCAAAACCAGTTGGCCTTTTTAGGTCCAAATGTCACGAATTTGGTGTGTTTATTCTGGAGTTTACTTCGCTAAAAATGGAGAACA
>OY744540.1:89211367-89311367 GCA_963556195.1 Sepiola atlantica
CAACCCCAGCAGCATCACCAAAGGAGTGGCCGTCCCTTACAGCAGCCCCAGCTGAAGAACCAAGTGTTTGGTCGATCCCTCCCGGGCAGACGACGCCGTCGCCGCCGAAAGCTTCATCACCATCAACTCCGGCGGCAACCAACACTCCTGCCCTATCACCAACTAAAGAGGACAAGTGGGGACCCCAGTCACAAAGGAGCCCTTCGGAGTACCCGTCGGTTGTTCGAGACCACCTATAAGGAACTAACCGACGGCAGCGTAATTAAAGCAGCTCCGGGAGTGGTGGAACGGCTAGCGAAGCGAATTGTTTCGCTAGTCACCATCGACTCCAGAACAAAAGGGTTGGCTGGGGTCCAACTAGAGACAATAGGAGAAATCCTGTGGTCCCTCAAAGTCACGGAAACGTATGTTTGCCGGAGAGGCTTTGCTACATGGGACCTCCTTTTACCTACAAAGGAAGCAGCGGAAAAGGTGGCCAGGGCCGACCTGAGGAATAAACATCTAATCCTCAGGCCAGAGTACTTGAGCAGGAGGAGGACACTAGTCACTGTCCTTGGCGTCCCCTGCTATATTGACTCAGAGCAACAAGGTGCAGTGATGAGTCAATATGGGGACGTCGAAGCCATAATCCCGGTCCGTGGTCCCCATAACCTAATGGTAGGGGATTACAAAATTAAGATGCGTCTGGACCGGGATGGCTTCAACAACATCCCGCCCCTGCTCAAGTGCGACGCCTGGTCAATGTCGATAATAGTAGAGGGCAGGAGGCCACATTGCTGGCACTGCGAGCAGAAGGGGCATATGGCGAAAAATTGCCCCAAGAAGGCGCCAACCAAGAAGACCCCTTCTGTCGCAGTCCCGGTAGGTCCAGTGACATCAGCAGCTCCTCCACCATCGACCAAAGGAGGCGTGGATGAGGAGGGATTCAGCCCGGTGGTCCGCAAGGGAAGACCACAGAAGTCCTCCTTTAAAAAAGTGCAGCCCTCTGATGAAAAAGGGGTGCGGGGTCCCACAAAGGCACTGGACGGAGATTTGCCCACCACTAAGGTGCCGCAGCAAGCCTCTGTCACGGCAGCGGCTACCAAGAGAAAGACTGAGGTTCCCCTGTCAGCTTTTTCTTCATCATCTGACTCGGAAGGAGAGAAGATGGAGGATGACGCTGGCCCGGCTCCGGCTCCGTCTCCGGAGACAAAGAGAAAAGAAACAAGGGACAAAAAAGTTGCCAAGCGCACAGCGAAAAAAGTCAAAGAGGCTGGGCCCCAAACCCCCGCCCCAACGCCCGAAGAGATTACTATCTCTTCTGCTCAGTCCCCCGAACCCCCAAAATCCAAACCCAACACTGAGCAGAAATCCCCCACTGACCCCCCCCCAGCTGGCTCCCGCTCTCTGTCTCAAAAGAAAGAGTCGGTGGCCAAAACAGCAAAACCTGCCAAATCGGGGAAAAAAACAAATCACGAGAAACGCGTCACCCTCTCCGTCACGAACGGAGAAGACAAGAAAGCTCCCCTTCCTGCCAGGGGACCTCATCACGCCGCTGCCGAACTCACACCTCGGCAGAGAAGTGTCATCAAGCCGCTGCAGCTCCTAACGAAAGCCCAGGGTCTGGACACTACCAACCCGACCAACTTCCCGAATGCCCCCTTGCTGATCACCTTCGTCAGGAAGACGAAGGTGGGCCGCACCAAATACCTGTGGCGATTGATCGACGCAGCCAAGGGGGCGATGCTGAGCCTAACGTTGGTGGAAGAAGGGCACGACTCCCTCGACGATCTGAGGGACAAATGCGAGGGGAGGATCCCTATATACGTCCACCCCTCATTTTATAGAGCCCTCAAAATAACCTTTCCCCTGGATGTCGGAGGCATCTCCCGAGACGGCTGCGCGTCGTCGGAATTGCTCACTGGCAATATCGGGCATGTGATTTCAGGCCGTTGATTGACACTGACTAGTGTAATGACCACGAACTTGAAGTTAGGAAGCTTGAACGCGAGAGGCTTCTCAAGGCTTTTGAATTAGATGTGGCTGCGGTACAGGAAACTCACTATGTTTCGATAGACGATCACCGACTGCTGTCGGAGCATTTCGATGTTTTTTCAGCATTCGGTGACCGTTTTGCTCGGAGAGTTTCTCTGTTAGTAAGACGCACTCTGTTAGCAAGGGTAAACGTTGTTTTTACGCGGATGCTGATGGCAGACTGGTCGTGGCTGATGTTGCCGTGAATAGTGCCATGTTTCGAATCGTCGCGGTTTATGCGCCCAATACCATTCGTGAGAGGGTTTCCTTTTTCTGGGGGTTGGAGGGGTTCCTCGGTGGTTCGGAGCGGCTAATCTTAGTGGGTGATTGGAATGCCAACCATTGAACCCAGGATAGATAAGGCGGGGGGGACCTAGTGGGTCGGATGGGTGGTCGACAGATTTCGTGCGATCACCCGAGGCGAGAGATGTGGACGTGGCTAGCTAGCGGCACTATCCATTCAAGTTCTTACTTGGATCGATTGTTAGTTAGAAGAGGCAACGTAGATTATATCTCTTGTCCCACGTTCCACTGGTTAGGCCATTCTGACCACAAGTTACTTGTGGCCAGTCTGGATTTAGGTCCTAAGACACACAAGGTAGCTGGGTACTGGAAGTTAAATACCTCCTTACTGGAGATACGTGACTTCCGGGAACAGCTATCTCTTAACTTTCAAAAGGGATTAGTGGGGGCGGTAACCGGGAGTAAGTGGTGGGTTAACGCCAAAGTTGGCATTAGGCGCTTTTCTGTTCAATATAACCAACGCCTCGCCTTAAATAAGGCCAAAGCAGAAAAGCGTTTAGAAACTAAGCTGGCCTGGGAGGTGGCTGGGGGGGGGGATTCCCTAGGCATAGAACTAGCTAAGGGGGACTTGAAACGTGCGGCTAACGTGCGGTCAAGTAGTTAGATCTAGGCTAAAAAGAGTGTCCAACGAAGCCGTGAATGTTGACGCGGCAGAGCGTAGAATTCCACTTCGTCGCAACTCGGTCGGTCTCATTCGTCAAGTCAAACACCCGGAAGGACACACCCTTGTGTCGACTCGGGAGATTTGCCGGGGATTTCGTGAGCATTTCATGGAGCGGTTCACCCAACTGCCCGGACTCCGCGTCGAGGAGTTTGGCAGCTATTTAGCTGGCTCGCCCCGCCTGGAGGCGGCCCGAGCGGCTAGTTGTGATGGGCGCGTTACAAAGTGTGAGGTCTTGGCTGCACTGAAGCAGGTCGGCTACGACAAATCTCCGGGACTGGATGGTTTGCCCTATGAATTGTTCTTGAGGCTGTCGTACATCTTCGTACCTATTCTGGTCAATGTGTTCAATCACTGGTTTGAACAGGGTTCTATCCCTGGTCAAGTCACCAAGGGAGTGATCACATTGCTTCAGAAAAAGGGCCAAGATGGTGGGGATTTAGATGATTATAGGCCCATAACTCTGCTAAACACAGATTTTAAGATTTGGGCCAAAGTTCTTGCAAATCGGTTGCAGCTTGTTATCGGTGAGTTGGTCGAACCTGATCAGAATTATACTGTGAAGGGAGATCGATTCAGAACAACTTGCATCTGATGCGCCCGATCATAGAGGGGTTAGAAGACGACACCGAAGCCGCACTGATCAATTTAGATCAGTCCAAAGCTTTTGACAGGGTCGACCATCGGTTCCTGGGATCTGTTTTAGAGACCGCCCGTTTTACACCGGACTTCTGCAGATGGATCTCCATTCTGTATCGCGGGCCGACGGCAGTGGTGCAGGTGAATGGAATGCGATCGGAGTCTTTTGCCGTCTCTCGGTCGGTACGTCAGGGATGTCCGCTGTCTCCCCTGCTTTACGTCCTTGCCTTGGAGCCTTTTCTCCGCAGGCTTAGGATCGGGGAGCCTGGACTGGCCCTACGCGGTATTGCTCTTCCTGGCGGTGCGCGAGCCAGGGTTTCCGCGTATGCCGATGATGTCACCGTGTTCGTGTCGTGCTTTCGAGACATTATCGCGGTGATTAGGGCACTCAAAAGGTACAACAAAGTCACAGGGGCCGTAGTCAACCTTAGCAAATCCAACGGCCTACGGTTGGCTGCCTGAGGCGGCGCGGCTGCGCTCCTGGGTCTTTTTTCAACTGGACAGATGGCCCGGTTCGGATCCTCGGCGTATGGTGGGACCGGGTCTCCAGCTTGATAAGAACTGGTCGGTAGTACAGTCTAAGGTCGAAGCGTCTGTAAGGATTTGGCTTCGAAGGGGGCTTTCCCTTAAAGTTCGAGCTGAGGCGTGCGCCACTTACGTCTTTCTGCTCATCCTTTACCGATTGGCTGTACTACCTCTGCCTGCGGACCGCTGAGCGCTGTTAACGCGTCTCCTTTTCTCGCTTTTGTGGGCAATGGGGAAGCCGCTAGTCCGTAGGCAGGTCTGTACTCAACGTCCTGATGTGGGAGGCTTGGGAATGCCCGACTTGGCGAGCCATTTGTATGCCAAGCGATTAACATTCCTGAGCCGAACCTTGACAGAGGAGTCTGCGTGGGGCCCTGCGGTTGAGAACGCTTTTCCCAACCTCATCCCTGACCACTTGGCCGAATGTCAACGTAGGCCAAGGGGTCAATCGCAGTTCCTCAACGAATGCCGAGCTGCGCTCAGAGTGCTGCCGGTGTCCAGTGACCTCGCCCGGTCTAGGAATACACTATATATCGGGAATTAGTGGTGGGGACCGTTTCGGATCCTCTTCTCAACAATACTGAGTTCTCTCTGACCTGTCGATTGGTTCGAAATGCGGTACCCCTCAATGGCATACGTTTCAATATTGTTCTGGTTATGGACCCCTTTTGCCCCCACGTTGCGAGGAAGATGAGATTGAAACGGCTTAGCACGCCTTTCTCACCTGCTCCAAACTTCGTGAATATTGGACGTATGTCAACGAGGTGACGGCTCGCATCACCCCTGACCGGTTGACGTGATTGGATTTAGCATCCGTTGTCTTCAACATGGACCCCTTGTGGCCCAGGGAGAAACGTTTTGCTCGCGATTTTAGCCGTAGCTAGACTCGTTGTGTACACTCCACGCTTAGAGATAGGGCGCCTGGGGGGGGGGGTTGCTGCCTTCTTATTATGATTTGATTTCGTATTGTAAACATCAGCTTAAAATCAAAATCAAATCTGATAGAAGGAGGTTGCCTTCCTCACTTTTTAAAAGTAGGTGGATACACACCGCTATTTTATGCGTGTTCACGCGGAATAATTTCGAGTTCGTGTTCCCTGCCTAGGCATGGCACACGCCGACCTTAGGTCTCTTTTCTGAAAAAGGAAAACATTTCCTTACCCTGACCATCCAATTTTTTGGCACAGTCCCTATTAGCTAGTTAGTAGTATAAATTAGCTCTTTACCCCCATCTTTATTTTAGGTGTTAGAACTCCTCCAGCATGCCCGCTCCCAAATGTATTTTTTGCACCCCTGACCCGCCCTAATAGCTCTTATCCTGGAGGACACCGCACATCCCGACAAACCCATCCCTCCATTTCTTGTGCCCCCATAGAAACGCCCACTCCCAATTAGGAGCTGAATTTCTTGCTTTCGGTTTATACCGGAAGACAGCGAGCAGCTCATACCTTAGATAGGATGCGGGGACCCTACTAACTTACCATAATTAGCATTTTATTTTGTTCTTTATTTTTATCATCCCTTTTATTTTTATTTTGGGGGGGGGGGATTATTTAAGGCTTAGTTTTTTGTTATCCCACTCCCATGTGGTGACTGAAACTAGTTTCTAGGGTATTTTAGACCAAGTGGACGACCCCCGACCCCCACTTTCCCCCCATACCCCCCTTTTGGCCTTGTGCCACATCTTATCTTTGTACATGTACAATTATTATAAGATAAATAAATCGCTTCAGCCCGGGGGTCAGGAGGGGGCCACGTCCGACTTGGTCCACGGATGGACCAGTCGTCGGCAGTCTGAGTTCCTGCACACAGCGGTCGCAACTCCTGCCCCCCCCCCCACGTCGGCAGTTCCGAACTCCTGCATCTGCAGTTCTGAGTTCCTGAGTTCCCAGCAGTCCGAACGTCAGCAGTCCTGAGTTCCTGCACACCGCAGCCGCAACTTCTGCACCAGCACCATGCAGCTCCGTCCGAACTCCGACACCAGCACCCTGCAGCTCCGACTCCTGCATCAACACCCTGCAGCTCCTGCACCAGCACTCTCCTGCTCCAATTGCTCCAGCACCCTGCGGTCCCGACTCCTGCATCAACACCCTGCAGCTCCGACTCCTGCTCCAGCATCCTGCAGTCCCGAGTTCCTGCACCAGCACTCTCCTGCTCCAACTGCTCCAGCACCCTGCAGTCCCGAGTTCCTGCACCAGCACTCTCCTGGTCCAGCATCTTGCAGTCCCGAGTTCCTGCACCAGCACTCTCCTACTCCACCACCCTGCAGTCCCGAGTTCCTGCACCAACACTCTCCTGCACCAGCACCCTGCAGTCCTGAGCTCCTGCACCACTCCTGATACAGCGACACCATCTCAATTCACTTCACTTGTTATTATGGTAAATAAACATCCTTTTCTTGAACAGTTCACCAGCGTTTGTCCTCTCTTCTTTGCCATTGTCGTTACTTGCCTGTGTCCACCTTTTCTTAGTTGTGTGGCCGATCAACACTCGCCTGGTCGGTCCGGCAACAAACTTAATTGCGAATCGAGATGAAATTAATAACATTATTTAGAAAGCCATACTTAACATGGGGAGAGGGGGGGCTTTGTTACTTAGTCTGTACTTTCTGAAGGGGGCGTAATCTATTTTCAATCGATATTTATTCCATAATTGCCTAATTTGTCTTACTTTGCGAAAATTGTCGCGTGGAACGTAGTAACTTGTGTACGTGTGTTCGTGCAGCAGAGAGAAGTGAAAAAAAAACGATTTTCACTGATCCGTTCGCTTATTTATAAGAAAAAGAGTCATTTTTCTTTATGGCCCCGGGCAACGCCGTCTGCGTCTACGTGGCTGTAACTGTAGCAGTTACCTCCTCCTTTCAAAACATAACTACACCGGTTTGCCGGTAGGTGTCGGATTTTCACCGACAGGTGGTACTGTAAAGCGACACCAGAGTTATCTGCCCTTCTGACTATAAAAACCGTTGCAAACGGAAAATCCATCTCTCTCTTTCACCGACCAGCCTCGGCAGAATAACGCTGGCACCAGCGCTCCGTCTCTCTCTCTCTCTCTTCTTCACCGACCAGACTCGGCAGAACAACGCTGGCACCAGCGCTCCGTTTCACTCGCCTTTTGGCCTCGACAGGACGACGCTGACACTAGCGTTCCGTTTCACTTTTCTCTTCTGGTCGATTGGCCTCGGCAGAAGGACGCTAATACACTAGCGTTCCGTTTCACTTTTCTCTTCTGGTCGATTGGCCTCGGCAGAAGGACGCTAATACACTAGCGTTCCGTTTCACTTTTCTCTTCTGGTCGATTGGCCTCGGCAGAAGGACGCTAATACACTAGCGTTTCGTCTCACGCTTTTCTCTTCAACTAGTCTCGGCAAAACAACAACCAACACACTTTTCTTCCGTCAACACGTGGTCAAACAACGGTAAGAGTTCTCAACTCGTTTTCTTTGTGTACGGCTTTCAAAGACTTTCCTCTCGCCGGATTCATTTCTTCTTATACCTTTTCAAGAACTGTTTTTCCATCGACACACATGCATACATCACACACTTCATCATTCCACGTACACACACGTTCAATAAACGTTATTTGAACTACCTCATTGTTTATTAATTATTACTCTGTCTTTGCATGCAACATTGCTGGATTTACTGAACACGTATATAGTCCGGGAACATCACCCTCTCGCGATACCCATCAACTTAATATGAAATTGTCCTCAAATAACAACCGTCGTTCTAGTTTTTAGGGGAGGGGGGGGGCTTTTGAAGTGTGTCATTCAGCAAACAATTCCCCCTGCGCACACCTCCACACACACTTTATGGGACATTTCCGCTGGTCGGCGAAGACACACTCATTCATTCTTGCGAAGGAATAGTTGGGGTTAAAAAATTTGAAAAACCTTACTCAGAAAGCAAAATAAAAGAAGAAAACAAAAGAAAATGTAACTTTGAATTATCCGTCAATACTCGGGACTAACTCCGTAATTATTGAAATTCCAATTTTACCCATGCCGGGAGTTTTATTTTTTTACGAAGGAGTTTGCAAAAAAGACACTCGATGATTGAATGGAATGAACAATGCTATTTCATACAGACATACGAAATACTATTTAATACTATAAAGTGTGACAGGCAGATGAAAATGCTATTTTTAATGCTTCAGCGTGACAGACATTGTATTGCTGTTGTGACAATGTTGAGCAGCCTAATCGAATTAGGAGAGTATCGCGCTAGTATTCATTAAAACCAAAAACCGATAAAGGTCGGACACAGCATCGAGCTGGATAAGAATTTTCAGCTTTGCAAGCTCGTTAGAACGACGACCGCAAAAGACGACAGAAGAGTGGATAGGTTGTCTGTGGTGTTTTAACTTTGCACGAAGTTGACTTTGCACGAAGTTTTGTTAAGAGATAATCAGAAGAATGAGATCCGATATTGTTGGGAGTTTAGCCGAGGAGGGGGTAGAAAATATTACCCTTGAGGTAGCAAGGAAAATGGAACAGATATCCCCGTATAAGGAAGATGCTGCCGGACCACGAGATTGGCTGGCAGTAATCAAAAAGAAGAGGGTGGTTTATAGTTTGGCAGATCATGAGATGGTACTGCTGGCCCCTGATTGAAGTGGCAGGTCGAGTCTCAACAAAGTTCATTAGTGAGATTTACAAGAAGAACTCGGATATAGCTTGGACGGAGCTACGCGAGCGGTTGGTGAAGCAATACGCCAGCGAGTGGACCAAGATTGAAGTTGTACGCAGGCTAACCAGGCGCTAACCGAAGGAGAGGGACTCGACGAATGGGGCGATCCCAAATACGGGTCCCAACCAGGCCATTCTGGTGGATGCCTTTCATGAGCGGGTTGAGTGACAAGGAGACCCGGAGCAAGGTCCTACTAGGTGAACTGTTCACTTTACTGAGAGCCCAGTTGGCAAAGAGATAGCATAAGGCTAGGAGAACGCGTGGAGGGGAGCGAGAATGAAAAGAATGTTAGAGCTAGACAGAGAATGGTGGGGAGCAGAGCGAGTCTGGGGTCCCCGAACAGAACGGGGACGTAAAGGATTGGGAGGCAGTGTCTAATCTCCTCCCATGTTTTTTTCCCGTAGCCTTCCCCTGCCAACTTATCCTGCTACCCCCAGTTGTGTAGTACATCATATTTTCGACATTTTTTTCATCCTTAGCAATGGATTTATTGTCCTGACAGAAACTTATCGTTCCTTCAGGAGTTAGGGTTAAGGTTCCGTTTGAAAGTTTTAGATGTCGTCTGCTTCGAGGCTTTCTGGCAAACGTAAAACTGCAGGTCCCACTGTAATAAAGTGCTCAATTTTTGTTTCGGACCGCTTTTACTACCTCCCTGATATCTATGCCCTCTAGGGTTCATATTTCCAAGGAGTCCTTTTTTCTTCGAGGACTTGATATGGTTACCGGGTAATGGGGTTTGATCATGCCGATGATAGATAATGTGTGGTTTTCGAGGGTACCCTCGTCTTTCTTTTTCCTGAATTGAAGTTACTTACTTCTCCCTCAGATGACCATGGTCAGTCCTGTTCTTGCCTCTTATGGCTAAAATGCCCTCGCCGCGGTCTCCTAGATTTTGCCAAAGCATACGCGCCAGACTTACTCTTTACAGCTTTTGTTGTTTGCTACAACTGAACCATGGGGTTTCTTCGACCTTTCACGCTGTAGAAGTCAGTCTTGGGTAGCCTACATCTATTAGAGGTCCCACTAGGTCCCTGCTGCCAGTAAATGCCTTTGAATAAGAATAACTTGTTCCTTTTCATGGCCACTTCGGATTCGCTTGTAAAGGACAAAGCCTCCGCTAATGTTGTCGGATTGGATCTGGCCACATCCTCCTTAATGAAAGGTGTTAATTAAAGCATCTATGAAAAATTCAACTAAGTGCACTTGCACAGCCGAACTTTCTTTCATATCTGCGCCATTGTATGCTAGCTTAACAAGTCGGTCCATCCTATTAGCTAAGTCTGCGAGTGCCTCACCTCGATTTGGGCTTATTTTAAGTAGTAGAATCGGCGGTATTCGGATTGTCCTCGAGATATTCTCCGATCCATTCCGAATGTAAACCGTCTGAGAAGTCATACGCCAAGTTTATTTACTAACTCTGGATATGTTATAGATTGTAGACCCGCTCTTTCTTCTTCGATCCACCTGTGAACACTCCATTTAAGGATGTTGGGTTAGTGATTTTGTCTATTTATTAAGTAGCAGACGTTAACAAAAAACACGAATAATGTTTATAAATTATTTACCAACAAATTCACAGAGTAAATGAAAGCAAAAGAAAATGGTCACCTACCTTAGCTTGTGGGGTTTTACGGTGTGTTGTCTTTTTCTCTACCTTTGATGCTGTGATAATCGTTCCGGTTAGAATTGGCTGGTTTTTGGATTGTGTCCGTGGGTTTGTTTTTATTGTTGTTTTCAAATGTCATCTTGATCGTCGATTTGTTTGTTGAGTCATGATGTCCGTGATAACCCTGGATCGTTATCCTAGGTAACACTGCATCAATGTTATCCAATGGCTTGCTTTGATCGCGGAACCAATGTGATCCGATAAATATGATCCGACTGTTTGGCGGGGTGGATCTTGAGACGGTATGTGACGACAAGACGATGACAACATGTGTACGTGTATGTGCAATGTCTCGTTTTATTATCGCCAGTGAGCAATCATCGTCTGACGATAGTCACTGTCGTCTGCTTCTGGAACAGGCTGGCTGGCTGACTGGGGACCATCGTGCTGCTAATCAAACATTATATAAAAATGGAACAAAATATAAAAATATAATTTATTTTTGCCAAAGAACATATTTAAAACTCGAAGATTCGGCTGAGTTCGGCGAGAAGCAGGTGTTTTCCTCATTCTTTCAAAAGCCGACTCCAAATTTTCAATCTCTTTACCAGAGAGAGAATATATAGAGAGAGAGTGAGAGGTGTAGTGGAAAATAAAAACATAAGACTTACCTGTAATACCAGACCAGGCCATGTGGAACAACAGAGTTAAAGCAAATGGCTGGTTTTATAGAAAAGAAGTACCAAATGATCATTTTGCATTGCATGATGGGAGTCCCCATAAAGAGGACAGAAAACGAAAAAGCGCACTTCTTCTTTGGTTCATCCCGGATTGAGACCAGTGAAGGTGGAGGTCGGATTTGGTGCTGTCAGAAGAGTGAAGTTGGAGTTCAAGTTGGTGTTTGCGGACTAGTGACTGTTTTGGGTCGGAGAGAGACATTTTGGTGGTTTCGGACGACAACCTATTTCGGCGGCCTACCTACATAACAGGATGGGTGACAGAATCAAATTAAGCAGTGACGTATTGAAGGCGTACGCTGGTGATGGAGACATAGTGCGATGGCCGTCTAAATTGAAGATGGTCGCAAGATTGCAGAAAATTGAGGATGTGGCAACCTTGATTTCATTATATTTGGAAGGAAATGCACTTTCGGTCTACCTGGAAATGAATGACACTGAACAAGACGACGCAGATTTGATAGAGGCAAGACTAAAGACCGCTTTCACATAAAGCGTTTTCGACGCCTATAGCAAAATGCGCAGTATCACATGGACAGGGGAGCCAGTAGATGTCTTTGTGACGGAGATCCGGAGGCTAGCGGGACTGGCGGGTTATGCAGGGATGAGCCTTGAAAAAACGGTGAAAATGACGTTTGTGACTGGTCTTCCTGATAGTGTGTCCACAGAGCTGCAGAGACTGACAATCATCGAGAGCATGAACATGGGTGAAGTGCTGACCCATGCCATGGTGCTGACAAAGAAGAGTCACCAGTTGGAGGCAACCGAGAGTGTAAGCCTGATGGGAGGGAAGTCCGCAGTTAAGGAGAATGTCTCGTGGGGGCAGTCACCTGGAAAAGCCCCAGTGAAATGTTTTCGATGCCAGGGGCCTCATTTTGTACGGGACTGCCGAGAACCTAAGCCTGGCATAACCTGCTTCCGTTGCGGACAAACTGGGCATATCAGCCGAACCTGCACGGTATACAGGGGAAACGATTAGAGGGGTGCCATAGCGCCAGTGGCTACCCCCCCTATCAAGTGACGGCGCATAGGACTGCATTAACATAGGTAGAGGTCACCGCAAACGGGAAGAGCCAAAGCCCTGCTTGATACCGGCTGCACGACCACTTTGATGACAACGGATGTTGCTAAATCTTGGCATGGAACGACCAGTGTGAGGGCGGTTGATGGCCGTGATGTGATTGATGTGCCGAGGAACGTGCACTGTGAGAATAATAGTGAGAGAGACCGAACTTGAAGGTGAGGGCAATTGTGATGGAGCGGCTTGTTGCAGGTGTTGATGTTGTGTTGGGCCTGGATGTCATCGATCGACTAGGGGGTGCTATGTTTAGCATGAGCATGACCACATTTGGATGCGAGCGCCCAGTCGGATTGGCAGGAATGGAGAGTGTTAAACCCAAGAAGGCAGAACCGTGCCAAATCAAAGACTTTCAGGCCAGTTTTGATGGAGATAAGTGGACGGTGGAATGGCGTTGGGTTTCAGAGCCGCCAATACTAAAAATTCAAGTTGGGTGCTACGAAAGTACTCTGAATGGTGACCACAAGGGCTGAATTTGAGAAAGAGATAGCGAGGTGGATTGAGGAAGGTATCCTTGTACTATGGTCCGGGGAAGCAGACGGAGTCCTACCACTCATGGCGGTAGTCAAGCAAACCAAAGAGAAGGTTACGCCAGTATTGGACTACAGAGAGCTAAACCAGCATATTGCTTGCCACACAGGGGACGGTATCGACGTTTGCGAGGAAGTAATGCGAGAGTGGAGGAAGATGGAGCTGGCAAGCAAGATTGTGGACCTGAAATCAGCCTACTTCCAGATACACATAGACGAGAGGCTATGGCGTTACCAGCTGGTTAAGTTCAAGGGTCAGACCTTTTGCTTGACAAGGTTGGGTTTTGGGCTCAGTTCTGCACCCAAAATTATGACTGCAATTTTGAAAACAGTGATGGGGAAAAATAACGAGGTGGAGAGGGCCACAAGCTCATATATTGATGACATCCTGGTCGAGGAAGGAAATCTGTCCGCGGAAAGTGTTAGCAATCACGTTGGAAGATATGGATTGATTGCGAAGCCGCCTGAGCCACTAGAAAATGGCACGGCCCTAGGACTAAAGCTGCAAAGGAATAAGGAGGGGACGTTGATGTTCGAACGGGGTAATGAGGTGCCCAATATCTCAGACGGACTGACTAAGAGAGAGCTGTTCTCCATATGTGGGACGCTGGTTGGCCATTACCCCATTTGCGGGTGGCTCACAGTAGCATGCAGCTATATAAAAAGGCGGACCGAAGGCGGCCGCTGGGATGACACAGTGACCGAGGATGTTGTGCAGTTGATACGCGAGGTGGTGGAGGAGGTTAAGGTGGAAGACCCCGTCAAAGGAAAATGGCGTGTCGAACGGGGCAAAGAAGGTGTGATCTGGTGTGATGCTTAGCACTCTGGCTCCTGGTGTGCTGCTTGAAATTGGAGGAGCAACAGTGGAGGATGCCGCTTGGCTACGCAAAAAAGAATGACCATGCCCACATAAATGTTGCAGAGCTCGAGGCTGCAGCAAAGGGAGTGAACCTGGCTCTAAAGTGGAGCTTGAAAAATGCAGTATTGAAAACGGACTCGGCCACAGTGGCCTCCTGGATACAGTCAGAAGTCTCAGGAGACAGGAGAGTAAGGACCAAGGGAGCAGCTGAGATGCTGATCAAGCGTAGGCTCGGGATTTTGGGAGACTTGATTCGCGAGTTTGGACTGAGAGTGTCGGTTACGCTTGTCCCAACTCAAAAGAACAGAGCAGATGCCCTGACCCGATTAAAGAAGGCCTGGCTTAAAGAGAAGGATGCAGCGGCTGTGTGCGCCGTTAGTGAGGAAGCGAGAGAGCTGCATGAAATGCACCACTTTGGGAAAGAGAGGACACTTTTTCTTGCAAGAAAGGTGAACTCGAGTGTGACAAAGGAGGCGGTTAAAGAGGTGGTGGAACAATGCAGAGAGTGTCAATCAATTGACCCTGCCCCATCCAGGCGGAATTACAGGTGACTGAAACTTGGAAACGACTGGCCATTGACGTCACGCATTATAGGAACGATATATTCCTGTCAATTGTCGACTGTGGACCTGGGAGAGTGGCAATCTGGCGTAAGTTGAGAGCGGAAACCGCGAGTGTAATCTGCAGTGCGGTGTTTTTGGAGAGGAGGCCAGTGGAGAAGATATTACTGGATAATGGTGCCGCCTTCCACTCTGAAGACTTTACAGAGCTGTGTGCCAGGTGGGGAACCCGGCAATTTTTTCGGGCTGCATATCGACCGGGAGGAAATGGGATTGTCGAAAGGCATCACCGAACCATAAAGGCTGTTGCAGAGAGAGGCCGAATCTCACCAGAAGAGGCGGTATTTTGGTACAACATGTCTCCAAAGAGTGGTCAAGATGAAGAGTCAGTGCCGCATCAGTCAGTCTCTGGGTATGAGTGCCGTCATCCTCTTGCTAGAACGAACATGAGTGAAAAGGGACAAGGATCCATCATAGTTGGTGAAGAAGTGTGGGTCAAGCCACCGGGAGCTATATGCACTACACGTTGGGGACGAGGAAGGGTAACGCATGTACAGTCTGTAAACAATGTGAGTGTTGACGGGATGCCGCGACACGTGCTTGACATACGTCGTGTCTCTCTGCCATCAAATGGAAATGCTGAGGAAGAAGCCGGTGAACCCCCGTTGGAAGAACCCCCGCGACGCTCTAATCGTGAGAGGAGACAACCGGTCTGGATGGCTGACTATGCGAGGTGAGATGTGATTTTAAGATCACGGGGGCATGTAGTGGAAAATAAAAACATAAGACTTACCTGTAATACCAGACCAGGCCATGTGGAACAACAGAGTTAAAGCAAATGGCTGGTTTTATAGAAAAGAAGTACCAAATGATCATGTGACCTATTTTGCATTGCATGATGGGAGTCCCCATAAAGAGGACAGGAAACGAGAAAGCGCACTTCTTCTTTGGTTCATCCCGGATTGAGACCAGTGAAGGTGGAGGTCGGATTTGGTGCTGTCAGAAGAGTGAAGTTGGAGTTCAAGTTGGTGTTTGCGGACTAGTGACTATTTTGGGTCGGATTGGGTGCCCTCAGAAGAGAGACATTTTGGTGTTTTCGGAAGGAATATATAGACGTCATCGTTGTACGCCTTGTCAAATGTTTTGTTTTGATTTTCTCGAACGACGACTGAACCAAACACATGCACCTGTCATTGAATTAGTTTGACACCGACCTACAGTCCTCCAAAATATAGGTGCACTCAGTGATATCAAAACGCAGAGAATTACTGTTTTTGAAATAAGTCTGGCATAAGGATTACGAATATAAGGTGGAGCACTTAGCTCCCCAAAAGGTCACGCATTGTGCCACAATACGAAGCAAGTGTGCTGCAGCAATGATTGTGAAGCGAAGATTGAGAATACTTGAAGATATCCGAGTTTGGACTGCGAATAAAAGCAGTGTTTGTTGTACCGTCAGAGAGAAACAAAGCAGATGCTCAAACCCAAATGACCAAACAGTGGGTAGTTGAGAATGAAAAGGTTCGTCCCGGTACTTACTCTCTAAGAACCGGAGAACTAGAAGAGTTTCATGACATGCACTACATGGGAGTGGATAGAACATTCCACTTATAAAACGGGAGGAAGTTCATAAGGTAGTCAGGAACTGCGTTCGATATCAATCAATATATACACGATCCTGATGAAATTGGGACTGCAAAGCATTGGACAAGATTAGCTTTATAAACACACTATCGTGGGGCGCATACTGTTCAATGATTGATTGTGGACCTGGGAGACTAGCAATGTGGAGGGAGTTACATGCAAAGACGGGACGGCAGCTGCTGTTACAAAGGAGATGATGGAGGTTATAATGGACAATGGCATCGTTTTTCGCTCAGAACTTATCCATACAATGCTAAAAAGATATCGGACAGATAATAGCTGAGAGATCACCGTAAGTGGCCACATTCTGGTCCAACATGGCACCCAATGTCGGACAGAGATGTCGCAGCATATTTTGTATGTTTTATCGTGCCGTACCTATACGACAAACAGTTGGACTGGTCAATTCCGAATAAAATACTGGAAACATTTGGGCTTCTCGCAATTTGATTCCACTCTTGCGTTATTTGAGACCGTCAGTTGTTGAGTATTATTTTTTGCCTTGTTGATTTGTTACCATTGTTGATTACATTTGCTGTTGTTATCGTTGCTGCTGCTGTTGTTGCTGTTGTTGTTGTTGTTGTTATCGCATTGGAACTGATTTTTTGTGATGAAGCTTTTTTTTTTTACTTTTTTACCACTGTTGTTTTTTTTGCTTTTTTTTTTTACTTTTTTGTTATCAGTTTTGATAAGCATTATGGTGAGGGCTGCCTTCTGATGTTATGGATAGCGAGGGGCAGAAGAGGCCGGCTGATGCGCTCAGAATGGGGCAAGCCTCCTAAAGTTGCCATTAATGTCGGTAAATTTGTTGAGAAGGCGAAAAGTGCCTACATCTAATAACAGATACGGGTTTACTAGTGGACATTCCTAATCTAGAGAAAATTAACAAAAAACATAATCATGTTTGTCGTCGACAAAAAGACTAAAAAAGTAATTAGAGCGTCTACAGATCTTATTTCTAAGTTACTAGCAACAGCAGGGTATAGATCACAAAGAATACAATACTTGGAACACTTTGTTTCCAAATGAAGAAACCTGCTTGAAACTTTCCCAAACAGAAATTGGAATACATGGGCAAAAGACGAACGGCTGTTCCATTTAACGTTCCGTTTCATGTGGACGGGGAACATTTAGGAGCTTTCTTCTTAAAAAATATGGGGCATTACGTCCGTAATGAGCACCCAGGGATATGGACATTTGAAATTCTTTTGGAAAAAGACGACATTCCATATTATATATGGTAAATTGTGGCTGGAAGTAGGCCTGTTTGTTGGGCTTGTGAGGAAGTCGGTCACCTCACTTTTTGAATACCCACTAAGAAAGCCTATGATTACGAAGACCAGAGTGAACCAACATTTAGAAGTGCCAATGACCAAAGGAGTGGGGACGCCCATTAATTCACCCCCATCAAAATCATCTGATAACGACTACCGAGTACTCCCTTGATGACAGGGAGAATAACAGATGGATTTTGGTTCAGGGAAAACACCTGGTCGTCTAGCCCTGGAACAAATGAGAGAAGAGTAATGCTATCAAAGGATCCTGGTAAGGATAAATATGTAGAGGTTCGTGACCTAAAAAAACTTGATAAAGAAAAAGTACCAGAATATCCTAAATCCCCCCCCCCCCAAACATAAGCTCGCAGTCACCCGAATTCCTCTTAACCCAGTTAAAAAAAACAAGAACAAACCCGTCTCCTCTACTAAGCCTTCCCCTTTAGTCACCCCACAAAGCACTCCCTCATGCATCCCCTGCAAAACAGTTCGCACCCGCACCCGCACCCTTTCTACAAAATAGAAACACTCATGCCACTTTCATCTCCACCTCCATCTAAAAAAATGCAGAGAAGCCCTTTGTTGGAAAAAAAGAAGGAAATAACTGCTTTTCTCCCGGGAATAAGTATGTGTGTAGTGAATGAGGTACAGGAGCAGACTATAAGTGGCTGATCTGAAAAACTACTCGCGTTTAGGGAGGTGGATAACAAGTCAGTTTAAGATCCCCGTAACTTCCCTAAAGCTGTAAGAGTCGTTGTCAGAAAACCCGAAGAAGCAAAGGGGCTCTGGCAAATGCTAAGGGATGCCAACGATAATTTTTATTTATGGCTATTCTAAAAAAATGAAATGTTAAAATGTTTGTGTTGGGAGTGTCCCTGTTCAGTTGCACCCTTCTCTTTTATAGAATAGTCAAACTAACGTACCCCTTGGATGTTGGGCAAATAAACATTCGATGTTCGTTTCTGGAACTCTCAATGGCTCTCTATCTCATTTATCTGTGTCATTGAAAATGGGGCGCGCCCCCTCCAAACCCCTGAGAGTGGAAGAAACACAGAGAAAGAGACGAGAGAAAAAGAAAGTGTAGCGATGGACATTTTTTCAGTAAGAAAAAGTACTTTGAGAGAGAACGACGAGAGACGCCGATTCAAGGCGTGCGTGGCAAAGTAAAACCCATTGTTTTCCTTACACATAGATTAGTGACTTAAATAACAACTTGCGAATGAATTCACAGACAAAGTGCAACAGTCAATTATTATATTAATTACTATTTCATACAAAAAGACCCGATCGAGTTGTTGACGATTATTCCTTTCGTTTGTTCTGCTTGAATAACCTTTGCCTTCACAGAATCAACGAAGCCATCATCATCATCGTCGCCATCCCGGCCTGGAGGAATTTCGATCGACATATCTTTGCCACTACGACGATCCGTTGAAGGGTGTTCACGGTCTGGCAAGATCTCTGTGTAGAGAACCAGAGGCGTGAGCAGCGAGACAGAGACACGAGCGGGGTACATGTTTATATCTGGTTCTGTGACGCAGGATCGAGTGGGGTACCTGTTATACCTGCCCTCGTCAAAAAAAGAGACAAAAGACGTCAACCTTTCTTTCCGGGAGAGGATATTTGCAGAATATCGACCGAAAGATTAGCGCAAGAAGACATTACCGTCGACTTAAAAACATTCTTGCGTTCACAGAGGTGGAGAGCAAGGCAGTTGAAGACCCCCTACAACTTTCCAAATGCACCCCGAATTTTGATACGGAAAAGAGACGAGGCCAAACCAATTTGGCGAATACTGGAAGAGGCAAACATCACATACGACATATAATGATTGTGAAATTAATCTTCCCTCTAGATGTCGGCGGCTTGTCCCAGGATGGCGTCATCACCACTGAGATAGGCCCTTATTCCATGGGGAAAGGCTCTCGGCATCTTGACACCGTCAATGTTCGTTTCTGGAACCCAACCCTTAAAGTACCACAATGTCACTAACTCTAGGTAGTGTGAATGTCCGGGGTTCGAGTTCGGCAGGATCTTCAGCAGCTTGGAGTGGATATATGCTGTAGTCAGGGACCCACTTAATTCCAAGTGATTATCTGGGTGCGCTGACTATGGTTTTTCGTGTCTATCAGCGTACTTCGATTCTCGCTCGATGGGAGTTTCCTGGCTAGAAGTGAACCTTAGATGCGTCGTGTGTCCCTTGCTTCATAGATTCGGAAGGAAGGCGTTACCATAAACGATAAGGAATTTCGATTAATTGGGGTTTATGCGCCCAATAGCCACATTGAGCTTGCTCCTTTTTTTCGGCGAATCGAGCAGTTCATGAATACTTCTCGGACAGTTATCTTAGCGGGAGACTGGAACGCGGTCCTGGATCCCAATTCGTTCTAAGGGATTTCGTGAGTTTCTCGATAAGTTTGATCTTGTCGGTAGCTAGCCATCGCGGCTCCAATTCCTTTTAGAGTTATATCGACCGGTTCTTAATTAGGAGAGTCGACATAGTTTTCATCACCGCCTTATTCGGGTTCCTGTAAACTTGGCTACACCTAAACCTAGAATGGCTGGTTACTGGAAACTCAACACGTCGTTGTTAGATGTGAAGGGTTACCGGGAACAGCTTTTTGGGAATAAGCGGTGGGTGAAACTTAAGAAAGTAATTTGGTCATTTTCTCCCGACTCAACTAGGGCAGAAAAAAGCGACACTAGAAACTAGATTAGATCGGGCGGTTGAGGTAGGGGATATAGCACTAAGATAATTATATTTAAGGCGAAGCTGGCCTCCTTGGCTAGCACGGAGAACCAGGCTTCAGTAGTTTGGGCTAGGTTAAAACGAACCTCACAGAAAGCAACAAATATGGCCGCTGAATTGCGTGCAGAGGAGCGGCTACGGACCGACATATCGCACGTGTCACATTGCCGGATGGACGAACCGTGACCACAAACGAAGGTATTTTCTAGGCGTTTCGGTCTCATTACAGACCGGGTTCCCTGGTGAAAAGACCAGGGAACCCTTATTTAGCGTACTTTTCTCGGCTTGATGCGACTGAAAGGAAGGAGAAGTTTTGAAAGTCTTGAGTCAGGTCAGCCTGGATCGATCTCCGGTGATTGATGGTTTTGCCCTACGAAATTAGCAAAAAATAATTTCCAAAAATAAATATAATAATAATCTATTACATAAATGTCATTTGTCCATGAGTGTGTGTGTGTGTGTTCCCAGCTAAAAAGTCAGAAACTACACAAGACGAGAAATGGGAGTGTAGATAAAGATAGCGGTTTTAAAAGTATAATGGGTTATCCTACAGAATTTGAACCGAACCAAATCGACTTTTGCTGAACTACACCTAAAAAAGCAGTTCGGTTAAAATTCTGTAGAACTACCACCGAAGATGTTGCAAACTTTTTTAACACTATTGTGTTGTCCGGTGGTAGGACAAAAAAGCCCACCGGACAAAAGCCCACTAATTCAAACACGGACAAAAACAAAGCCCACCAACGTGAAAATAAATTAATTTAAAAAAATTTTTTTTAAATCTTTTTTTTTTTTTCTTTACAATATCAATACTTTTCGTCTGTAATTTATTTTTTTTGCCAACATTTGTTTTATTTCACCTTGACATTACATCAATTTTCAATTAATGGAGAATTCGAAAACTCATAACTGCTAAACTATCACTCAAATCGCTATTTTCTCAATTTAGTTAAAATGGCACCGGTAAAAATGCACAAGTTGGTAAATAGGAAAAGAATGGTAGAAGAGAAAAATATAGATGAAAATCTCAAGGAGTTTATAAAATCTTGGAAAAATATAAAAGTAACCCCTCCCCCCCCAAAAAAAAATGAGATTCTACATTTTTTAGACAGTTTACGTGTGAACACACTGAAAAAAAAACCCAAAAAAGGGGGGTCGTAAAACCACACGTAAATTGCTTTAAACAGAAAAAACAACCCACCCCGCCCGAAAAAAACAATGCATGTATCTTCTGTCTCAAAAGAAAATTCGTTAGCGCCCTAAAAAGTATGTATTTTTCGTTTTACCACCTGGACTTAGGGTTAGTAGTAAAACGGGTGCATTTTTGTTAAGTACCGGAAAAATGTTTCAAAATGAAATAAATAAAAAAAATTGTCAAGAAAAATAAATTTACAGACAAAGAATGAAATATAAAAAAGATTTTTTTTAATTTAAAAAAATTTATTTATTTTTACGTTGGTGGGCTTTTTTTTGTCCGTGTTTGAATTATTTTTTTTGTGCGGTGGGGTTATGTCCGGTGGGCTTTTGATCGGTAGGCTTTTGTCCGCACACCACTTTCTCCTACATAAAAAAAAAAATCTGAAATACGCGAGCAAATCCCAGCAAAGTGAGAAAATGCAAGGGAAAATTATATAGATAAGTAGAAATGTCAATTTTCTTACGTTTGGTAACAGTTATTTTTTGTATATTCGTTTAATATGCAGCACAATCGTACAATCGCACAATTTTAAGGACATGTGTTTAACAAACGAAATCAAAACGAATCGGTTCAAATCGGTAGTATGTCTCGACACGAACAACGCCGGGTAACACGGCTCGTCTATATTTGAAAAGTTAGCTTTTAAGCTGGCGCGAAAGTGTTAATTCAAAGAGCACCGGAGATCTAACACGCTACAAACTCTTTGATGTCCACATTAACATGTCGCCATACTGTCTGGCCACCTGCGTTTATCGATGGGCGAAAGGAAACTTCCAAGCAAAAATAAAATTAGTTAAAATTATTGAGCTTCTTTCTGAAAAAAAAAAAAAATCCTATTTAAAAATATCAAAGTGTAATATCTGTTCAGTAATTCACTCAAAAATAAAAATGAGATTCTATTTTTTAGGCGATTACATATAAAATAGTCTAAAAAACTTTTAAATTAGCAGTCAACATCCGAGAAATCGAATAAAAAATACGACTAATAACTGTCACCAAACGCATTAAAATTTAATTGTCTACCGACTTGTATACTTTTCAGTTTTGAAACTTTTAAAAGTTTATTTATTGAAAACAAAGATTTCATTCAATACTCTATTTCAGACCCAGTAAAAATTTAAACATGGCTACCTAGATTTTTCGTTTTCCTTCGATATCTAACCTAGACAGCCATGTTTAATTTTTTTTACTGTGTTTGAAAGAGCCGCAAACTTATTTTGAAATAAAAACTTTATGTGTACAGGTCGGTAGAAAATTAAATGTTATTGTTTGGTATATATATATATATATATATATATATATATATATATATATATATATATATATATATACAATGTGATTCATAAGTCTTATTTAGCTTATTTATTTTTGAAATTCTAAAGTTAAAAAATACGGTAATACACAAAACAGAAAGTTTATTCAACAAATTCATTCATGGGAGTTTAAAATTACAGCAAAATTCCCATCTTCGTTCTGCATGCAAGGAATTTACGACTCTTTGTAGCATATTTGATTGATTAATTTAACAAACTCAGCAGTGATTTTTGATTTGAGGTCGTCATTGCCTTTCAACAAGTGTGGGAGATTCATCAAATTTGGCCACATGAATAACAATAAAAATTCGCTCTTCAATTGTAAATTGTGCTTTGTTAACTATTCTGTACTTTCACGTAACAATTTAATAAACAGAAGATATCGTAAAAATTGAATTTAACTTGAAAATTTTATGTAAAAAATAGCCCGGTTCGTAAACTGCACTGGGGGTGGGTAGCCTAGTATTTACAAGTGTATCTCCTGCAAAAACGGTTCTAAAATCTATTTTCAATCGATATTTATTCGATAATTGCCGAATTTTCCTACTTGGCCAAAAGTGACGAATTTTCCGTTGCCGAATTTTCCATTGCCGAATTTTCCTAAATTGTATTTGTCATTACATCCTACCACCCACAGCGGCCATCTTGTTTTGTGCGATGTTCGTGTGGCGAATACTTAAATTTCAAATAAATAGAAATTGAAACGGGTTAAAAATCTTTTTAATAGTTGGAAAAGACACAGGTAAGTTTGAAAATAACTTTTATCGCCTACAGTTACTTTTATTTGTTGAATATTTGTGTTTTGAGCGTTTTTACTCTGCTGATCATTGTAAAAGACTCCCCAAAAACAATTCCTCCCCAACTCAAAAACCACTAGAAAGAACCAATGTTATTTATAAGTTTAAATGCCCTTTGGAGAATGTAACTCCCATAATAATAATAAAGCTAATACCTACATTGGTTTTACAAGCAATACCCTATCCCGCCGCCTCACCATGCATCTTGTAAACTGCATGCTACCATACGTCTCTTTCTTGTGTTTGATTTGACTTAATTAATGTCTAACCCTCTTTTTATTATCGCTGTTCAATGACATGCGGGGACACTTTGGTGATCGTCTCATCAGTAAGAGGTGTGATCCTGAATGCGATTCATATTTATCGGATCTTAAGCCCCCCCCCCCGATATTTATCTGTGGGCTGAGCTAATCTTAACGTCAGTGGAAGGCTGGATAGTGCTCTCCGGCATTTGTGAAAATGGAAGAGAAACTCTTTAATCAATGCGGTATTTGTTTCTTAGTCTGGTTTCCTAAGTGACAGAAATCAGTGAATTGGCACTTTTGAAAAAAGAAGGGAGATAACTCTCATTCAGGATGTTTTCTTTATTACCTCACTTGCCTATTCTGATCTAATGACTTTCTCTTAGAAAAGGGTTTTATTTACTCCTCCTCAGGAGTTAGGCACAAGGCCAGTTTTATCTTACTCCCACAAGTAAGATGTGACCCAAGATCGGGTCGAGAAAGTGGAGTTTGAAAAGCCAGCGCTCGAGAGGTGAGCACTCTGGCCATTTAAAAATTGCCTGGGCAGCCCCGTCGGCATTCCCCGGTAGGGGCGCCTCAGACAGTAAGCAATAAACTTACTCCTCCTCAAAGAGGGGAGGCAAAGCCTGGGAGGGTGGACCTCCTAGAACTGCACAGGACAGGCGTGCAGTATCCATCAGAACAGTCCGAAAAGGGTTCAGCGAAAATTGTCTTTCAATTGTGCGGAAGACAGTTTATTTGCTTTTTTGTCAATTGTTGCATCTATTTGTTCACTAAAAAGGTTGAAAATAACACGAGAATACAATAATTATAACAACAGAATAAAAAAAATAGCAATTTATGTTAAAAAAATACAACTTAAGTAAATCTGAGTGTTTTTTCACGAACCCGGGTTCAATTTTGTGGAGTCGCATTTATATAAATCAGACTATCGACTAAATTGGCTGCTTGTTCGATCCTTGGCTTGGGGATGTGTGCTGATCTAGCCACCCTGAATAGCTGTGATAAAGCGAAACAGTCCGTTCTCGGGTGGAGTACTGTCGTAAATGATATCGCCTGCTACTAATTTAATGTAATGCAAAGCTCTGTCAAAAAAACAAAACAAATAGAGCACTGCCGTCGATAGATATCATTTATTTGTATTCAAGTTCTTAATCTATTAGTTATACTTAATATAATAGGTTAGTTTAATGTTAGCTTAGGGTTAGAGTTTACAAAAACAGTTTTGTTTTTGTCCGGTTTAAAAGCTGTACCAGTACCTTTTCGGTACTATTTAGTTTGTTTCCGGTTGTCTACGGTCATATTTGTGTTGTTTTCGTTCATCATGTGTCATAATCTAAAAAAAACAAACAATTATCACGCGAATCTGAATGATTACCAAATATTTTTAATTAACATCCATATTAAAGCTGAAAAGTTCAAGATAACCAAAGTTCCGTTGACACACGAGAAGTGTCACTTTAAACTAATCGGATGAGGATTGATTTGATCAATGATTCTTGCGTTATTTTTTATTAATAAAATTATGAGATAACGTCATGTCTATGTGTTTCTCGCCTCATTCAAGGTAACAGGGTCAGTTCACAGAGGAAAGCCAAGGAAAACATGGGATGAAGGGATAAGGATAGACTTGAAAGAAAGAGGGATAATAAATAAAGACATGGACAGAGATAGGTTAGTTTTAAAGTCAATTTCTAAAAGCCGCCCAACACATGCCAGCATGTAAGACGGACGTTAAACCGAATATGATGATGATAGAATGGATGAGAATGATTCAGTGTAGAACAGTTGAGTTAGCAGAGTCAGTCACAGGTCAAGGAAATGAAACACTTTAAAACAGTTTCATTAACTTAACAATATACAGATCGATTGAAAATTAAATTTTGATGTGTTTTTTTCCTCAATTTTTCAGTTGTTTAATATACGGCATAGAAGCTAAAAATCAAGAAAATGACGGCGCCCATCTAAAATCCATTGTTTACAAGCCTTTGAGGCTACAAAACAAATTCTGAAATAAATTTTTAAAAAATTACAAAATGTTCCAGAACTGAAAACTGTGCAAGTCGATAGAAATGTATTTTTTTTGCGTTTGGTAATAATTATTTGTTGTAGGTTTGTTTTTTCACCCTTTGGGGGGAATAAATAAAGAAAGCCCTGGGCAGAGATAGGTTAGTTTACTAGGTTGTACTAATGGCGGGTTAGGGTTGAAACCATTTTTATCGCATTATGTTTAGCTCTTCAAACTCTTCATTTAACGAAATTGGATTTAACGCAACAAAATCGCATTTTCTTGAATTCAAATTGATTTATTTTAAACTTTATTTTAAACCTCATCAGACCAAGGATTCAGCTCTACTTATTATTGAGCACTTTTGATAAACACTTGAGTTTCAACGGATTTACATCTACAATACATGCGCTATATATATACATGCACTATATATATATATATATATATATATATATATATATATATATATATATATCTAGTGCATGTATTGTATATATATATATATATATATATATATATATATATATATATATATATATATATATATGGTGCCCGGAAAACTCGTCACAGGAAAATTCGTAAACGGAAAATTGGTAAATGGAAAATTCGTAAACGGAAAATTCGTCACTTTTGGCCAAGTAGGAAAATTCGGCAATTATCGAATAAATATCGATTGAAAATAGATTTTAGAACCGTTTTTACAGGAGATATACTTGTAAATACGAGGCTACCCACCTCCCCAGTGGAGAACATTTTTTCATATTATTTTTTTGGTACTTGTGCAGTTTACGAACCGGGCTATTTTTTAGATAAGATTTTCAAGTTAAATTACATTTTTACTTTATTTTTTGTTTATTAAATTGTTAGGTAAAAGTACAGAATAGTTAACACCCTCTCCCCCTCATTCCATGTTAAGAATGGCTTTCTAAATAATGTTATTCTAACCCAGTTCGTAATTACGTTACGAAATTAAAGGTTTGGATCGGGTTATTTTTTACATAAAATTTTCAAGTTAAATTCAATTTTTACGATATCTTCCGTTTATTAAATCGTTACGTGAAACTACAGAATAGTTAACAAAGCACCCCCCCCCCATTCTCCGCATGTAAAAAATCGTTGTCTAAATAATGTTATTATTTCAAGCCTGGTTCGTAATTAAGTTACGAGATGAAATCCATCATAATTCATTTAGATTTATTCGTAAACAAGTCAGCCATTTTAATTGACAAAACATCAATTACTTCGTGTGTTTGCAAAACTTGAAAGGAATTTATAAACTATCGAGTAACTGGCTTTAAATTCTTAGAAAATGTCCATGTATTTAAAAAAGCAAAATTGTTTTCTAACTAATTCAGTGTTTTTATTTCATCTTGCCTAAAACTTGTTTTAACTAACAACTTTATTTAATACTTAAAAAAAGAAATTCTTCTTTCAAATAAATCGTTGTATGGTCGGAACAAAAAATTCAGAAAAATACAGCCAATTCATTGCCATTTTAGTTTTGAAACGATGGATTAACCACTTTTTCTCACAGTGATTTTGAAGCAAAAATTTAATTTAACTTGAAAATCTTATCTAAAAAATAGCCCGGTTCGTAAACTGCACAAGTACCAAAAAAATAATATGAAAAAATGTTCTCCACTGGGGAGGTGGGTAGCCTCGTATTTACAAGTATATCTCCTGTAAAAACGGTTCTAAAATCTATTTTCAATCGATATTTATTCGATAATTGCCGAATTTTCCTACTTGGCCAAAAGTGACGAATTTTCCGTTTACGAATTTTCCATTTACCAATTTTCCGTTTACCAATTTTCCGTTTACCAATTTTCCTGTGACGAGTTTTCCTAAATTCATATATATATATGAATTTAGGAAAACTCGTCACCGGAAAATTCGTAAACGGAAAATCGTAAATGGAAAATTCGTAAACGGAAAATTCGTCACTTTTGGCCAAGTAGGAAAATTCGGGAATTATCGAATAAATATCGATTGAAAATAGATTTTCCGGGCACCAAATATAGATATATGTGTGTGTGTGTGTGTGTGTGTGTGTGTGTGTGTGTTATCCATTCTATCGTCATCATATTCAGTTTAACGTCCGTCTTACATGCTGGCATGTGTTGGGCGGCTTTTAGAAATTGACTTTTTCCCTTAATCCTAAACTCGTCTAAAGAAAGCAGCCCTGTGTCACCATTTTGAATTAATTCTCTCTCGGCCCTTCGCTGTTCGTTTTCAATTCGTGCGTCGTCCTCATTTCCGTTATGAAAAACGCAAATCAACGTTTCTTCAGATTCGGCTCGTTCGCTGCGGCGGCAACCCCTTTGATCGAATGTCTTTTGACGCCGAGATATTTGCTTCTTCACTCGAGGATGTGGCGGCGACGGCGGGGACGCGGGAAAACAAATATAACACTAACAATAAGTTTATAAAAAGTTTTCAATCCCCTATTCTCTCTCTGTCTGTTAACGAAAACTAAAAAAAAAATTATTTATTTATTTATTTATTCATCACAGCCTCTCGACTTGGAAATACAGCCGGCGTCGTTAAAGTTTTATTACAGTCACATTTCCGCTTTGATCTAAGCGCTAAAACTTGTACTTAAATTCACCCTATAAAACTTCCCGTCCCCTCACTAACACGCACCCCACACACACACACTCTCTCTCTTTCTCTCTCTCTATCTTTCCTTTCCTTTCTTTCTTTGTTGCCTTTAGAAACTACGTAATTTCTCTATTTCATGTTTATTTTGAATCGCACAAATTTCCTTTCTAAGAAAAGTTTTTACCCCCGCCTAATAAACCGGTATTGTCCGGGCTTTTGGGTCTGGGGGGGGGGGGTGTCGTTCCTGTGCACCCTCCCAGGCTTTGCCTCCCCTCTTTGGGGAGGAGTAAGTTTATTGCTTACTGCATGAGGCGCCCCTACCGGGGAATGCCGACGGGGCTGCCCAGGCAATGACCAGAGTGCTCACACTATCCAAATACTACACCCATAAAAAATTATATAGGAATTAGGATATAATAATCGTGGAGACAGGATGTGAAAAAGACAAAAGGAAAAGCAAATTATCAATCAACAACGAGAGATTTACCGGATTCGTTCGGATCGTCTTCAGAAAAAGTGAAGATTTAAAATTTATTGAACACCGGTAAAATATTATAAAAATAGTCATATATATATATATATATATATATATATATATGACTATTTTTATAATATTTTACCGGTGTTCAATAAATTTTAAATCTTCATATATATATATACAAATAAATACACGTCATCTTTATTATAAAGTGGTGATTAGATCAACAATCTAACTTTGTCCGATGAACCAGAAGTTAAACCAACACCGACTTTAGGTAATCGCCCGCACTAAGGATTCAACCTTCAACCTTCATCTGAAGGTTGATCTGAAGGTTAAAGATTCAATCCTCAATGCGGGCGATACGAAGAATTTCGAATTACTGAAGACTTCTTCCCAGTCATGGCAGAGGGAACGAGAGCATACTACCCCCGTAGGGTTCCGTTCGAAATCCCGTCCAGATTCCCGAGTTCGACAGAAGATTCCCGAGTTCGACAAAGTACACCTGAAGAAGGTCGGAGGTTACATCGGACGAAACGTTGTGATAAAAACACCCAAGATGAGAACAGTAGTCCGAATATACCAAATTCTACGAATTATCAACCTTCATCTAAAAAATTCCGAAGCAAATTTTATTTTATTTTATTTTATTTTATTTGAATATATACAGGCTCCGCGATAAGAAACTATACAATGTTATTTCAATAAATGTAACAGGAAATCAATATTTAACTGCAATATCGAAACTAACACAAGGAACACTTATGTTTTTTTTCCAACATAAAAAAGATGATGTTTATTTAAATATTTACTAAATATCTGTGTGCCATCCTCAGAGCTCAATGCATTTTGCTAATCATTCAGGAACTGAGCGCCATACTTTGGCGCAAAGCTCCAACAGCACTTGAGCAATGGCAGCTCAGATTGTGCTTTCATTTCGACGATGCAATTATGTCGGACCCTGGACACTCATTGAACTATTAGTCTCCTACACTGATGATTGCATATAGCATGAAACAATAGTGTTGGTAGGTTAAAGTAATGAAAAATATTGTATATATATATTTATTATTCACTCTTGACAGCCTGTTAATGGCCGCCAAATTTGCCATTCAACGTTAATTTACTCCACCATTTCCAGACATTTGCGTGGTGGGCACATCGGTACGTGCTCCGTGTACTGATTTTTAAATATAACTTTTTGTATCGGGGTTCAAACCGTGTGGCCGGCAAAGATTGTCTCCTGCCATACTGATGATTGCAGGTTTGTCATGTAACACATGTGTATATGGGTTAATTTAAAAAATATTAAATATATATATATATATATATATATATATATATATATGCTAGTAGTACATCAACTCATACAGATTAAGTCACGTAGAGGCGAGAAACGCACACACATAAACATAAAGACAATATAAAGTGGTAACATAATTTTATTAATATAGAGATTTCAACGGTTGGCAACCAGGATTACCACTGACCTACACAATCTGTTCTCTACTTGAGCAGCTGAGAATGCGATAACTTCATCGTAGAGATTCGCTACTTGGCCCATATTTCAGTCAATAAAGTCCCACATACAACCTTGACATAAAAATGTCAGTCATGATCGAAACTTTCGATAGATCCGTCTAAACTTGATTTTCTTTGGGGACAGTACCGACCATGCAGAATACCAGATAAAATAATAGTTTGAGTTGTCAAGGTTTCCATAACATAACATCGGCAATACTTTATAAAATATGGAAAAATATGACCCAGCTTAGACTTTTACGTGGTCAGGCGGAAGTTTGCAGTCTCACGACTGTATTATGTTTTTGTTTTGTTTAATGTGCAGTTAAGTAATTACCTTCGGCGAGACTTTTGGCCAGCACACCTACATAAAACCAACACGCGTACTATACATACAGGGAAAAGAAATATAGAATAATAAACAGAAAAGCAATAAATCAATATAATTTATTCCACAATCGATACATAAGTTTTGACGTTCTGGGAGAGGGCTGACGGATCACAGAAAAGAAACAACAGCTGTAGAATGAAATACTAAATTAATGCATATATATATATCAACATTTAATCAGTCATGACCATTGATTTGACGTCACGAGCGATACGCAGCCTCTAACAAGTTTTAGAGTATCATGCCTTCCGGCGGTCACTTGAGCCATTCAATTTTCCAGCCATGTTATATATATATATATGTGTGTGTGTATGTTGTGTTTATATAATAAATACTTATATATATATAAAAATATTTATTACTTATGCTTCGTCAGGGCCGAACGAAACACAGGTGTTGCTGAAACGTCATTGCATTTACGTAAACCATTTTTAATGTTATATAATAAATATTTATAAAGCTCTTCTTAGTATTGAGCACTTTAGAAAAATATTGGTTTGAATTTAATTTTATAAATATATCTGAATTTAGTTTATTAGTCTCGGAAGTTTTTCAACCATTAACTATATGAAACCATTAACTATATGAAAAAAAAAAAACACACACACACTTTTGTCCCAAGTCCTTCGGTGGAAAATTACTTTTCTTGTTAATTTTTACAGTCACTAGTTTGCTTCCAAGAATTTACGCTAGTCTTAACATTATTTAAGGGACCATCAGTTGTTTACAATGAAAAACTGTTTCGGGAATTTAATATATATGCCGGGTAGGTTGTAAGCTGGAACAAACATAATAAATAAATCGAAGTGGGACTTACTATCTTAAAATCTTACATAACAGCAAGTGTGGTGTTGGCTGTTTGTGTGTTGTCCTACACCACATTTGTTGTTATATAAGATTTTAAGATAAAATAAATAGTAAATCCCACTTATTATTTTTCCTTCCAGCTTAGTACATTTCCGGCTCTCTGCATTGCATTCAGCATTCGTAACATACTATATATATATATATATATATATATATATATATATATATATATATATATATATATATATATATATATATATATATATATTAGAGTAATTAAAAAATTAAGGTGACTTTTTCAATAAAATGATTCATTATGTCAGTGATTGTTGCAATTTGTATTTACAACCGCATTATTTTCCTGCTCATTGCCCCTCCCCTTTTATCTTTTCTCTTAATTTATTTTAAGAAAATATTTAAATTTCTGAAAATATTATTTATAGAAAGATTATATGTATTTAAAAAATTGATCGGACGTCTGACGAAATCCCATGAATACTTTTGTGTAATTTGTTTTAATTCTCATTATCTTTTGATAATAAGAAGCTAAGAACAAAGGTGCATGCCAATTCTTTTTAAATGACTATTTTTTTTAAATTAAAATTAAAATTTATTTATTTGTCTCTTGTTTAGAATGAACTATTTCAAATCCAATATTAATTATTTCATCAGTTTTTGATTTTTAATTTTTACAAATCACGTTTATTCATCCCGAATAGTACATAAAAAAAATCAGACAATTTTATTATTAGAGACTAGTTTATACCGGCTGTCAATTTCCATATTTAATAAATAAGCCTCCACCGCATCATCATTGTTACTTACTCTCTTATGTCAACACTAAGTAGCGTATTTTCTCCACGAAATTTTACAAATATTTTTCTTCATACGAACAAAGAAAATATCTGACATTTTGTGGGGAAAATACTCTACTGTGTATTTGCATTAGAGAGTAATTAACTACGATTAATGTATTGTTTTTATAGAAATTGTTTTACGCAAAAATACTCTGATTTGAACTAATGCTGAATATCCTTTATGTCTACTTTTTTGCGGATTATAATAAAGGACACATACTTAAAAATATATATTTATGTAATGTTTTATGCTAATTTTATTTTAATTTATAAAACACGAATTCAGTTTTAGACTTACGTGAGGTTTTAACTCGGGTACTGACATCGTAAAACCTACTGCCTTAGTAACGTGTACTCTGCCTATTTTTTTGTCAACCAATCATAATCTTCTACGGCTCTAGTAATGTATTCTGTTCTCTAGTTTCATATCAACACGCTGCTTCGAGGAAAAAAAGGAATAAGACAAGGAGCATTTCTGATGGCCTTCAAATTAGGCCAACTCATCATGCATTGACACGCAACATTTATTATAAGCCTTGCCTCCTCTACTCCCATTTCGATATGAAGGGATCAGACCTAATGGAACATTTTTTTACTAATGATTCACCACTTACCAAGTCCAAAAGCCACTCGAGGATAAGGATAAGTAAGATTTGAAGTTGGATGGTGGAACAGTACGATGAAAGGATCGAGAACTATGATTAATTTACAGGACGACTTGAACGATATCTGAAAACTGTATGTTGTGTAGTCTGTAAGGAAACATTCCCGCGGTAACGTGTTCCACAGGTAGGAAAGTTTGGGAAAGGAACTCTTTTCATTGAAGTTCCATTTGATTTTAGGTACACAGGGGTATTTGCGGTGTTTGAAGCAAGACGACCTTTTCTTGCGGTCTTACAGGGAGCACCTGTCATGGAAATACAGATAGAATAGGAAACGTAACTCTCGCTTCTCTTATTTTATCCTTTAGTATACACATTCCATGAGCGATGTTTTTTACAAAGGGGGAAGAATTGCTGTTTTTTAGGTCGGAATCCTTGAACCTTAAAGTTAGATATATATTTTTTAACTCCTTGCATCAAGTAGCTACATTCCTTGTCTGGAGCGATGTCTCTTCTGTGAGAAATGAGATGCAGGGAAAAGAAAAAAATAATACAAGATTAAAGTGCAAAAGGCGACCATTAATATTTATTTTTGGTCTATCTAATAAAACGCCTTTTTTTCATCAAAGTATTAGTGGGGAATAAAAAAACTAGAGGACCAGATCTGGTCGCTAAGGAAGGTCTAGAAGTTGTTCTTTGTAAATATGAACAATGCTGAATGCTTAGTGAAGTGCACATACAATTTTCAATCGATAAAGAAAGGATCGCAATAAGTGTATTATTTTAAACGAAATATCATCATGAAATTTAAATTACACATAATTACTACGGGGCTAAATCGTATTGCACGTAGTTTTTGTAACAAAAAAACAAAAACATTTAGGTATTTGTAATGAATAGGTATCCAGAGAATTTCAGTACTAGTCAGCCTCAGAAATGACTGAAGCCGTTTACGATTCGAAAGCCACAAAAAAATGTAAAAACTAGAGTATTAATTTGGTAAAACTACTGCCTTAGTAATGTGTACTTTGCCTATTCCTTTTTTGTCAACCAATCGCATGTTTCTACTTGCGTACGACCAGACACACTATAAAAAACACGATTACTTTTTACTAGTATATAGATGTACTCAGATACAGAAGAATAGATACCTTTATTTTGCCATATAGTATCTATTCTCGAGCACGCCAATTATATCAATACACTTTTGTATTTCATCAGCATGAAAATATTTTGGGCACAACCCCCTTAACTCTATTATCACTTGAACACATTTTTTCAGGCAAATTATTTGTGGAGATAAAAGAAGTATAAATCAGGAGGCCAGATCTTGTGCCTGAAGGTCTGGAAGCTATGTTTAGTGGAGTACACATATACATTCTACAGACGACAGACCGGTGATGGGAAAATATCTAGCACGGGGTTAGACCACTTAAACAATTGTCTGGCTTAGATACAAGTGATTAACTTTTTGAAATGGGGTTGCATGCCGAGAAATCAGATTACGTACAGAATTAATGTCTATTCCAAGAAACACTCTGGATATAAAGTTTTTATGTTCAGTGATAAAACAGCCCATCATTTTAAAGTAGGCTGGCTGTGTGACAATACCTCAAGTTACAGTGTTATCTATATATATTCCAACAATACTACCAGAGCATGCTAGTTATTGTCTCTCCTTGGTCTGAAGACAGAGTAGCATTTGGGGTTGTTGTGTTCGGTTTGAATCGTGCGGTAGATGAACCATGCATCATTGTCATTTCTCAAAGTAAACAATACGTGTTTTAAATTTGAATTGTGGTTTTGTTAGGAAGGGAACTTCTTTTGTTGCAATTGTGAGCGAGACCACATGATTGACACTGCGATCAGTGTCGATCAAGTTCCGAATTTAGACGAAAAGAACGAGCGGTAGATGTGAAATGAATACACATCGATGCATGTTCACATCCTGATGATTCTCATTTTTTACTGCAATATGAGGCAATGCATTGTCCTCAGCAAAGTACTCTATACACATTTTTCACTAAAACCCGCCCTCCCCCGCGTACACATCACACATTCTTCTTCTTTTATAACATATTTCACCCCAAACAAGGCACACCGCCACTGTAGACGTAAGGGGCTACTGAGAATTAGGATGTAGGTTTTTGAGTGTCTTCCTAAGTTGGGAGCTGTGTAGCGAGATGTCTGTTTACATTAGCTTTACACCTCTGCACGTCGGTACAGTCGTGGAAACAGGTAGCAGGGAGGGAGTTCCAGAGGCCGGCAACGAGAGGAAAGATACTAATCAAGTAGAAGGCTCTCCGACATCTGGAGACCTCCGCAGTGAATGAATAGGATTTAGCTGATTGTCGATTCGATCTTGTTTATTTACAAATTAAAACATGGTATGTCTTTCACAGACGCCAAACACCTGATGATAGAGTATTCAAGCCTGGAGAACTCTACTTTGTTTTACGCCATTTTGTTTAGCCTCAACACCGATATTTCTGCGAGATAATTGAACTTTTACTAACCCTGGCGGAACGGTTAATTAACAATAATTTATAACTGACCATTTTCTGAAAGGTTTAGTCGATTATTACTACCATATCATATGATAATTAACACTTCTACTCGGTCATGGCTAACGGAACGAGAACAATTTTGATTAAATAAAGAGTTCATTTTACAATTTCGTATAGGTTTCCGATTTTGACATAAAGATGCTAAAGTTCGAAAAAATGCACTGGAAGAAGGTCGGAGTTACATAGTCCGAAAGGCTTTGAAAATAATAATTAAGTTGAGAATAGTAGTCCGAAAAATACAAATAATGCAGTTGAAAACTAGGACTTCCCGTCTGCGGCACACGTTACTACGGACTGCTTCCCGCAGATTACAACTCGGTCGTCTTCTACAGATTCTCATCTCATTAACCTTATCCTCGAATGGCATCTGGACTTGATAAGAGGTTATCATTTCTTACAAAAAAAAGTCATAATAAAAAAAAACGATTCTGATTGGACAGCTTGAATGCATATGAATTGGTCATTTTGTGAAAAAGATTTTAAGATTCGACATTTTTTAGACGCTTCCTCCGTAAATACCATTTCCCGTATAAATGTGGTATATTCTATAATAGACCCCCCCCCCCCTAAAAAAAAATACACAGACAAAATGACGGGTTATAATAACAAACCAGCAAGAGTTTTATTACTTACTTAAGAGGATCTGATCATGTAATATCACTGATTATTCGCATAAAACGATCGCTCCCCTTATATTTCTGCTTTTACATCGCAGATAACCGTTCCACGATGAGTTCTACAGTAGCGTTTATTCTGCAGTTTGTACGGCGAAACATGGTTACATTTATCTAAAGGTAAGAACCTAAACATTAACGTAACTCTAACCATGATGATAACAGGACTTACAAAACTAATGAAGGTTAATCGATTTCAATGTAGAGACCCCTAACCCTAACCCTAAATCTAACCCTAAACCTAACGCTGACTTTAACCTTAACCGTAACCCATCCCTACGCATGACTAGCAGGGCTATTTAATTTTCAAATCTCATTTTTCCATTAGTGGTGGGGCTATTCTACAAAGTGTAAAAACATTTTTTTACTTTGATAAAGTTTCTGCGAATAAAACGAACAGAAATATTAGCCAAACTAAAATGATTTTTTTTTCTTTTCTTTTATATATAATCTGCCATTGCCCACTTTCCTAGGTTTTTATTATTCACGTTTTCTCGAACTGTTATCGTAAACGTTTGAACCGTTGCATTAAACCGGTCCCCCACTTGCTACGGTAAATTTAATTAAATGGTATTCTACGACACCGTGTTATATCGAGTTCCTACTGCTGTTATTGTCTTTAAAAGTGAGTTTTATTTTTTTGTAATTCACGCTGAATATGATTCTGTTGTTGGAACTTGGTTTCCCCAGTCATTTCTAGGTCCTTACACGATGGACCCTACACGAAAAGTGACGGCAGTGAAGTGAGTGTGCCAAGTTCCAATCCACGAAGCCATTTTCTGTCAGACCTTTATGGAGTACTGTTGTCTGATTTGGGCTCGTGAATCTCTGTCTCATTTGAGGGTTCTTGATAGGGTGCAGAAGACTGCTCCCACGCTTTCTTTTTCCCTGTCCCCTATTTCTCACATACGTCTTTTCAAATACTATCATGTCATGTGTTCTTCAGAATTGTCTGATCTATTCCCTGCTTCCTTTGTTCCAGCTCGAACGACACGTTTGTCTAGTGGTCCCCATCAATTCGCTGTTTTTATATCACACCATGAAAAGTAGATGGTATGTTTAGCTACACATTTATGTGGAATTCTTTTGACAAAGAAATAAGGGGTTGCTACGTTATACACTAAAATGGGGGTTACTATTCCTCTTAATCGCAATTGAGTGTCTACATTCACTTTCATTTTGGGTGAGCACTCATCCCATTTTGAGGTTTACACACAGTCTCCTCCTACTCAAACGGCTCCATCCTCTTGTTGAAATATCTTGACTTCTACAATCCATTGAGATTCAATTACATCTAACTTGTTTATATGAATACGAAAATGTTGTCTTTGTTGTACGATGTTTTGGTACGTCATTGTCGTCCAGCTTCCTATTCCAGCAGCTCTTCCCAAGAACTGCAGGCTTGTGGTACTCTCTTGCTGCTAACTGTTTTCCTCCTATATATAGCCTTGGGTTTTTAAAGACTACGGTTAATAGGCATCTCCTGTCTTTAATGATTTTCTGTTCTTGTTTGATGCTTACATCAAGTGGCTTCATCCCTTGTTTTGAACGATTTCCATAAAAAAAAACAAAAAAATGTAGTGTATACATTGTTCTGCTTGCGACGTGATTTTATGCAAATCACAAGCTCAGAAAAGAGTATCGTGTAGAGCTAAAATCAACTCCATTTATGTGTTCGAAAAAATTGGGGATGTTTCCCGCCATGTTTTAAGTTCTAGGGAATTAAGGATGAAAAACGGTCTCACTCAAACCGACATGTTGATACTGATCGATGCAAGAGTATAGATTATTCTGATAGAATAAGACTTACATTTTTTTGTTAATGACTAGACGGTAGAAATATGCAAAATATATTGTTTTTTTTTTAATTATATAAATCATTTAAAAATGATGTTACGGGTGAATTCTGATTAGAGCGAAATCGTGTAGTGCAACTGATTTTGGCGTTAAGAAATCTTAATTCTGGATTTTATTACTTGTTTAAATGGTTGAAACATCAACTATCGAAGGAGGAGAAAATAAAGACGAAGAAGAAGAAGAATGAGGAAGAATGAGAAAGATGATGAAGAAGAAAAACGTAGATGAATAATAATATCATGAAAAAAGAGGAAGACGGAAGAAGAAAATAAAGCTGAAGAAGGAGAAGGGAAAAGAGAAAATATGATGAATATGAAAAGTGAAATAATAATAATAATTAAAAGATGATGAAGAAGAGGAAACAGAAGAAGAATTAAAGAAGAAGAAGGCAGAGAAGAAGAATGTGATGATAAAGAAAAAGTAGATGAATAATAATAGTATGAAGAAGAGGAAGCATAATGAAGAAGAATAATGAAGAGAAGGAGGAGAATAAGATGAAGATAAAGCGGAAGAAGGAGGAGGAGAGAGAACACTATGAAGAAGAAAAAAATCAATAATAATAAGATGAAGAAGACGAATAAGGAGAATATAGAAAAGTAGGTAAAGGAAAAGTAGAAAAAGTAAATGATGAAGAAGAGGAAGACGATAAATAGTGATTATAATAATAATATGATGATGAGAAATATATAAGAAAATAGAGAGTGTATTGGTGGAAGAAGTTAAGAAGGAGGAGGAGAAGGAGAAGAGGGAGAATAATCATATGAATTCGAGAAAGGAAATACAGGAAAGAAGATGATGCAGATTGAAAAGTAGAGGAGGGGAGAAAAGACGAACATATAAACAGCAGTAGAAAGAGAAAAGATAAAGAAAGGAAGCAAAAGAAAAGTCAAAAACAACAAAAACAATAAAATATAATTAAAAATAAATAAATAAATAAATAACATTAATAATAATAATAATAAAGTAATAATGATAAAAATAATAATAATAAAATAAATAATAATAATAATAATGATGATGATGATGCTAATAATAATAATAATAATAAAATAATAATAATAATAATAATAATAATAATAATAATAATAATAATAATAATAATAATAATAATAATAATAAGAAGAAGAAGAAGAAGACGACGACGGTACGGACAGACTCTACATGAAAAAGAAACGAGGGGTCAGACAACTGGCAAGTATAGAAAGTTGTGTGGAAGAATAAAAAAAAAAGAGCTGGAGAAATACATAACTCAACTAACGGAAATCTTTATCACTGCAGCAAGAGACACCGCTCCAACGAACAACTCGGGAAGCACAGAAACCAGAAACAAAACGACAAGAAAAGAAAAGTGGGAAGAAAAACAAACAGCTACATGAACGCTTCATAAGACTCACAAGAGAAGAAACCAACGAAAATAGCTGGTAATGGCTAAGAAAAGGACATTTGAACAGAGAAACGGACTCTTTACTGATGGCTGCACTGATGGATGCAATGCAATTAGGACAAACTACATTAAAGCGAGAAAACCCAGGAAAACAGTAAATGCAGACTGTGTGGACAAAGAGACGAAACAGTAAATCATATAATAAGTTAATGTAGCAGACATGACTGTGTGGGGAAAGCAGTACACCGGGAATTGTGCAAACAATTGAATTTCGAATACGCAGACATAAAACCAGAAACAGTACTGAAAAACGAAAAACACAAAATCAGCCGGGATATGGATATACAAACAAACAAACTCATACAAGCAAGGAGACCAAATGTTATAATAATCAACAAGAAGGGAAAATCTTGCAAAATCGTAGACTTCGCCGTTCCAGCAGACACAGAGTGAAGATCAAAGAAACGGAAAACGAAGCAAATACACGGAACTAGCCAGAGAACTGAAAGGAATATGGAGCATGAAGAAAGTCAGTATAATACCAATAATCGTAGGAGCACTAGGAACAATCCTCAAAAACCTGAAAAAAAGACTGGGAGAAATTGGAATTTGGAACTATGCAAAATACAGCAATCATCAAAACAGCTGTAGTCTTAAGAAAAATCATTGAATGCGGAAACCAACCCGCATAAGCTACGAAGGGTCACATGGAATCTACTACAGGAAGACACCAAAACCGCAGAAAGAACACATCAGAAAAAAAGAAACAGAAAATGCATCACGTTATAAGCTCCCCCCGACACGTACAAAAATGAACCAATGAACAGAAATAGCAAGAAACACCATCAGCTCCCCCCCCCCAAAAAAAAATTGTACCAGCCTAGGCTGACACCACACAAAATATTTGCATAGGGTCAAGGAGGATGAGAGGACCGAGGAGGGACAGCACAAACCAGACCTCCACTGGAAGTGGAGAGACTGCTGGGACCTTGGGGAGGCTTATTGCCACCCAAATCCAAGAGAAGACCAATGGTCCTTACCAGCGAGAAATCAATGGTAAACGGCTGTTGTGATACTGCAAGTTTATTTGCGGTGGCTATCGAAAAGAGGTGGAGAATACTGGAAATCTATGGAGACTTGTTGTCACTCAGACTCCATGGAATACCACCGCTTGTCGGTGAGCAATCACTGGTGACCTGTGTGAGAACTCCTAGTGAGTACAACATACTACATCTACTACTACTACTACTAATAATAATAATATAATAATTGCACTTTAAACATGCAGGCAGATGGTACAGACACAAGGCAGAGACAGTACTGGTAAACGACAATCACAAAATCCTTTGGGACATGGACATACAAACAGATAGACTCATCCAACCAAGGAGACCGGATAAAAAAGAAAAAAAACAGAGGTTTACGTTGTATGTTACTATATGGAACTTGCTAGAACACGGAAAAGGATATGGAACATGAAAAAATAATCACGTGGAGCACTAGGAACAACCCCTAATAACTTGGAGAAATTCGAATCAAAGAGAAAACTGAGACTATAGTACGGATGACAATGACGAAATCTTAAGAGAAATTCTCGAATACAGAAACTAACCCATATAAATTGCTTACGCTAACAAGTCAAATAGAAAGTTGCACTACGAAGAAAAGCACCACATGAACCATAGAGAACTGAAACTGCAAGACATTTACTAAACTGCTCCCTCCCTCAAATAAAAAAACAACAACAACAATGTGATAGCACCAGCCTCAGCTGATACCACACAAAATAGTCGTGAAGGGTCAATGAGGATGGAGAGACCGAAAAGGGAGAGGACTAATCAGACCTCCACTGAAAGGGTGCGGAGAGTACTGGCACCTTGAGGAGGCATATTGCCACCTAAATCCCAGAGAAGACCAATGATCGTTGCTAGCGAGAAATCATGGTAAGTAGCTGTTGAGATAGCACAACATCATTTGCAATTATAAGCGAAAGAGTTAGAGTACTTGCAATCTGGGAACACCACCGGTTATTATCAGTGAACAATCACTGATGATGAACTGTGTGAGACTCCTAGTGAGTACAGAACAATAATAACAAAATATATAAAGAAAATCATGCGAGCCCAAGGGAACAGAAACTACCCCAAATCTCACAAACCTCCCACCCCTAACAAAACGAACAAACACACACGCATACACACACATACAGACACGGATATGGTGGAACTAGCCTCGGCTGGTACAAAAAAAATGATCGTGAAGGGTGGAAAGCCCGAAGAAGGAGATCACCGACCAGATCCACACTGGAAGGGTACAGAGAGTACTGGAACATTGGGGAGACTCAGGTTCTGGAGAAGTTCAACGGTCATTTACAGCGAAAACTCAATGGTAAATGGCTGTTGCGATAACGCGGAGAGTGCTAGAAATCTGAACAGACTAATAATAATAATAATAATAATAATAATAATAATAATGATGATAATAATAATAATAATTAATAATAATAATAACAGCATCTATATGTACCTACTCGGCGTGCTCAGTAGATAATTTACTTGCCACTTTTAAAAGTTTCATTTTTTTACAACTATGTCCGTTTGTACTTTCTCGATATGAACGAATACAGAGTTACGTCCTTTGGCGGTCACGTGAAAATTAATTCTGAGCCGGACAATGTATTTTATGGAAGGAATTAAATCGAATTACATTTTTTATTCTTCTCAACAATTTGCTGCAACAATCCACAAGAAAAACTGGTACACTCGAATCAAATATTGATTTTGTAGGAAGAAAGCTTTCGATGACAAAGAAACGATAAAGTGACTTACTTTACTTTTATATAATAATTATCACAATAACAATAATAATAACAATACTAATAATAATACCAATAATAATAATAATAATAATAATAATAATAATAATAATAATAATAATAATAATAATAATAATAATAATAATAATAATAAGTCCGGAAAATATTGGACTAGGAGAAATTGAAATCAAGGGGAAGGTTACATATAAACAACAGTAATGATGAAAGCAGCCGAAATCTTAGGGAAATCCTTGAATCCGGAACCCAACCCACATAACCAACGAGATTAATGAAAAGCAGCGGGGAAAAACATCCTGTGAAACGAGCCTTGGCTGATACCACACACACACATGTCATGAAAGGTCAAGGAAGATGGAAAGACCGAGGTGAGAGAGCACCAGCCACACCTCCACTCGAAAAGTGGGATAGTACTGGAACCTTGGTGAGCCTCTTATTGTCACTCAAATTCCAAAGAAAACCAACGTTCGTTTGAAGCGAGAAATAAATGGTTGTTAAGATAACGCAAATTAATTTGGAAAGCTCATCGAAAGAGGTGGCAAGTGCTGGAAATCTGAGGAGAACTGTTGTCACTCAGATTTCAAAGGGAACACTACTGGTTATTGTCAGTGAGGAATCACTGATGATAACTTGTGCGGAAACTCTTAGTGAGTAAATACTACTACTAATGCTACTACTACTTCTACTAATAAGTAGTAGTAGAAGAAGAAAAAGAAGAGGAGGAGAAGACTTAAAAATAAGAGGAAGTAACAAATTACCAGGCGAAGAAGAAGAAGAAAAAGAAGAAGTAGAAGAAGAAAAAGAAGAAGAATATGAGGAAGGTGGATTGTAAAATAAGAGTAATTAGGATGAAGAGAAGAAGAAAAAGAAGAAAAAAATGAAAAAGAAGATGGACATGAAAAAAAGAAGAGGAAGCGGGTGGGGGAGTGAGGGGGTGGACGGACACGGTAAGAACATAAACAGCAACAATCGCATTTTTATTTTATTAAAAAAAAATGTTCCCATCAGTTAACAACGTCAGCATTGTCATTTAACCCACTCTCGGCGGTCACTTGGTGCCTGTCGGAAGACGACTCTTGGCTGAGTCCGCCGTCTAGGTGCGTGTGTGGCAGTTGCGCGATACGGAGAGCCCGCACCTCCGCGGTCTTGTTCTTATGGCGAATAGATCGAAACTTTTTCAGGAAATTGGTGGGCGTCGACAGTGGGTGCCGGCTGGGGACCTTTTCTGGCGTGACCGTGTGCAGTTCGACGATATCGCATGAGCCGTTCACTTCGGAAACGTTGGTCAACGGGGTATTAGGCGACGATCCGAAGGATCCGCGGCGCAGGTTCGCCACACAGCGGTTCTCATGATTAGGAAGGTGTTGGTTGGTCCTTTGCCTCGATAAGAAGCGGTTAAAGCTCTGCTGGATGGTTAAACGAACCTGCAACGACAAAAAACAAGAAGTTACCGGTGTTTTTATCTTTGCGGTAACTGATGGTAATAATATTTCAATTTTAAATGTGGTCAAACGACAAAAAGAAACGTGACAAACCAGTTTTTTACTACAAATTCACCGCTTATCAAGTTCGAGAGGGCACGTGAGGATAAGAGTTAATGTATTTGTAAGTTAGACGGTGAGAGACAACACCGTAACGATAGTTAAACTTGGACAGAAGTTGATTATTTAAGAGGACTGCTCAACAAGAATTTGTTTACATCGGACTTGAAAATGACTGTTTTAGTCAGCTGGGAAGCAGCTCCACAGTATTGTGTTCCACAGACGGGTAGTTACAGGAACGAAACTCTGCTCATGGAAGTTCCGTTTGAATAAAGTGTTATTTGTGACCTAACTAAAATTTGGCTCGAGGGAAAGTGTAGTATCTGTTCTTATACTACACTTCATCTTTTCGTTCAGTGACTGAGGAATTTTTTATTTATCCAGAGTGCTCCGTTTTGGAGATCTGAATTTTCTCTACATCTAAAACTGACCTTGTGTCTAACTCTACGCTCGTGAGAAGGCAAATAAATAGCAACAGGTTACTTCTGTAACTGGTGCATCATTTACTATGATCCGAAGGAAGAGTTTTCCAGCAAATATTACATTCACAAGCGGTCTCTAGTCGCATGTATATCCCGGTAAGTGGAGATGCAAATGGTCACCCATTTGGTATTGGCCAATCTCAACGTCGCTTAACTTTGGTTAACTTAACGAGAACCGGTAGGGTTTCCTGGAGTCAATCATTTTTTAAAATTACAAATTCAACGGCGATCACAACATCGGGTCAGAGAAGGTCAGAAAACATGGGTGAAGGAAGTTCTTTTTGCATGAGTGTAACATATGTGCATCTGTGACGTCACTTCGTGAGAAACTAAGGTTTTTGAAAGAGAAGGGCTTTGGAAGTGAGAGCGTCTAGTCGACGATGTAGTCGCTCGTTGTATAGTCTGGATCTCTTCGAGATCCAGCAGAAATTCCCGTGCATAGTCGCATCTTACAGCGAGAAGGATGAATGAGAATCGAGCGAACGAATGGATAAAACCCTTCCGCACATAGGTCCAGAATAAAAGACTTGAATCTCTCTCCGAGGAAAATTGTCTCCGCGTTTGTCTTCTGCCTGTCTATAAAGTTGTATCCACAGATCAAAGATCACCAGCATCGATCACGGCCAGAGATACGCAATGGAAACCGACGGCACCAACGGCGATCTCAACTAGACGACGAAAAAAATGTACGGTAACTTTTATGTGTTGCACATTTTTGGGGTCCTAATCTGTTGAGCTGAAAGAACTAAACCCGGAAGAAAAAGTGCACCATGTTTAATTTGATATGCATAACGAACAATGTTTAAAGTGTTTGATGTAAAATGTTTAAATGAGAAAAATGTTTTGATGTAAAGAAGAAGTTTTAACAAGAAAATAATTTAAGAAAATGTGTTTAACGAGAAGTGTTGAAAATGGACCGACAGTTTAAAGGCTTAAAAATGCATTAAAAACGCCTTAAAAATGTATTTAAAAGTACCTTAAAAATGAGTGTTAAAAAAGTGCCTGAAAAGTGTTCAAGAAGTTTGAAAACGCTTCTAGACTTTTCATAAACTTTCGTATTGACTTCGTATGGTTTTCGTATTATCAGAAGCATGTAAGAGACCTTAATTTACAAGGACTATGTAACATATACGTTTTGGTGCCGCGCCCCTTTCCGTGTGCTATGCAACAAATCTAGTGTTTGAAATATGCCATGACAATAGATTAAACACTTATGTACCTTAATATATATATATATATATATATATATATATATATATATATATATATATATATATATATATATATATTAGTAAATTTGTCATGCTAAATAATGTGTGCGCATGTGTGTAAACGTGTGTGTGTGTGTCTGTGCCTCTGTAACATGTGTTTCTTTATGTGTTCATACTTATTGAGGCGCCCACAAATACTTGGCGTAGCCATTGTTGGCTGCAACCCAGAAAAGCGCCATTAGAACACAAATCTCAACAATCGCTTAAATTCGTTCTGTTCTCATTCCTCGCACCTGCTTTTGCAAATAACCCACGGGAAGTCACACAAAATTCTAATAGCATAACCGTCAACAAAGCAAAGCAAAACAAACAAACAAAAAAACAATAATAACAGAAGTATTACCGCCGCAACCACCACTACAACAAAACAACAATTATAAGACGAGATCTCCGCCCCAAATAAACAAATATATAACAATGATAAAAACAACAAATTACACACACACACACAAACACACACACACAAACACACACACACACACACACACACACACACACACACATATATATATATATATATATATATATATATATATATATATATATATATATATATATATATATATAAAACAAAAATAAACAACAAACCAAGACTTAAGTAATCCTCGTATTCAAACAGATGTGGAGCTAGTCCCGGCCTATTTTTCATACCAGTTGAGAATCCCTTTTTAGCATTCAATCCGACATCCTATGAACTGACCTGAATCACAAGACTCTCCTTTTTGTGAATGAGATATGGCTCGGTTCAATCCTTAAATGTGCACTCTCCCAGGCGTTACCTCTTCAATATCTTACACAGGTGATATTTACTTGCTTGAAACTGAGTGAGGGTTGGTTTATTGCTGATCACTGTTTATTGCTGATACCGGGGAATGTCGCGGGTTCGTTCACGCCTATTTTTGTATCAATCTAGAGTGTATCTTTCGGGGGAGGGGGGCTCCGGACTTTCTGCCACATTTTTCTGGCGTGAAAAGCAATTTAATAGAAAACACATCTCGACCGGTCTGTAGCGAAAATAATACCGTTTATAAACGCATTTTCGCAATTTAGAGCACACGTTTCAATTTTCTATGTAGATTTGACGTACAATAGTTTCTACTATTTTTCGACTGATTCTGGCTATATTTTTTTAACCGAGGATCCGTCTTTGGAAATCATTCTGGCAACCTATGGATTAATCTGAAACACCAGACCCTTCTTAGTCAGAATGAGGTATCGTCGGGCTTGGCCCTAGAAGATACACCTTCCCAGGTATTACTCACACCTTTGCCGTTAACCAGGAGAGTTCATTTACGAAGCAATTACCCCAGATCCCTACAGGGTTAGAAAAAGCTATATGATGGACAACGGAACACCGGACTGAGGACGTTTAAAGCTGACCTTGAACCCAACCTGCCCCGCCCCGTATATGCGGCGTTCGCCGTTAGAACAACGTATGCCTAGAGATTATACAATTATTGACTTCAAATCGACAGGCTTGATCGGCCTTCGTGAGGGACGCAATGGCGAGAATGAATAGCGCTGTCTCAACCCACCCCGGATGAATTCTGCTTTAAGTTCAGGTTCAAGTTCAAAAGAGTGGTGGTTGGTTTATTGCCGACTGCATGAGGCGTCCCTACCGGGTCCGTTCTCCGCTGCTTTTTTACCCGACCAGAGTGTCCCCTTCCTCGTGGGGTCTTGTTTTTTCCCACCTTCTGGCATTGGTCCACATATTTCTGCAGTTGCAAGCAAGTAACATCATTTGTGTAAACTATTTAAACGTTCTATGCCAGATTGAGCTGTCAGATGTTTTCGGCGGGTTTTAAGGTAGGATTAGGTTATTAATAATAATCCTATTAGAAAATGTCTTTAGTTACATTTTTATTTTCGAAATTAAAAAATACAAATGGGAGTGGGGACTTATCTATAAGTTACTATTCCGTTAAAGAAAAAGAAAACAAAATAACACACAAAAGACAACATAACAGCAACTTAGCAATACATCAATCTACATGCGGAGATTGTGCACTCCCAAACACAGACATAACTATAAACACACCCACGCATGGACACAGTCATATATATACACCCCAATATATATATATATATATATATATATATATATATATATATATATATATATATATATATATATATATAATATAAAATGAAGTAATAAAATAAGGTGTCAATCAAATTTTATTAGAATTCAAAGTTCAAGCAAAGTATCCTTAAGTCCTTAGCTCATGAGTTTTCAAAGATAATTCTTCTCTTCAGAGGACCATTACCGCAGTTACAGGTAATAAAATTACGCTTTGAAAATATATAAAATTATATACACAAATATATAAAAATACATAACATCAAACATATCAACCCAAAAACATACTTTTTGTTGAATCCATACAGTCCATCCAGAGAAGCATAATCAGGAAAGACATTACTTCAAGTTATAAACAGCAGTCCATATACGTGAAATTGAAGGGGCCGGCAAAGTTATCCAGTCGCGAAATGTGTCAATATTCAATGTTAATGATAAATAAATCAAATAATACAAAAAGTCCAATCAAAGTTCCAAAATCCCGAAATATGCAACCCAAGTCAAATCAAAGTTCGTTGTTTAATTAGAAAACTCGTTAAATCTGAATTGAGCAAAATAAGACTGAATCTCGGTCGCATCTTGCCAGCAGAGCGAAAAAATAAGTAATCTTCTCTCCCCAGCGATTCAACCAGACATGACAAATCCCTAACGAACAGAAGGCGATATTAAATTGTCTACATCTCAGAATGACTTCAATAGATCTGAAATTATGTCTGTGTTACTTCCTGTTTAAGCCCGCTTGATGGGCTCAACAAAGAAAGCAACATACAACCCCGCCATCCATTCCCTGTCTGGGTCGAGTGAGAATATTCTATGTCAAAGGGGAAGGTGTTAAGAAGTTAAAAGAAAAAGAAAAAGAAAAAGAGAAGGGAGTTAGGGGAATATAAGTCAGATCGTGTAATCACGTACACATCCAAAATTATTACTTAAAATCTAGCTTACAGTAAAAACCGATTTCACAAATCTCGCCCTATCAAATAATCTAGAATATTTATGAAATTAAAAATTACGAAGTTATTAAATTCCAATAATTTTATAGTGTAATTTATGATTTAATTTTATCAGATTAGAAATTGTTTAATAGTTTAATTTAAGATTCAATCCTATCAGCCCAGGAATTCCAATTCAGAGTTTAACTTTCCCCAATTAAAAAGTTTAACTTGCCTTAAGGTTTAATTTTTCCCATTTAAGATTTAATTTTCCCATTTACGAATTTATCAAAATAATTAGAACTTAATAATTTAATAGTTTAATTTAAGATTTAATTTTATCAGATTAGGAAGTTTAATTTAAATTAGGGTTTAATTTTTCCTAATTAAGAAGTTGTAAATATATTTAAGGTTTAATATTTCCTAATTAAGAAGTTGTAAAGATATTGTAAAGATATTTAGAAACTGAAAATTTAGGTGTATAAACTTTTACAACCTCAGAGTCTAAATCCTTTAGGCAAAGAAGATTAAAAAGGGCCCATCTTTATATTATAATATTATAATATTAATGCTCTATCCAGTATATTGAGCTTCAGTTTTTATCCGGATGTTTCACTAATTATAAGATATTAGTTGACGCTTATATCTTTTGTTGGGTTGCTTCATATATATATATATATATATATATATATATATATATATATATATATATATATATATATATATAATTATTAATGACAATATATGTATTAGCATATACTATCAGTGCCCTTTTACTTTGCAGTCACCTTAAAAGATTAAGCTCGATGATTGTAAATTAGTGACAACAATATAAGTCAGGTTGTTTGGCACAAGACAAATGAAGCGGACCGTAAAACATATATCTCACAGAAATGTTATGCTTTTTGGAAATGTGAAAAAATAAAAATAATAAAATAAATGGTTATTGGAATATAATATAAGCTTGACTTATATATATAAGCCTGACTTATATATATATATATATATATATATATATATATATATATATATATATATATATAGAGAGAGAGAGAGAGAGAGAGAGAGAGAGAGAGAGAGAGAAAAAGAGTAGGTTGAACAATAAATTAGCACAGTAAAAGCAACACAAATTTTGTGTACAATCGTTTCTAAGACGATTTAGAATATTTATGTTAAATTTTTTTAAATTCCGGAAAAGTCTCTTCTTAAGCGGCCCTCATAACATCACAAATAGAAGTCAAGTAAAAAATATCAACATTTTACTACTAAAAGATATATATATACATATATATATATATATATATATATATATATATATATATATATATATATTATAGGATACGATACCATTTTTAAAAATGTGTTCCTACTTATAACACTAATATAATAATAATAATAATAATATTAATAATAATAATAATAATAATAATAACAATAATAATAATAATAATAATAATAATAATAATAATAATAACTATAATAATAATAATAATAATAATATATAACATAAATAAATAAAATAGAATATAATTACAATAATAATTAAATATAAAATTTCAAGTAAAAGATAAAGAAAATAAGTAATCGTAAAAATATAATTGATTGGAGGATCCAAACAAACGGAATCAAGGAATAAATTTACAATAATTGTAATAATCCATAAACACCATGAAATAATAATAATAATATAAATTATTAATCATTTATTATTAATTATTAATTATTAATTATTAACAAAATATGAAACACGTACAGTATTATCAACAATATAAAAGTTTTGTTATATTTCAAAGAAAGAGTTTAAATTATAAATACTTCGTTATTATTTTTTAATCATTAATTATAAAGTATTAAATATTAATAATTGATTATTGATTATAACCAGGACAATAACAAAACATGAAATACATATAGTATTATCAACAATATAAATGTTTTGATATATTTCAAAGAAATAGTTTAAATTATTACTTATTACTTATTATTTTTTATTAATTATTAATTATTAATTTATAATTATTAATTATAATTATAATTATTAATTATTAATTTATAATTATTAATTATTGATTATTGAGTATTAATTATTATTTTTTTATTATTAATTATTGACTATAACAAAACAATAATAAAATATCAAACAGATACAGTATTTATAAGTAATATAACAGTTTTGATATATTTCAAAGAAAGAGCTTAAATAATTAATTATTGATTTTTATTTTAATCATTAATTATTAATGATTAATTATTAACTATCGATTATAACCAAGACAATAACAAAATATGAAACACATATAGTATTATCAATATAAAGTTTTGATATATTTCAAAGAAAGAGTTTAAAATATTAATTCTTAGTTATTATTTTTTAATTGTTAATTATTAATTATTACTTATTAATTATTGATTATAACCAGGACAATTACAAAATATGAAACACATATAGTATTATCTATCAGCAATATAAAAGTTTTGATATATTTCAAAGAAAGAGTTGTAATTATTAATTATTGATTATTATTTTTATCATTAATTATTAATTATTAATTATTGATTATACATTATTAATTATTGATTATAACCAGGACAATAATAACATGTAAAACCGATATAGTATTATAAACAAAATAAAAGTGTTTATATATTTTAAAGAAAGAGTATTAATTATTAATTATTAATTATTAATTATTTATTATAACCAAAACAATAATAAAGTATGAAACATATATATAGTATTATAAACAATATAAAAGTGTTATATATTTTTGAGAAATAGTTTGAATTATTAATTATTAATTATTTATTATTAATGATTAATTATTAACCAGGACAATAAGGAAATATGAAACAAATATAGTATTATAAACAACATAACAGTTTTTATATATATTTCAAAGGAAAGGTATATATTATTAATTATTAATTATTAATTATAACCAGGACAATAATAACATATGAAACAGATATAGTATTATAAACAATATGACATTTAAGAAAATATATTTAAGAGAAAAGACAGAGTTTTTATTCCTACAAGAGAGAGTTTGAATGCCGACTAGACACCATCTTAGAGGGTCTTCAGTCTCTCTGTACAGGGGTTTGTCAGGATATCCTGACATGAGAATATTTCGCTGACCAAATATTCAAAATGACATAGTATTCGAAGCCGTCTTCTTGTGATCTTATATCAGATTAAGCTAGATACTCCACCAAACCAGATGAATTCTTGTCCTGGAACTCGGTTAAACTAATAAAATACCACAATATACACTATAACATAGTTATATTGTCAATTGGAGAAAAGGGAAGTAATATTCTCCACTGCTTTACTAACTCAAGCTTTCTGTGGTAAGGATAATCTTTAATGAACACTCGCATATCTACGTAGTTCATAAAGAAATAAAGCAATGAAGTGTTATCCCACGAAGGGACCTCAGTGATTTATGAGAACTTACTGAAGTAAAATAATAACAAAGAGAGAAACATATACATCTATTTGTATTATTTGTATCATTCGGACTACTGTTCTCATCTTTCGACTGATGTTATCTCCGACCTTTTCAGGTGTGACGTAACTGATAAAGTACTCAGTATAATTCAGTGCGAAGTGATACTCTTCTGGAGGTTGAAAGTTCAATCCTCAGTGTGGGCGATGCTAAGAATACAATTGTGAATTACTTGAGACTCCTACCCGGTCATGGCCGACGGAACGAGAGCATGCTACTCTCTCGTAGATTAAATAAAGGGTTCCGTTCGAACTTCCGTACATATTCCCGAGTTCGACAAGATACATGTGAAGAAGATCGGATGTTCCATCGGCTGAAACGTCGTGAGAATAACACTCAAGATGCGAACAGTAGTCCGTATAATCCAAATAATTATCAATCACTGTCTAAAAAATTCAGAAAAGTATACATCTATTTGTTCTGTCACTTTGTGGAATTTTCCTTTTAAACTATCTTCTCAATTCAGCACTTAGGACATTTATACGATTTAGGAGATTCACACTCCTTTCTGCAATCCCAGAGGTGTGACAAGGAGCTGAGTCTTGCTGTCTCACGTATGGGATTTCAGCAGCCACCCTCTCGAATTCAGTCTGAGTCTTTTTTGGACGAGGCATGACACGGCATTTCCTGGAAACACACCCGATCTACATGACGTGCGAGGTTTTGTGCAAACTGGAGGCTGGCCACCTGTTGAACCAGGTTCTGTTTGATACGTACCTCTCCGTGGAGGAAACAATAAAGGAATGACAGGATCACACCCTAAAACGAGAGAAAGAAATACATTTAAAAAAAATACATGGAAGTCGCTCTTGATAAGCCGTGAAGACACTTGATGTAAAGAGTTGAAAAGAACGACAGAGGATTAACGCAAAGACAGGAGATGCTTATTGACCTAAGTCGAAAAAAGACCAAAGCTATAAGTAGGAGGAAAACAGTAAGCAGGAAAATAATTCCACAAACCAGCAGTTCTTAGCAAAAAAACAAAAAAACTACTGAAATAAGAAGAAGTATTATTACAACAACAACAACACCAACCACAACAACAACAACAGCACGACGGAAGAGGAAGAAGTTGTCACAATATAGCTAAATTGACGCGATTAGTTTTCATCGACTATCCTCCTATAAGATTAACTCTGCTAAGGAGGTAACTAGACTGTCTGACCGATTTCCTTTGAGAATACGTGATTTGAAACCCACCATGTTTTTTTATTTCTTATTTCCGGTTCTGTTGCTTTTGTATGAATTTATTATCATTATAATTTCTCGGCTCCGACAAAGATTGGGTTGCTGAAACGTAATAGCATTTATGTAAGCCGTTTTAAATGTTTATAAAAGACATATTTATGAAGCTCTATCTACTTTTGAAAATTATATGAGTTTTAAGTTATTTTATTAATACATTTGAACTGGTTAAATGAATATATATATATATATATATATATATATATATATATATATATATAATTCTCTCTCTCTCTCTCTCTCTCTCTATATATATATATATATATCTATATAGGGTAATCTCCTAAATTAATCGGTATTATTTTTGGAATATATATTCTAGGAAACATGGGGAATAATGTAGGCACATTCTTTTTTCTTTTTGTAAATTTTAACATTTAGGAGGTGTTAAAATATGAAGTTACGTATATATATATATATATATATATATATATATATATATATATATATATATATATATATATATATGGTAAGTTATAAAATATATTTATGGCAGAAACGTCCGCGTTTCATCGCCGTAGGGAACACATAGTGTTTAGTCTATCTCTTAACCAATTGCTAGGCTTCTCACAAACAAAGGTTCGGTTAATTTTACTTCCTATCCCATTGTTCTATTTTCTATAGGGTGGCTCATCCTTATTTCTTCGTTGGGTCAAAATAATGGGTGACCTTATTTTAACACGTGCTTGCTTGTATTTCTCTCTCTTACTCTCTCTTTCTCTCTCCCTTTCTCTCTCTCTCTCTCTCTCTCTCTCTCTATATATATATATATATATATATGCAAGATAAATGGAAGAAAAGTGGTCGATTATTATGAAAATTTGAAAAATAAGAGCGTAATATTTATTTATATATGTAATTACAGAAGATTAAGAAACATTAATAATCACCTGTGTTTGGATTTGAAACCAACGGTACTGATGGTGTCTTAATTTTCTGTAGTTATATATATATATAGGATAAACCTACATTTATGAATCTATCATGTTTTATTGAACACAACTGCTAGGCGTACCGACGAGTAGTATGGCTAAGTTTATTTTGATTTAGTCTCATGTCAAGAGGCAAAAAGGGTGTGGAAGCCCTTCGTACAAATTCAGATAACTAGGTATTATTCATTAATTAATAAATATTCCTCAAATTATATTTTTTGAGTATTTTAAAGGGTTAGGGTTAGGGATGGGCGACAGCACCCATTTAAAAACAACTAAATATTTAAGATTTGAACTAAATTTGATCCATAGATTCACAGAATTTGAGTTACTTTTTCAGATTCCTTAAGCTTAAGCCTTACATTTTAGACATTTTCAAAGAATCAAAATAATGTAATGGATTTTAATCAAAATTAGAATAAGGATTATGGTTCAGTATTATTATATATTGATTCTTATCTTTATAAGGGGGAAATCGTCTAAAACTGTTCTGATAATGTATTACTTTTAACATATATATATATATATATATATATATATATATATATATATATATATATATATATATATATATATATATAAATGAAAGAAGAGGGATAAATATATACGAATGACAAATCTATTTCAACTTCTATTGTTCAATGCAAGGGGTACTCGGTGAAAACATAGTTATTTTTCTTTCCTTAAGCCAAGGCTTTTCAAAGATTAAAATCTTATCATCAGAGGAATTATACATAGATGGAAATGTTGGCAGTGGAAAAGCCAAAATTCAAAATTTGAAAAAATATAATGTAATAAGTAATTAAGTAATATATATATATATATATATATATATATATATATATATATATATATATATATATATATATATACAGGGTGGTGCAAAAGTCGCGCATTGGTTTGTTTAGGTGATAGTAACTACAACATTTCAAGTAATTTACTAGGCTTTTCTGATAAATAATACATTTACTTGGTAATTTGGTTGCAATAGGTTTTAAAAATAATATCCTTTAAATGGGCACCTTTTCGGCCTCACAAATACGGGCTCTAGTTAAGGCATTTTCCATTACAGTCCTTAGAATAACTGGCTCTAGTTCTTGGATTTCATGTCTGATATTGTTTGTAAGCTCTCGAATCGTTGTAGGCTTGTTCACATATACCCTTTCCTTAAGATAACCACAAAGGAAAAGGTCAGGGGCTGTTAAATCCGGTGAACAAAATCAGAAAATCTGCTAATTAAGCGCTCGCCAAACAATCCCCTTAAGAGCGCCATACTTTGTCGGGCAGTGTGGGCAGTAGCTCCATCTTGTTGGAACCACATTTCTGGGTTATCCTGAACAGCTGGCCTTAAAAAAATTTCAATCATTTGTTGATATCGCTGTGCAGTTATCGTCACCGCGACACCTTCTTCGTCTTCAAAGAAATATGAACCGATCACTCTTTCCGAGATAACACCACATCATACGGTACATTTTAGTGGATGTAATTCACGCTGATGAACGGTTCTTGGATTTTCAATGGCCCATATTCTGCAGTTTTGCTTATTTACGAACCCGTTCAGATGAAAATGGGCTTTGTCGCTCATTATCAGCTTATGGATGAACTCATTTTTTTCTCTGGCTAATTTGCTGAATGTGAACAGCATAAGCTACGCGTGATTGCAAATCTGTGGGTTGTAATGCCTGTACCAATTGAATTGTGTATGGAAACAGATGCAATTCACGCAAAATTCTTTGAAGTGACCTTCTGGACATCCCAATCTGAGTGGTTCGTCTTCGAGTTAAAGTGTCTGGATTTTCATCAATGCTATCATCAACGAGTGCTACATTTTCCGCTGTCTGTACTGAACGTGGTCTGCCAGATCGTGGAAGATCACTGACTAAACCCTGCTGCCGAAATCGGGCCACAAGACAATTGTGGTCTGACTGGGAGATTGTCTGACATTATATTGCCGACGATAGGCTCTTTGGGTTAAGGTTATTGAACGATGGTTTCCGAAGTAAAAGTTCAATAATTTTGGTTCGTTGTTCAGTGCTATATTTTTCCATGATAAATTACCAATGTTTATATCTGTAATATTCTGAAAAATAAGGAGAAAATTTGATTAAATGTAAAAGTTGTTACAGATTCAAACTAATATCGTGATAATATAAAGCTCAATGTATTGAATAGAGAAATCAATTCAAGAGATGAAACATGAGAATAAAAAATTGTATGGATACAATATTTATTAAAACATCATTGGACTTCTAAATACTTTTCTTTTTCAAACATTTATTTCCACTATAACAGCTGTTTTGTTTTAAACAGTTTTTAGTGGAGGGGCTGTGCCCACGGGGACCGTCTTTGCTGAAATCGTTTTGAAATTTTTTGTCATTTACCTATGGTTTAAATTTAATTTGTATCAAAGGGAAAACACTTTTCAGTGAGGAGGTCCCAGCATTGAAGTGATATATTTCTAATATAGTCTATGACCTTCACTGTTAGGTCAGTAGTCCACTTGACAATTTTCAAGCAATTCTGTCCAGCGGTTTTGGTGAACATAAGACGCAAAGATCAGGCGGACACACACACATATACAGAGTTACTATTATATATATATATATATATATATATATATATATATATATATATATATATATATATATATATATATATATATATAGAGAGAGAGAGAGAGAGAGACAATGGTAGTTTGCTTGAAGCATTGCTGGGAATAGTAGTAGTATGTTTTTAAAAGGCTGTGGGCAATGCAAAGTCCCGGGTAGGACTTACTATTTATTTTTATCTTAAAATCTTACATAACAGCAAGTGTGGTGTTAGCTGTTTTGGTGTTGTCCGGATGATTATTAGTCTCATTTCGATTTTGATTTATTATTTTTGTTCCTTCCAGCTTACATCCTACCCGGGACCTTGCATTGCCCACAGCCTTTTAAAAATATACTACTAATATATATATATATATATATATATATGTAGGTTTCATGCATAGTTATTCAAAGATTGATACTTATATGTATAGTTACACTTGTATTATATGTCGGGATGGACTAAAGTTTTTCTTGCCGCACATATGTTTCCACCCGTAGTGGTATACATATCTCGATTTGTGACTTATTGTGTTTTATTTTATTTTATTGGATGCTCCTTTTACGGATTGTATACTTGTGTATTTCGATATCGTAGTTTTTTATGCACATGCGCATTTTTATGTACTGGTATATGTATCGGTATGCTCAGTGTTGTGTATGTAGTAAGTCTGCACTTGCGTATGTAGTTCGGTGCTCTTGCACATCAATATTTAATGATGGCTGTGTCTCATACCGCAACCACAGATGTTTGGGTCTATTCAAACATTATTAAAACCAACAGAAGTCTTCTGTCTGGTTATACCATTTCAATTTTCAATTATTTTAATGATTTTTGTTGCGTTAAAATAAAAGAAAATGATGACAGATCTATATGTGTTACAAACGTTTTCGATACTTTCTCGAAGAATCTTCAGGTGTTGATGGCAAAATTGACTAAAAAAGGATGGAATTTTTCAAATGCACGTAAAAAAAAAGCCTACTTTGTTCAAAGAAGATTTTTTATTTTTCAAAACGTAATGGCTGGTTTATTTGGTGTAGCGAATAATTATGGAGAAAGAAAACTGGTGAGGTAGGCATAATTAATGTAATAAAATGTCCCTATTGTTATTTTGAATATTTGGGTTGGGTTTACATGTAGGGTAAAGAATCCTCATGTCATGTTTTCCTGACAAACCTTTGTACAAAGAGACCGAGTAGGTAATTCAAACTCTGTGTATATATGCGTATTTTTATGTACTGGTATGAGTATAGCTATGCTCAGCTTTGTGCACTTGTGCATGTAATTATGGTTCTCTCACAGATGTCTGCTTATATGAGTTGCTTGAATAGATTTGAATATATTTAATGATGTGTTTGTCTGTCTCATGCCGCAAATACATATGTTTAGGTCTACTAATTTATATATGCTGTGTGTATTGGATGCATGCCTATACTTATTTGAATTAATAAGGGTTAGGGTTAGGGTTATGCATTACTATACTTATTTGAATTAATGAGGGGTTCTTATCATTTTTCACTTTTAGGTTAACCATAATTCTACTATTTTATGATGTTTAGTTTCATAGGTATTAATTGAATGGTAGTTTATTTATATATCCATTGAAGTATTCATTTATAAAATTAATATATATATATATATATATATATATATATATATATATATATATATATATATATATATACAATAATATTTTTATAAATAAATATTAATTATTTAAATACCAAGAGACATCGATGTTTCATGCTAACGCAATCTTCAGTCTAGGAACTAATTCTCAGCGGTCGGTAGGCGCGAACCCCGAACACAAATCGCCACTGATTCATAGTCAGGGATCATATCCAAACGGCCATCACCAATTAGTTAGTAAATACAGAGGAACCTTAACTGTAAATAGCGAAAATCGGCGGCTATTTACCAGGCAGTTAGAGTGATCTACGAAACGTCGTTCGGATCGTGCGGATATATATATATATATATATATATATATATATATATATATATATATATATATATATATATATATATATAACTTAAAGAAAGAGGCAAAATGCCTTCAAATTGATGCAGATATTTTTATTAAAAAAATAATTTTTTTTTTCTTCTTCATCTTGACTTTTTTATCTAATATATCGCTTGATATAACAAGCCTCGTCAGAGCTTTAGACAAATAAAAGGTATTCACCATATTTTTTTTCGTAAAATCCTTCCTGGTCTTGTAGAAATTACGTCCGATGTTGTGTGGACTTTACGGTACGTACATTAAAGTAATCTATGGACATGTGTCTTTGGCTTACAACCGTCATCATCCTGGCTAACTTAGAACCTTCGATGTTAATGTCTATAGTCCAAACAACATTATTATGTCAATATTGGATCAATCCAACATTGATATAACAATGTTGTTTAATTTACTTTAAGCGAAACGATTCGTAAAATAATTTGCACTGCAATGTTTGTTTTGAAAAATATTTTGTAAGAAAAATAAAAACAATTTGGCTTTTGGAATGTAAAGCAACTATACTTACTTTTATATATATACATATATATATATATATATATATATATGGTTGTTTGGTTGTTTGGTTGTTTTGTTTTACGGCATATCAACCCTTTTCAGGTTATTTAATGCCGAATGCAGTCATTTTGGTGAAAGTTTTTATGCTTCAAGTTCCCCACACGTTCAAATATTTATTGATGGTGATGGTTTGGTTGTTAAAGTATATTTGTTTTCTTCTCTTTTTTGTTTCTTTCCCCTTTTAATATCTGTTTCTATTTAACCCATAGTTGGGACCCTAACAGGTACTACCACTCCGGGTCAGGGTGGACCTGGGAGCAATGGTAATTAAGAGGAGGCTCCACATTCCCCAAAGTCCGTAAGCCGGATCTCACCATCGGATGTAGTTTAAGGTCATATCCAGGACCGGGAGTAGGGTAGGAAAAATAAAATAAAAAAGGGGAGGGAGAAAGGGAGAGGGGCTGTTGTTTTTGTTTTTGGTTTTGTAGAACATAATTAAGTTTTACAAAAAAAAAAAAAACGTCAATGTAGGTGAATTTCGTCTCAGGGAGCTACAGGGCAGCCTGATCTGGTATCACCAGTATATATATATATATATATATATATATATATATATATATATATATATATATATATATATATATATATGAAGAGAAACAGAAAGCGAGAGAGAGAGAGAGGGGAAAGGATGGATACTCTGCCATTGTTCTATGATAAGAACAGATGGTCTACTGCCAATACTCAGTTGTGAACAGGAAATGAAAAATGACGCCTACTGACAAGAAGATAACAGAATTATGCTAAAAAAATATCACAAATAAATAAACTAATGTGAACACACATCTAGCCGCACAGCTCCCAATTTAGGAAGAAGACCTCTTAAACAAATTCTCAGTAGCTTCTTACGTCCACAGTAGCAACGGGCCTTGTTCGGGGTATGAGCACGTGGCGAGTGTCTATCTCCGCCATGACCCAACAGTGCAACACCTATACTTTATGCGTACACATTTAAAATATAAAGAAATTAAATAATAATTAAGGTGCAATACTTAACTAAATACTGTTTTGTTTATTTTAGAACTCGTTTATTTTTTGGTGCGGGTGGGAGTGCTTAACCAAAATAGAACCACTTCCTTTTTCATCACACACCTTCGTCACACGTTATTTCTGGACGTTTAGTTTGGTTAGTGTTTCTCTTGTAATTCAATGTTTTCATTCTTAACCACTTGTCGAAGGAAAGAATCAGGTGCAAATTACATTTTTTCGAACCGGCATGAGTACTATGGACACTTGTTAATAAATTAAAGGCAAACAAGCAATTTGATGTCCCCGCCCCTTTATTCGTAAAACCATGGAGAATTCTTGGCACGTTGTTCTGTAGCTGTAAAGATTGTTGATATTGGCCTCTCCAAGTGTTTCGTGTGGCACAAGTGATACTCTAGAGCTATAACGAATATTTTCAGAACGTATTTATTCAAGCAAAGCGTCTAGGGATATACGTAAGCAAAACAGACAGACGAAAATATCTTATCTACCGTTGATTGAACTCCTCCATAGTAGACGTGGTATTTATCTACCTCCCACAGCGGGAAGATGTGACACCAAGTCGGGAAAGGTGGATTGAACATCTAGCGCTCAATAGTGAAGAGCACTTTGGCCCACAAAAAATGCCTGGGCAGTCCCGTCGGGATTCCTCGGTAGGTGCGCCTCTAGCGATAAGCAATAAACTAACCCTTTCTCCAAGAGTGAGAAGGCAAAGCCTGGGAAGGTGGACCCCCTAGAACTGCACATTATAATACCTCAGACCGGTGGAATCAAGGCCCAAAAGCCAAGACGGTACCGGTCTATAGAGTGTAGCATCATCGGAACATTGATCTTAGCAAAAATGCTAAGGAAGGAAGTCCTCTATAGAAAACTTTCTCTATAGTGAACACTTCTTTATAGTAGACTTGTTCTATAGTGAAAATTCCTCTATAGTGGACATTTTTTTAAATTCTGACGACTATGTTCGTCCCCCGCCCAAAGAACAATAACATCACTTTATATAGTACTGGACATCTAAAAAAAACAAGAATAGGTTTAAGGCTCCGAAGATTCGGATAAAGTATTAAGCAAAAATTCAGTTCTAAGTTATACTCTTCTACAATTGCGACTTACCTAGGACTTCTGCTCGGAACAAGAGCATGTTACCCCTGTGAATTAAATAAGGAGCTTCGTTTGAAGTTCCGTGCGGGTTACCGGGTTCGACGGAGGGATTCCCGAGTTTTACAGGATGCACCTGAGGAGGGTCGGAGGTCGCATTGGCCGGAGCCTTGTGAAAAAACCCATCCAAGATGAGAACAGTAGTCCGAATCCTCTGAAGTAGACTGTGGCCCAAAATATTGGTCACTATGGAGAAGTTCTACTGTACCTTCTTACGTGTTAGACATAAAGTCAGGTGGGGTTATAAAAGCCAGCGCACAAAGAGAAATGAGCTTTGGCCGGCAAAAAATTCCGGAGCAGCCCCATTGGTATTCCACTGCGATTCCAATCGGCGATTAGCAATAAACTAACTCCTTTCTTAAAGAGACACTGGACCTTCTAGGACCGAAAAGAACCATATCTTAGACCGACAGCAATAAGGTCAATGCCGGACTGAGAGCCGAGGACGTATCCTCGTTGGCAGACGAAGATGGTATCTCAAATTAAGCCTGAAAGATAAAATAAAATGCAATTTCATACTCAAGCAGGACAGACCGACGAAAACAATGGAGTATTGCTGCAACATCAGAGCTCTCTTCCCTAATTTGGCAGAGTACAATATCAATGTCACAATCTAGAGCGGAATCATCGCTTCTCTTCTCTACATCTCCTTTCCCACAGAAGAGACGTTCCTAGTCTTTCTCTACTCGATCCTTATTTTTATGGTAAGTGCTAAAATGAGCTCCAATCTCTGGTTTCCTCTCGTAAGACATTCACAGCAAGAACTCGTCTTCCTACAAAAACTGTAAAGAACTTTCCTTTCTCCCTCTAACAGCGAACGGGATTTCCATGAACAGAGTTTCTTTTGAAAAATCCGATATGTGAAACGCATTACCACAGGGCTGCTTCATTGCAGTCTAAAACATAGTCATCTTCAAATTTAACTGTCATCATAAGTAATCACATTTTTTGATCCCATTCATCATTTTCAATCCTCTCTTAATATTCTTCATCATTCGACCTACAATTCATCCATCTCGTTAACTCTTATCCTCGTGTGGCTGGCCTCGATAATTGATGATTCATTTATAAAATAAAAATTAAATTAAGTTTTACAAATCAAATAAAAAGGCTATTTTATATTTAATCAGGATAGACATTCTCTTCATTCACGCAGTTTTTTTCGGCTCTTTAACAACTGTGCATTTTTGTATTGTTATGCAATTTCTTATTAAGGTTTAAATTCATAAGTTACATTCATTATGTCTATTTTCATGTCTTTTCATGTATGTAACCGTCGGCGTTAATAATATGACGCCAACAATGCGCAAATAAACCTTAAATGCATTTTGTAACCAACTGCTTTATTTTCTCGTTATTTTCCAACACGAACATGGTTGATATGTACGTAACAAATTAAATATTTCTCAACACGTGTGTGACTTAAGGAAATTTAAATGTTTCGCTCGTCTGTTAACGTAGATTTTCCATATCTATGTAAGTCCTTCCCTTTTGCATCTAGTCCCGAGGAAAACAATAAATTCACTAGGACACCATTGGTAAAAATGTTTACCCATATATAGCCGACAACCCCGAATCTATATTTTCAAACAGTTTATGCATATTTTCTTTCATATTTTCTGTTACTTGAACCTACCCTTCTTCCCAACAATATCAGAGATCTTTTCTCTTGCGTGCATTCCCTTTCTCACGAAAAAGACCATGTTAGTCTTTCTCTACTTTATCATTATTTCCATAGTAGGTGCACGACTCTGGTTCCCTCACGCATAAAACCTCCACAGAAACAACTCATCTTAATTATAACACTGCAAAAAAGTCACCTTTCCTTCTCTGTGAAACTAGAATCAAATAGAACTTCCACAAACAAAGTTTTTTTAAAAAAGAACTTTCAACCTGTAAAACACGTGACCGCGGGACTGCTTTCTAGATACTACAACCTGGTCATTTTCGAGTTCAATGTCAACAAATATTCTAGTCGTTCTCTGAATGCATTGAACTGCCCATTTCGTCCATCATTCTCAATCCTTTCATAGTACTGTTCCATCATCCAACTGACAATTTCATTAAGCCTTACTCTCGAATGGCTTTCGGCCTTGGTAAGTGGTTATCCATGAGTAAAAAAAGTTAAATTATTGAAACTGTTCCCTAAAACCTTTTAAATACTTCAAAGGAATATTTTTTAATTGATGTCTAATACATATTGTTATAATTTCACAAAAACAAGAAGAATCTGAATGTTCACGAAAGGCTTCCCCCTCCCTGTTTTACCCCATTTGCATAAAACTAAATTAAACTAAATATATTCCACATTACAATCAATAACACATAGCAGCTGTGTTCCACAATGTATAATAATCGGTTAATTTGTTTAGGAGTAATTCTCGCACATAGAAATATATAAACATACACACATACACACAGAAATCAGACAAATTCTAGTTAATAAGACTTAAATTATTACGAAACCAATTTAAAAAGATAAAAAATACTCGCAGCTATCTACATAAAAGCACAACAACCTAAAATTAGCAACATCACATATGAAACCAGTGGTAACATTTTAAAATGCTTAACAGAATGCGACTTTGTTTTGTGATGCCATCCAGCGTTGCTGAATTTAAAATCGCCAACGACTTCTTAGAACAATGCGGAAATCGTATATGCGCGTTTCTCCGCTGTTTTTAAAAAATTCTCTTCTTTCTCCAGCTTTTTGGTTCATTTGCTATCTAGGATGATTCGACGAAAATCGAAGAGGTGCGTAAAACCTGTGAAACCTGTGGAAGGTTTATGAAATTATTTTGATTTTAATACAAAAAGACCGTCAGACAAATTCAAAAATAAAAAAGGTATAAATAAACAGACGAATTCTGTTATTTTTTAACAATGTTTGCATAATGAAAATTATGGAAATATTATTCCAACGTGATGGACTATGAGAAAGGAAAAAACAAAATTATTTATATGACATACAAGTACAATATTTGGAAATATTTTGTGCATTCAAATATTTGCAAACATTCTACTTGTATGTTATTTTTTCAAATCAATCATCTTGAGAAAGTCTTGAAATAAAAACGAAACGTTGTATGAATATATAATTAATATATATATATTATATATATTATACATATACATATGTGTGTGTGTGTGAAAATAAACATAAAAATTATATCTTTAAATTATATCCTTAAAGTGTAATATTTATTAAATCATCAAATGTCGAATTTGCTATGACGAAAAGACTATATCTTTGAAAACTCATGGATTAAGGAATGAAAATAGTTTATTTTATATAAACCTTGTTTTGAACAATTGATGATTTAATAAATATGGCTTTTTATTCTCATCATTTATCTATTAATATATATATATATATATATATATATATATATATATATATATATATATATATATATATATATATATATATAATGAAGAAGAATGGAAAGGAATTAGAGAAGCAAAAGTCAAATCATAATTCAATTCAATTGCTCAGAGCAAGGTATATTCCGCAAAAAAGGCAATTTATTCAAGTTAAATTTTCCTTAAGCCAGGCTTTTCAAAGATCAAAATCTTATCATCAGAGGAAGTCGCTGGGATAGATAAGTTGGCAAAAGGCCAAGATTTAAAATTTGAAAAATAAAATAAAAGTTGTAGGGGGAAGAAACACAGGGCAAAATTCTGCCCGAATGCAAGCAAATGTCTGATTGCTAAAACGTCCGGTGTCGAAAAGTCCAGCGGAGAGAATGAGATGTAGATAGGTAGGTCGTTAAAAGGCCCGAAAGGTTGTGAGAGAGGAATCAAAATTAAATTCCAAGAAGCCACAACTTCAGGTGCGGCGAAAATAGAAAATCAGGCAGGCAGGCTCAGAAGAGAGTGAGGTGGAAAATATTCGCCATTAACAATACTTCCTGGGCAAAGATGTCAGAGAAAAAGCTTTAAAATAGGAAAAATGTAGCGAAAGTATTTTAAAGTTAGCCCGAAGCGAAAGCCGGACTGAAAATGAGAAAAGGCATAAACTCCTGTGCGACCAATATGCAGGGAGGGAATGAGTGAGGGGTGTGTAGGGGGAGAGAAGAACGGGTGCGAAGAAGGAAAAGGGGCGTGGAGAGTGAATGCGAGAGTGTGATTATGGGGGTGAGTCGCAGGAAAGTAGAAATTGGATGTTAGCGCGAATTTGGGTTCAACTAAAAAAGGGAAAGGATTGGGTAGGAGTAAGTCAACGTGTGCTGGGAGGGAGAGTTCAAATGCCAGAATGCGTCTATAAATAGAGTTCGGGGTTTAGTTGTTTTATCAGGAGACCTTACTTATAAACAATGAGGCAAAATATATTGAAGGGTAGAATTAGAGAAATAGTAAGAATAAAAATAAAAATTGAAAGATTAAAAAAGTAAAAAAGTAAAATAAGAATAGAATTAAAATTAAAGATAAAAATAAAAATAATAAAAATAAAAAATGAAAAAGAGATAATAAAATTAGTATTAGTTTTAAGCTCGCAAAGAAAATTATGGGTTGCCTGATAAGAAAATAGAATGAGGGAGAAAGTCGATAAAATTGGAACTCAAAAATGAGTATTAGAAAGAGGGAAGAGTAAATTAGACCTCGAAAGGAATCCGGAATGGGAATCCCCAAGGTGGTTAAAGGTATGGGTTGAAATAAAAAGAGCAGTTACTAGACGCTAGTGCTTTATGGAAGAGGGAGAATTAAACTTTGAAACAAAAAATTTTCCAAAAAAAAAAAAAAAAAAAAAAAAGGTATAAGGAGGTTGATTAAGAAAATTATTAATTAGGTTAATGATGGCAGAAAGAAGCAAGAGACATACGAAGTTAAAGTAGTGACAATAGATTAAACCAGAGTGAGAATGGAGATCGCAGTTAAAAGTAAATATTATGGAGGTTAAAAGATGTAGAGTGAGGGCGGGTTAGGGGTTGAACATGGTCTGAGAGAAGTGAGCGAAGGGCGAGGTAAACTAGGGGGGAATAATCGAGGCTATTAAAAGAGTGAGAAGAATTATTTAAAAGTAAAAGCAGGAGGGGGAAAAAATTTAGAGTGCACAGAGAGAACAGTAAGGAGATCGATATCGGAGTGTGCAAAGGGGATTAAGAGTAGATAAGGCGAATCAACAAGTGAAAAAAGGACTAGGGTATAATAAGAAAATGGTGGGTTAGTTATCAGGGTGAGAGGGAAGGATAGAAGTTTGGAAGTGTTGATGGGAAGCGGAAGAATGTATTAAAAGAAGTTAAAGGGGAAAGAAATGGAAGTCATATAAAAATTATACGGTTAAGGAGGTTAAGTAAAATGATTTAGGGGTTAGTGGGAGAAAGGTATTAAAGTTGAGGGAATTGTGAAGCTAACGGAGTTTATTGGAATTTTTTTTTTTTTTAAGGTAAGAGGAGGCTAAAGGGATGAGGGGGATATATGCAGAGATTATAGAGCAACAGGAATTAGAACAATCTGAAAGGAGATTCGAGATGTAGGGAGGGAAAATCCGAGATGATGGGGGGTATTTAATCAAATGGGGGAGGGGTGTCTGGGAGCAATTGAATTGAATTATGATTTGACTTTTGCTTCTCTAATTCCTTTCCATTCTTCTTCATTCTACCTGCTCTATCCTGGATATTGAGCTATATACTCTTCACAATAGGTTTCACTTTTCCTAAAAGTTCGCTTTTAGTACACCACTTTATATATATATATATATATATATATATATATATATATATATATATATATATATATATATATATATATATATATATATAATGGTAATAATCCAGGTGAAAAATATCCACATGATTATATGATCAGCAATATCGGCAAACATTATCTTATCATTATTTAATATTATTATGATAATCACTACCTTCTAGGATTCCTAATATTTCTTAATTATTCTATTTCTTTCCTAAACTATTATTTTTATAAATTCTTAAATATTATTGACCAGCAATATCGTTGTCGTTGTTATTATTATTACTATTTTTATTATTATTATTATTATTATTATTATTATTATTATTATTATTATTATTATTATTATTATTATTATTATTATTATTATTATTATTATTAATAATTAATTACGCCGGCATTTTCTAGTTATTCTTTAGTTATATATTTTTTTAGTATTTTTTAGTATTTTTTAGTATTTTTACTATCATTCATTTATTATTTTCACTATTTCACCTCAATTATTAGGGGTTATTATTATTATTATTATTATTATTATTATTATTATTATTATTATTATTATTATTATTATTATTATTATTATTATTATTATTATTATTATTATTATTACTAATCCTGTTATATTTAACGAATATATTTATTTATTCACAGTAAGCAAATAAACTCTAGACAAATTATAAAGACAATTTAAATCCAGAATCGCGACACATTTGATCACCGCCCCACCACCACAACAATTAGACGCATCTGACCGGTCTGCCCGCACGCATACGCACATATACACAATATTACAGTTCACTTGAAAAAATGCATTTATAAACTCGACACTTGATTCGTGCATGTCTACCCCCTTACTACCCCCCTCCTTCCCTCCTGATCTGAATCAACAGACGCCCTCTCTTTCTCCTTCTTTTCCTTTATGTGTCTACCTTCTCACCACCTCTCCCCTCATTATTTGTTCCTCTTTCCACCTTATATTTTTATTTATTTATTTATTTATTTATTTATTTGCCCTGTTTTGTTTCAGATTTTAGATTTTAGATTTTTTGTTTTTTGTTTTTAGATTTTTTAATTTTTAATTTTAATTTTTTAACGGCCTTAATTTTTGAAATGTTGAATTTCTTTTCTTCTTCTCTTTCTCTATCCCTCCACTTCATTCTCTCCAAATATGATCTGAGGTTAAGATCGGATTCTAACTCTGCCTGATGAGATCTCAGTTTATAGTAAATGTTGATCGATAACATCGACATGCCAGTGTCGCAGATTTTGTACATGTCTGTGTAAATAAAATTATCATATATATATATATATATATATATATATATATATATATATATATATATATATATATATATAGTCATCTACATACTGTTTCGCTGTATCACAGCTCTTCAGTGCGGCTAGACCAGCTAGTGCCTTAAGCCGGGATTGAAACTCAACCGTCGAGATATATATATATATATATATATATATATATATATATATATATATATATATATAAGAGTGAACACATACAAATAAGGTCTGAACTCTTACTTGGTTATTATTAAGGCATAAAAATTAATGGTAGCCCGGGCGGGACTAAATACTCTTTTAAATAAACTGTAACGAAGTACGTTATTATAATGCCAATAACATAGTACAACAATAACAAATGAAACTTGTCCATCCAGAATCAAAGTTTTATATGTCAATTTAAAATTTCACAAGGTAACTTTATATGTTCGATATAAATGAACGAAGGTGAGAGTAAAAGAAGAGGGAGATATATGCAGAAGGGCAGGAAAACGCTGTGCTTAGTGCCTGATGTCTGCAGCGTCCTTAACATGAAAGGTAGGACACGGAAGCTACTGCCTCGTTTTGCCCTGACGGGAATTTCGATAGTTCTCTGATGTAGAGGAGTTGAAAACAAAATTACGTCGGTTCGAATTTTATGTAGACGTAATTCTCCCGCTCTTACTTATTTCTATAAATACATATCTATTTGGCGCGAATAATGAGCCAAACATAGTTGTTGTCCTTGGATATGAAATGTTTCGGGGGTGAGAGAGAGATAGATAGAGAGATATATAAATAGATAGATAGGTAGATAGATAGATAGATAGAGAGAGAGAGAGAGAGAGATAGATAGAGAGAGAGAGAGAGAGAGAGAGAGAGAGAGAGAGAGAGAGAGAGAGAGTGAAAGACGGTGAGATGAAGTGGGAGAGAGGGGGATTAATAGAGAGGGTGTGAAATAAGCAAGGGCAACACCAGTCATTCGTGTTATTTCGACTATTCAGACTACTTTTCTCATCTTAGATGTTATTCGCACAAAGTTTCGGTCGAGATACCTCCGTATAACTTCGGTCTCTCTGGTTCCGGTTTCGAATTTCGCTAGATCTAGCCACGTGTCGGTAGATACTTATATTTAAAAAAAATATATTCGCTCCCATATGGGAGCATTACATTGTGAACAGAAAATTATTCCTATCTAGCATTTAGGTAAAATGCTTTTCTGTATGAATAGTTAGATACCTTCAAGTATCGCAAATAAAAATATAAATAAATAAACTGGCATCTATAGAAGCGATACATTTTTTCCACTTCTGTTAGCTGGGCTTGGCTCACTTGAGCGCGCCCGACTTCATTCTTTGTGGTCCCGGATTCGAATCTCGCTAAGTTTAACAACCTGATCAGTCGTAAGACAACCAAACACGTGTCCGTGAATAATTATATGAAAAATATATTCGCTCCCATATGGGAACATCATATTAGTGAACGGAAACTTATTCTCACCAAGCATTAAGATAAAATGCTTTTCCGTATGAATAGTGTAATACTTTTAAGTATCGCAAGTAGAAATATAAGAATATAAAATGACATTTATAAAACCATTACATCCACATTAACATCCACTTCTATTAGCTGTGCTTGGCTAAGTGGTAGAACGTCGGGCTTCAGTTGTCTAGCGACGCTGATGAGACGTGTCCGTTGATACTCTGCTTTAAAATGTTTACATTTTTAGTTTTAAATATGTTGATTATATATTAAACTGGCTTTACAAACTCACTTTTCGAGATTTAAACAATTTAATCCTAGATCAATGGTTCACTCAACGAGTCACACTTTTTTAGTGTACATGTATATAAACAAACGTTTTAATTTGCTGTTAACATATAAATGGATACATTTCTGATAACTTAATGTTACGTCTTGACGTTTATACGTTTCGGTCCAATTACAACTCAGAAAAATGAAGGAAGTACGAAGTAGAAACGTTAACAGATTTATTTAATAAACACACTGATTAATTTAAAATGTAGAAAAACCACTGAACGCGAGATGCTTGTTTGATTGTGAGACTGTTCCTTTTACTTTTCATTGTCTGGCGAGGGCAATAAGTCTTACTTTTCTGTCAAAACACTTAACAAGACAGGGAATTTTATATTCTTATAGATAGAACGGACATTTTTTCCGATATAGAGCATAAAGAGATTAACATAAGGAAATATTTGTTGTAGCGATATTTTGAAATGTGAAGCTCCACATTCTAAAACAACGCTACGAAAAATATTTCAACGTACGAACTATTTAAAAACAAACAACCACTACCTCTTCCCGCCATCGTATGTTTAGGTTGCGAGTTACTCCCCCCACAAAAAAAAACAGAAAGCGCACGAAAACTTCGTATTCCTAAAAACATTTATTTCTTTTGAACGTACTTAATTTTAATATTCATTACTTTATTTTTAAGTACTTGGTTACATTTTTAAGAATTGTAAGCACTAGACAACTTGTGTATGTGTGTGCGTGTGTGTTTATGTGTGTGTATAGGTTAAGAGTTACGAGATTAAACAAAATAACCATGACACGCAGTTTTAAGTTAATTATTTCCTCTTTCTCTTTCCGCTGCTGATTTCACTGAGTGTGATATATCTACACACACACACACGTTACAAAGTGTCCGGAGCCATCGGGTACCCTAGTTACGCGCTAGTATGCATCTTGGTGATGATGCTAGGCCCTGCGTAGAGACGAAGTGGAGATATAAAACTAGTATATATATCGACGTGAAACCAGCTTATTCAAACAATGAAAAAAAAGGCGTCGGGTTGTCTAGCAAAGTCGTGTCCGCCGGTCAGTGCCGATCACCGCTACAACAAGAAGACGCGGTCCAGATGTAATTTAAGATTTAGCAAAATCCATAATCAGCGTAATGCTAATAAAATGTAAACAAAAGACATATGATCGGGTGAGTGAGTAATACACCTTGGGTCCGGCGATACCAGAGGTCTGCGCTGATTGGGAAGATAATCATCTACGTCTGTCAGCGTTAATTACGGCAGACGGCCTTCGGCCCACATGGCGAGAAGGAAAAGGTAATTGTTTTATGATAACGCTAAGCCAAAGAGGGAATTCCATTTCATTCAGGGACAGGGGGAGGAGGCGCCTGGCCTAACCCTTGAGAGAGATAGAGAGACATGGAGAAATATGGCAGAAGAGGAGTGTGTGACGATAGACATTTTCAATAAGAGACTGGGCGTTTTGACGCACGTCCAGTCAGTTCCAATAGAGACGGCGAGAGAGCGAGTCAGAGTAAAATTGCCAAAGTGAACGGAATTCTCGCCATCGTCGCTTCGTCCATAGTTTTGTGACTTAAATAGCAATTTGCGAACGAATTCGCGCACAGAGAGAACCGGAGAATAACTTGGGGACAACAGACCTTTCCCTTTTGCTATCCAGAATAAAATCAATTCTTTCTTTTCTTTTATGAATAATTACTCTTCCATACAAAAACCCCGACCTTGTTGTTGAACATTATTCCTTTCCCTTTGTTCTGCTTTGTAATAATCTTTCGCCCTCACAGAGCCAACCGATTGCTGTTCGCCAAGTGATCGCTCGTTGATATCAACAGTTCCAACGTGGGAGTTAGACGAGACGACAAGATCGACGAAGTATCATCATCATCGTCGTCATCCCGGCCTAGAGGAATTTCGATATTTTTTTTATTGCCACTACGACGATCAGCTGAAGTGTGTTCACGGTCTAGCAAGATCTGTTGCACGCGTGTGGGGTTCATATATATATATATATATATATATATTAGTAAGTTTTTGAAAGGCTGTGGGCAATGCAATTCCGGGTAAGATGCAAGTTGAAAGGAAAGGAACAAAAACAATAAAAATAAATCGAATACGATATAAGACTTACTATTTATTTTTCCTTTTTTTTCCTTTTTTTTTTTTTTTTTTCTTACATAACAGCAAGAGTGTTTTAGCTGTCCGGGTGATTAAAAATCACTATTTGATATTTCGGGAAAAGACATCCCTTTTTCAAAAATAATTAGACCAGAAGAAGAATAATATTTTATTCTTCTCCGACTGTGTAGAGAATAATACGAAACAAAATGGCTGCCAGATATAGACCGCAGCAAAAAAAAAAAAAAAAACAGTTTCACAGGGAATATAAATTAAGTTAAGTTTTATTTTAATATTATGTTAAATATATGATTGGTGTTTAGAATATTAGTGTAATGTTGGTTAGGTGTATGGTGTTCGATAAACTGTTATTTTTGATAATATATATATATCATTTTTTTATTTTATTTATTTTTTTTTTTTTTTATATTTGAATATTTACTTTGTTTTATCTTCGTATTTTTAATTTGTTTATCTTTCTATCGTAATTTAAGAATTTTAATATAAATTAAAGTAATTACTTTACAATTACTTTGAACATAAATAATTCAGCTCACCGCAGAATCTCACTCGACACTCTCTTTTTCCCTTCTCGCTTATTCTCATTTTCTTCTCTTTTTATTAGCAGATTTCTCTCTCCCCGCTCTAAAATTACGTGTTAAAAATGATTACTACTTTTTTCAATTTACTTTTGTTCGCTTTAAAAAAGATTTAAAAAAAGTATAACTCAATCCCAGAACTAATGTATATTTTAGCATATATTTTATGATAGGAAAAAATTTGCAATGAAAAAAAAACGTTGTTTATCTCACAATTAAGTAATAATTACTATTACCTGCATTATAGTTGGGAGATTAGTCAAAAAAACAATTTATTTTACTTTACTTACTCGTTTGTAATCTATTTGCGTTCAAAAATATATTTGATATTCAATGGAAATTATAAGCTTTTAAAATTCGCCTAAATACCGATTCTCAGCCATCCTTATTTAGTCAGTTTTGCTACTTTGCTGAGAATCGGTATATAAGCGAATATTAAAGGTTTACAACTTCTATTAAATATTCATTTCTTTCAATTCAAATATGTTACAAATGATTGGATAATACAAAATAACTGGTTTTGACTAAGTTCTCAACTGTATTTCTCTTTGAAAAAATTTATGTCGCCAATAACGTTTACCTCTGGATTATGGGTTTTATTCAATTTACATTAAGATATTATGGTACAATCATAGATGACGAGTGATGTGTTATCTTTATATTAATAAAGTTAGGTATGTGTATTTATATATATATATATATATATATATATATATATATATATATATATATATATATATATATATATATATATAGTAAGCTATGCAAATATATTTATGGCAATTAAGCTACACAGAGGCTCCCGCGTTTCATCCCCCAGGGGAATCTTCAGGCTAAAATGCCTAGCTAGCTCTACTTACGTATCGAGCACTGTTGAAGTAAATACTGAAAATATCTCCTTATAAAATTTTATGTGGATACATGATACATAGTAATATATATATATATATATATATATATATATATATATATATATATATATATATATATATATATATATTTATACCGTATTTCTTAATTAAGCAGAGTGCTCAATTATTAATGCAAAAGTAAAGTTAACTAGATAATTAATAAGAGCATGATATTTATTAATATTAAACAAAAAGTTACAACAACATCCGGACCAAGATTTCAGATCCGAGAAAATCGGACCTTCATCAGCGGAGTCGTATAGCTTAATGAGTGAGAACAACCGCCAGGAATTTCAAAATATTGTCCGTTGGAAAGATGGAACACTTTCAGATTTAAAATTGTCATGTGCGTGGAAAATACGTAGTCAGTTATGGAAAGGTTTCAGATCAAAACAACAGCGACGCTGTACATAGAAAAAGTAAGAAATTAAATGAGAATAACGTTAACAGTTGGACAGATGGGAAACTGTCACGTGCGTGGAATTACGTAGCCCGTTATGGAAAGGATTAAAATTTAACTAATAGAGACGCTATATATGTTATCTAAAGTAAATGGAGATAACGTTAAAAATAAAATTAAAATTAAGTTAAAAATTATATTGAAATAATATGCTAATGTAATAATATATTACTAAAAATATTAAATAATAACTCATTAAAATTAAACTTATAATTAAATAAATTGTAATCACACTATTTATAAATTTATAAAGTCCTAAAGGTATTATCATAAAAAAATTTAAGGTACTAATAATAAAAGGGGGGGGATAAAGAAAGATGAAAAAGAATGATGAAGAAAAATAAAGAAAAATGAAGAAAAATAAAGATGAAATAAATACACTGTTAGATAAAATAAAGGATAACATAAAATTGTGTAAAAATAAAAATAAATGATAAAAGGCAAGAGAAGGAAAAATGGGGATATGGGGTACTCCACATTAGAAATTTTAAATTAGAATTTAAAATTTTAAAACAGTTATATACATAAATATAAAAAAACAATCCATAATTAAAACATGCAATAAGAGAAATCTAGTTTAGAACCCAACATCGCCAGTTGTAGTAATGGTTATGTTGTATCCGACATAAGCCAAGGCCACCGAGAGTTAACAAGGCCAAGCAACTAACTTCTTGCCCCCCTCTGACGTCATTGTGGTTGGTTAACTTAATTTCGCGCCTTTTGAAATTTCATTTCATCATTCACAAAGTTAAAATGGCTACTGCATGTGTTTGGATTTCCAAAAGAGAAAGAATTACGGCAAATATGGATACACGCAAATAAGTTTGAATTTTTTTTTTAATTATATAAAAAATCAAAAGTCTGAATTACTTATTCATTATTTGATAAAAAAAAGTAGTATAGCCAATAATTATTGTTTTCATTTTTAATTACTTTTTTCGATGTCTTATTAAGTGTAGTATATTTTATCTTTTCCCTGTACTTTTGTAGATTAAATAAATGAAATAATAACGGCATATTTAATCAATATTTTCACACACAAAAAAATATTGATTAAACAATGCTTTATTCAATGATAATATCGTTTATTAACTAAATTAAGTTTGGACGTGGTTATTCTTTACAACGTGAAAGTACAGAATAGTTAACAAAGCGCCCCCCCATTCTCCCCATGTAAAAAATCGTTGTCTGAAAGAAGAATTTCTTTTTAAAGAATTAAATAAAGTTGTTAGTTAAAACAAGTTTTAGGTAAGATGAAAAAAAAACACCGAATTACAGTTAGAAAACAATTTTTCTTTTTTAGATACATGGACATTTTCTAAGAATTTAAAGCCAGTTTAAATGACTTTTTACTATAAATTCCTTTCAAGTTTTGCACACACACGAAGTAATTGATGTTTTGTCAATGGCTGACTTGTTTACGAAGAAATCTAAATGAATTATGATGGATTTAATCTCGTAACTTAATTACGAACCGACTTGAAATAATAACATTATTTAGACAACGATTTTTTACATGTGGAGAATGGGGGCGGGGTGCTTTGTTAACTATTCATGTAACAATTTAATAAACAGAAGATATCGTAAAAATTGAATTTAACTGGAAAATTTTATGTAAAAAATAACCCGGTCCAAACCTTTAATTTCGTAACGTAATTACGAACCGAGTTGAAATAACATTATTTAGAAAGCCATTCTTAACATGGAGTGAGGGGGGGGGGATTTGTTAACTATTCTGTACTTTCACCTAACAATTTAATAAACAAAATATATCGTAAAAAACTTGAAAATCTTATCCAAAAATAGCCCGGTTCGTAAACTGCACAAGTACCAAAAAAATAATATAAAAAAATGTTCTCCACTGGGAAGGTAGGTAGCCTCGTAATTTACAAGTATATCTCCTGTAAAAACGGTTCTAAAATCGATATTTATTCGATAATTGCCGAATTTTCCTACTTGATAATTGACGAATTTTCCGTTGACGAATTTTCCTGGATAAGTTTTCCTAAATTCGAAAATTGATCACATCAATGAGAAAAAGCTAAACAGAAAAAGAAAATTAGAAACATTCTACTAAATATTTTCTATGAATTTATATTGAATAAAGATCAGTTTCAAGATAAATCAGATCGTGTTCCTTTCATTTCTTTTTTTACATGCAATTTTCAAAGTTTTCTGCTTTGTTTTCTGCCTTGTTTTAAATATTTACAATATCGTATGGTCAACATGTTTTGATATTTTGGATAACTTTAGTAAAGGTGGTTTTTGTTTACAGGAAATAATACATTTGCACCAAGCTTTCTAATAAAAGTAATGGATTTATTATATTCCGTGAAATACTGAACATTTCAATAAAATTGGTTAATTTCCTGAATTTTGATGGATTATTTAGTGAATGGAGAGGGGAAATGTTTTGATATTTTGTATAACTGTTTTTTTGTTTACAAGAAATAATACGTTTGTACCAAGCTTTCTAATAGAGTAATGGATTTATTATATTATGTGATCATTAATTAATAAATACTGAAAATTTCATTAAAATTGGTTGATTTCCTGAATTTTGATGGATTATTTAGTGAATGGAGAAGTCGAAATGCCTTCTTATTATTATTACGACGGCCATTGTTTGACACGCAATGCAGTGACGTCATTTTCGAGCTAACGGGCCTGTAGTAACTCTCGGTGGCCATGCATAAGCCCGGGTTTCTGGTCGCCAGCGTTGTGACCTTGAAGGGTCGTTAATAAATAGTACAAGTGCAGAATAATCAGTTACAGAAAGACGGCTTGGACTTCGTCGTATACCCAATGTCTAGGGGAGTTCATATTGTCACAAAATAGGGCAAATCACCATCACATCACAACAAAAAATGACCTTGTGTCTAACTATGCTATCGGTCGAAATAAATTATATAGGGATTAGTGATAGCTATGTATACACAAAAACAATTTCTAAAACAAGGGAAATATCCGTCAACAAGGGAGGTAATTTATACTATTTCTGTGTTATTTTTTAGACCGACGAGTTGTGGAGCGGGGAAGAGAAAATGTCTTAAACACCTCTTGCCTGCTCTAGGCAACTTCATGGGTGTTAGAGTTAACAACGCTAAAATAAAGAATTTGATATAACGTTGCAACGTGTTTTGCTCACAAGTTGTAGTAATAACTTGTTTTTAACTAATTACCCAACTTCTATTTCCTTTAAAATAATTTATGTCGGCAATAGTAATGATCGCTCACATTTCGTATCGTAATAAATAGATCTTGCAGACAAATCTGTCTTGGAATAGTGGTTACAGCTCTAAAAATACCACATTTTATTGGAACGCCTTGAAAATTTATATCGCTTTTGACGTCATTAATTTTATCCGCCCTCAGTATTTTCTTCACAGCCAACACAGGAAAATATTGACCTTCGAAAATATGATTTATACAAAGTAAAAATTAAATGTTTTCACAAAAATCAGAGGTATCTAAATTTCCACGAAAGGCTTCAACCCACTACTTTCCCTCTTTACATTAAATTAAATTAAACAAAATATAGCTCACATTACGACCCTTTACGCTTTGCAGCAGTATTCCCAAACTCATAATGTTCGGTTAATTACTTTATGAACTAATCCTATACATAGAAATATTTAAACATATACATATACCTAACTTTATATATATATATATATATATATATATATATATATATATATATATATATAATGGAATGTATTTCTCTTGGTACTTTTATTCATCTCTTTGTCTTTGTTAGCTACTGCGTTTTATTGGTTGCTAGTGGATGACGTTTTTATATTTTTTTCTAAACAGAAGGATCTCCGTTTATTTTTTATAATACTAAATAATGTTTCGAAACGTACGTAAAATCCATCCTACAAAAATTCTTACTTCTGAAACTTGATTTAAATGCCATTTTGAATCCATATTCACTCATGTATGATGACATATTGGGCCTTGTCTTTTCACTGCAAGTTGGGAAAAATCGTATAGATAGCTTCGAGTGAGATATTTCTAAACAGGTTTTAAATTATACAGGGGTTTGCAGAAAAATCCGACACGTGACAAAAAGAGAAATAGGCAATGAAAACAAAAGTTGTATATGCAGTGACCCGGCAGTTCATTTAGCAACAGTTAGAGTTACATACTACATTATTTTTAAATGTAACCGCCGCCAACAAAGAGACGATCACTTCAAGGCGGGCCAGAAACGAATTACACGCTTTTGCGACCATGTCCTTGTCTATAGCGGTGAACACCTCCACCATGGCAGCCTTCAGAGAGTCGACCGTGTTGTGGGCGTGCTTGTTGGTCTGGGCTTCCATCACGCATCAGACGTAATAGTCACGGGGGTTGCAGTCGAGTTAAAAGGACGGTCAAAAGTTCAGCGATCAGTAATAAGGAATTTTGTTGAGCAGCCACGCCTGGGTTATTTGGGTCTTGTGTGCAAGAGCGGAGTTCTGCTGGAAGACGTAGGTGCGTCTGGCGACGATTTCGTACCAATCTTTTCAGCACCTCTTAATATTTCATTTATTTTTTGTCAGGTGTTTTATTTTGCTGAAATGCCCTGTATAATCAATACACTATTCTCTGTCTGTCTGTCTGTCTGTCTGTCTATCTGCTCGCTTCCCTACCTTCCTGCCTGTCTGTCTGTGTGACTGTCTCTCTCTATATATAAACTTACATATATATAGTGAGAGAGACAGATAAGGGTGTATAAATTATATATATATATATGTATATATCTATCTATCTATCTATCTATCTATCTATCTATCTATCTATATATATATATATATATATATATATATATATATATATATATATATATGTGTGTGTGTGTGTAAAATGGAAAAAAAGCCAAAAACTATGTGATTTATGTATTCATCAAAGTTTTGTCTTTATTGAAAGACTTCCTCAGGATGAAGAAAGCAATGTAGAAAAATCATACAGAATATTAATTTTGATTTGTCAGAAAGTGTCCAGACTTCGGCATGGTTGATGACGTGAACAAGCAGAGAATGAAACATGATTTTGGTTATAGCATTATCAGCAGTGCCCAGTCTTCTTCAAATGACGCGAGATTAATATATATATATATATATATATATATATATATATATATATATATATATATATATATATTATTATTATTATTTTGATTGATACAAACATTTTTGCTACATATATGCAGACTTGTTTCGGTTATAGCATTATTCAAGGCTAAATAAACACCTTCAGGCCAGTATAACAGTGAAGACGTTTAGAAAGACTAGCGTCTTCATATTTGGACTGGCTTGAAGAGGTTTAGTCTTGAATAAGACTATAGGCGAAATATGTTTGCACACATGTAGCTAAAATATTCTTATAAATAATAATAAACATTAAAATATAGCTATATTTGTTATCAAGCACTATGCCATAAATACAGTAGGTTTATCGGATCAGCTCATATTAAAAAAACACTTCCCCTTCGTTCTCTCTAAATAAACAAATAAATAAATAAATCGACAGATAACAATTGTATTATATTATGATTTAATGTCAGTTTCGAAGCGAAGAAAATAATTTGCAAAGAATTTGATTCTCATGAACATTGATCTGAACTATATTTTTTTTATTATGTCATCATACTCACATACACACAGAGAAAAATAATTTCAAAAGCTATCTGGCGAGTATACCCGGTGACCGAGACGGGAGTGTCTGAAATAGATGGTGAATGCCTGGCATCCGGTAGGATGCTCCATCCCCAGCAATAACAGAAAGATAAGAAAATTAAATATATATATATATATATATATATATATATATATATATATATATATATATATATCCAACTTTGTATACCACTATTGATTTCGGACTTCGATACAACACATTTTAAGCAATTTTATTGAATTTATTTCATAGCACAACCATACTTTTAACAAAAGTGCGATTATTTTATCTTCAGGGAACAGTTCCTTTTTTTCTTTCTGAACTACCTAAACTGAGACAATGTTTATACCACCGAAAATCCGACTTCTAGCTAACATCCTGGGAAGTGGTAACAGGGTAAAAAAAGTCAGTGCTGTCTATTCTGAAATAGGATGTGACCTTTGGTCTAATTATACAGGTTATTCAGTGTGATTTATAACCCTGTTCGCTCATAACTAACTATAATATCAAGTAATGTTATCTTAAACAAATCTAGAATGACTGATTTTTTTCGATAACATATGAAAGAAATAAGAAGCGCCACTTACCTGAAAAGAACTGTAGATCAGGGATATGTAGAGATACGGAAGATCAAATGCGGCGTTGAGGTCAGGCGGGTTAAACATGAACAGCATGTTTGGGACGCCGAACAGTGGCACCAGCATTACTATGAACTTGGCCAGCTTTCTATATGGATAATGATATAAGAGTAAAGAGACGTACTATTTTTAGTTATGCAAAAAGAACGTCTTAACAGATATATCACAGTTTTGAACTTTTGAATGTAGTCAGAGTAGAAGAAATATTGAATACTTTGTGGTGAAAGGAAGAGCTAATGATACGAGATAGTCTAGGTCAAGGAGAATACCGCGATTAGTAGTACTAGTACTACTACTACTAGTAGTAGTAGCAGCATAAGAGAACGAGAGTACGAAGACAACTGGCGTAAATTGATGTCATGAAGATGCACTTGGCTAGCTTTGTAAATGAATAAATAGAGTAGGAAAAACAGAACATCATTGAATTAATCGTGAAACAACCAGTTGTTTTGAGTATCATTCTGAGGCCCCTCTGTCTATTTCTGACTAAACAGGACTAAATATTAAAATGTTCTTTTTTACAGGTCTTACACAATATTGCCCTATTTGACTAACTAAACATATTTTTATATCTTTCTTTGAGAAAATCAAGCTAACAATCACGAATATAAAGATGATCAAATGTAGTTAGTTTATATACAAACTATTTTAATATTAATTTTACAAACACAATCATATTATATAATATCATTTATAATATAAATTTTACAAAAAATGATATAATAATATTAATTTTACAAACTAAATAATATAAGTATATCATTTATAACATAAAGTTTATAAACTAAATAATATTACAATACTATGTATGATAAAAAATTAAAAACTAAATAACATATAATTTATAATATATTATAATACAATTTATCATATTAATTTTACAAAGCAAATCCTATTATAAACGATATTTTGATATTAATTTTACAAATAAAATAATATTATAATATCATTTATAATATAAAATTACAAAATAAATAATATTATAAATGATATAATACTATTAATTTAACAAACTAAATAATATAATGCTATCATTTATGAATTTTACAAAATAAATAATATTACAATAATATTTTTAATGTAAAATTAAAAAAAAAAAAATATTATGATATAATTTATAATATAAATTTTACAAACTAAATATGATAATACTTTTTATAATATTAATTTTAAAAACCAAATAATATGATAATACTTTTTATAATATTAATTTTACAAACCAAATAATATTATAAACGATATTATAATATTAATTTTACAAACTAAATAATTTCTTAATGATATCATAATATTGATTTTTCAAACTACATATCATAAATAAATGATATTATGATATTAACTTTTACGTAGTAAACATTATTATAAATAATACTATAATATCAATTTAACAAACTAAATAATATTATAAATGATATTATAATATAAATTTTGCAAACTAAATATTATAAATAATATTATAATGTTACTTTTATAAATTAAAATAATATTATAAATAATATTATAATATATATTTTACAAACTAAATAATATCATAAATTATATTATAATACAAATTTTACAAACTAAATTATATTATAATTAATATTATGATATTAATTTTATAAATAAAATAATATTATAATATATATATTTTACAAACTAAGTAATATCATGAATGATATTATAATATCCATTTTACAAACTATAATATAATGTATAATATTAACTTTACAAACAACCATCAGGATAATCCCGTGCCAACAAAAACTGTTCGCCGAGAGCTTCATAAAACTGGATTTCATGGAAGGGCTGTCATCAGAAAACCAAGGTGTTTCTATAATTTGTCCAACACTAGTACATATATATATATATATATATATATATATATATATATATATATATATATATATATATATATATATATATATATATATATATTTTTGCTCTGAATTTTCATTGAGCACTCTCATAAACCCGGTTTCAGCTTCCTTCGGATTCATACCCCCTGGATATTGGTAACAAGTTAATTATATATATATATATATATATATATATATATATATATATATATAATATTATTTGAGAAAGCCAAAAACGATATATTCCTTTTTTTCTTTAAAATAAACATTTATTTACTTTAAAGTATTCATACACACTTTCGGTTTAATAAAACATTTAAAAGTCATATTTTAAAAATATAAATCATTGTTTTGTATTGTTTTTTTTCCTCGTGAATTTCCATTGAGGTGTTGACTTGGCGATTTGGAAGTCTTGAGTACCGCACGTGGCTCGCGTGATAATGTTATGAGAAATATTTGCACCTTTTTATAAGTGTTCTTCCGTATTTGTGTATTAAATTTTACATAGAATGCTTCAAGCAAACCATATCACATTCTTACACACACACACACACACACACACACACACACACACACACACACACACACACACACACACACACACACACACACACACACACACACACACACGCACACACACATATATATTATTTCAAAGAACACTACATATTAGTTTGATGTCCATTGATACCTTTGATTTTACGGAAACATTAAACACTGAGTCCGTAGGAAACGATTGAATTTCACACAGTTAGTTGGAGACAAGTCACTATTTAACACATAGCTGGGGTTACTTGTGGGTTCGTTCATACCTTTTCTAAAAGGCTGTATTGTCTTGAGTCACCCATCAATTCTTGTTTCTAATGGTCGATTGTAATGCGCAGAGAACGTTTTTCGCATTGTTCCAGAATGGTTGTTTACAATTTAAATTCAGCGATGCTGGAATGGCATCACAGTACAAAATCGCATTACGTTAAGCATGTTAAAATGTAACCATTGGTCTCATGTTCCATCTTGAAACAATGCAAAAAACGTTCTCTGCGCGTTTCTCCGTCGTAACGACTTCCTGGAACAATGCGAAAAACGTTCATATGCGCATTTATTCGCCGTCTTTTTTTTGTCTATTTGCTTTTGACACCTGAGGATGATTCGACGAAAAAAAAATCGAAAACGTTCGTGAAACCTATGGAACTTTTATTAATTTTTTTGATTTTAATACAAAAAATAGCATCAGAAAAATTGAAAAAAATGAAAAAAAGACGAATTCTGTTATTTTAAACAATGTTTGCTAAATAAGAAAATGGCGCCTAAATACACACACATTCTATATATATATATATATATATATATATATATATATATTATTCAAAATATTACGGACGAACGTAAATTTGGCGAGATACGAACCACGACCACACTTATTATAATCCGGCGCTCTTACTGATCAGACCACGGAATCTCGACAGAATTACTCGACATTTTATCGCTCATATATGCGTACACATTAATTTTGTTTTCACTTAGTTAACGAATTACCATTCCTTTTAAGTTACCCGCATCAAATAATATGGTTTGGTTAGGTGCACATCATGCTTTATCTGTAGAAATGTTTTTAAAGAATGGTGAATCTGTAATTGCCAGATAGGGAGCTTTTTTAGCTAATTACATGTTGCGTTGAAATTATGCTGCTACGGATAGAAAGTCATTCCTGCTATGGTTTGGTAATTTTAGAGCCACAGGTTCAGCACTTAAAAGAAAGCCACCTGCAAGGTCTCGAAGCCCTCGAACTCCAGACAGCGTGAGACATTCTGTTACCCAATCTCTTACAAATTCAGCTCGCAAAAATGCTTTTGTCTTGGGATTGTCTGATCAAACAGTTGAAATAATTCTACATACTACTCTGAATTTCCATCCATAAAATTTATTATTGCTCAGAAACTGAACGAATGCGACTGAGAAGAACGCATGCCATGCTGTGACGCTGTCCTTTAATATGTTTCTGTAATGACTCTTCGAGTGATGGATAACTTAAGAATCGGTCTCCAAAAGTGTATAACAAACTCAATAATTTTTCATAAATTTTATCTTTTTATTTTTCAAATTTTTCAAATGTGGGAGGTATATATATATATATATATATATATATATATATATATATATATATATATATATATATATATATATATATATATATATATATATATATATGAATGCAAACATTGTTAAAACAACAGAATTCGTCTGTTTTAATTATATACCTTTTTTTTTCTAATTTTTCTGATAGTCTTTTTTGTATTAAAATAATAATAAGAAAAAATAAATGTTCCATAGGTTTCACATGTTTCACGAACATTTTCGATTCTTCGTTGAATCATACTCAGATGTCAAAAGCAAATGAACAAAAAAGTTAGAAAAAGAAGAGAATTTTAAAAAGACGGCGGAGAAACGCACAGATAACGTTTTCCGCATTGTTCCAGGAAGTCGTTGACGAGTTTAACTTCAGCAACGCTGGATGGCATCACAGAACAAAATCGTATTACTTTAAGCCTTTTAAAATGTTACCACTGGTTTCATATGTGATTTCGTTAATTTTAGGTGGTTGTATTTTTATGTAGATAGCTTCGAGTATTTAATATTTTTTAAAATTGCTTTCGGAATGTATGATTTTAACTAGAATTTGTCTTAAATCAGAGGTAAATTGAGCTAGAGTCTCTCTATATATAACGATTTTATTCATACAAACTAATCGTGGCTACACATACAGTGAAAATATTTCGATCGTAGCAACGATCTCAGTAGGCCTAAACACATTTCTCCTTTCTAATTCTTCATATTGAAAAAAAAGAAGAAATACAGAAGGAAAAATTACAATTCGTTAAAGGTCACGTGACCAGATTCAAAATTATTATTTTTAAACCTACCGTTAAAACTCTCTCATATTGAAACTCAGATGTGAATAGTTTCAATGTTAAGGCACTAAAGAATATTGAACTGTCTACAAAAAAACATAACTCCTCAATTCAATTTAATTAAAATATCTGAATAGCGCGTGTTGTAGACACGCAGTAAGTAGCCCGATTAGTTGTGATGTCTGGGTCTTCGCAATAGCCGTCGTAATTGTCGCGGCGGTGTGTAGAATTCGTCTGCCTATATTTCTCTCTCGTTCTATATCGCTTCTATATCGTTGCACCTCTTCTTTGACGCTGATTGATGAAAGAGTTCCTTTACGAATTATTTATTTTACCTGTTGTTTACGTCTGTGCATTGGTCATCGGGGCGATGTTTCGGTCCGACAGTACCCTGTGACCTATAAGTTATCTTGCCTTGGTTTAGTCGTCTGATTCGTTCTTCGCGCGCATGCGTTATCTAGCATCTTCCTCTCATTAAATACTTGAAGTCGGTGTAATTATTTAAAATAGATCCGCGTTTTTATCTATCATATACTGTTGTGCAACGTATATCCCCATATTGTAAGCAACGCCCGTCCATTTACAATTTTGCATGACGAATAACACATCGCAAGATAGCATTTGATTTGCGATAAAGATACGTTCCTATTCTGGTAGTACGGAGTATTTTCGGTCTTATTTGTTTTTTGGGGAGGTTGGAGATGAAAGGAGGAAGGTAAATTATGGAAACCATGAGTTTTTAAAAATATTTTTAAACATTAGAAGCATATACAAACGTTTCCACCAAAAACATCAATTCGTTTTTACAGATAAAATTTACTTTTAATTTAGCAAAAATGATACATTATTAAGCCTAAAAGAAGTACGTACGACCATTGTTTTAAAATACACCCAAAACGTTATTTTTGAAACACACACATATACATACATATCTAAAGGGGAATAACTTGAATGCCTCCAGGAGATAACTTGAATGCCCCAGGGGAGAAATTGAATGCCTCCAAGACACTGCCGTTGAGTGTCCACGTTCTCTATGTACAGGGATTTGTCAGGACAACCTGTCATGAGGATACTTCAGCCTACAAGTAAACCCTTTACATAGTATTCGAAACCCGAATAAGATCCCTTCGGTATAGCTACACTGGCTCATACAAGGAATGATGCATCTTCTCCAAGTGATATTGCCTCTAGTAACAACACTAAGCTGGATACTCCACCAGGCCAAATTAATTCTTGTCCTGGAATCCGGTAAGACCAATAGACCACAGAAAGGTATACTATAAAATAGTTAACTGGTCAATTGGGGAGAAGAAAATCAATGTTGTTCAATGTTCTTCATTTCTTTATTAACTCAACTTTTGAGAAATAAAGAACTATAATTGAACACTCGGATATATGTGTTTCTCATATAGATATCAAGTGTTAGCATCAGGAAAGAGGCCCCTTGATTTCTGAGAACTTCAACCGAAGGTTTTTTAGTCATTTATCACTCTTATATTACCATTAAAACGGGTTACTGCTACTTAATTAAATACAGCATATCATTTTGCATTTTTTAAACAGTTCATAATACATAAATGTTTAGTGTTATTAATTTGAAATTTTATTGACATATCTATAGCTATATATATATACACACACCTGTTACGTCGAGATTAATTAAAGTGAATTTATAAAAAAAAACGGATAAATTACTAAACCTTTTCTTAAATTAAACTAACATCGTTCGCTTAAGAGAAGAGAACATGAGAAGAGAGTGACTGGCTTGCTCATTTGTTTGCTCGTCCGCCTGCACGCTTTCTCGATCTCTTTTTTACCCCCCATCGTTAGCGACACCTATTTCTTATTGTTTTTAATTTCAATGATTGTTTTAATCGCACTTATATTTAAACGTTCCTTTTTTGTCTTTGCGGGCTTGACTTGATTTTCAGTAAGTTGTGATCTGATTCTAAATTATAAGCAAAAAAAAGCCCCCCCCCCCACACACACCATCGCCGAGGCAAATTGATTCTCTTTTCTTTTGGTTTCATTACGGTCTTATTTAAAAGATGACAAAAAAATGTATAAAAATTACCAAAATGTTAATGTTTATCAATTTATACTCTGTGCTGAATAGAAACTTATGTAATATATGTAAAATTTTGATTTCAAGTATTTAAAGTAGCGAATCTTGAGAAGCAATAGCGAACTGAAAAGACCCGCTATTTGTATTTGGTATACGAGGTAGTATTAGAAACAAGGATGTATTGGTAAGAGAGAAAACATTGGTAAACGAGGTAGTATTGGATACAAGGAAGTATTGATAAAAGAGGAAGAATTGGCAAACGATTTTGTATTGAAAATAACAAAACATTGGTAAGAGAGAAAACATTCGTAAACGGGGTAGTATTGGAAACAAGGAAGTATTGATACAAGGGAAGAATTGGCAAACGATGTTGTGTTGAAAATAACAAAGCATTGGTGAGAGAGAAAGCATTGGTCAACGAGGTAGTATTTGAAACAAGGAATTATTGGTAAAGGAGGAACCACTGGTAAATTAAATAGTATTAGAAAGAAGTTAGGATTGGTAAAGGAGGAAGCATTGGTAAACAAAGTAGCATTTAAATGAAATAAATATTTGTAAGAGACGAAGCATTGGTAAACGAGGTAGTATTGGACAGAAAGAAAGTATTGAAAACGATGTATATTGGTTGCCGTGGCTGTATTGGAAAGGCGATAGAATTCCCAATGTGTTTTTATTTAATTAAACTATTATAATATAAGTATATTATCTATAACTCTGTGAGGTCTGCCCTTTCCCCTCTGGCCGGTAATTCAATTTAAATCAAATCCCTTCACCAAAGTCATGGTTGTGCGATATTGATTTTGTATTTATATTTATGTTGAAGAAGTCAGCGTTCATGCTGAACATCCAGAAATAGCAAAGACAATGTTTCACTTTACTTTATTTTATAATTAAAAAGTTAAATTATAGAATAAAAATAACAATAACAATAGTTCTATTGGGTGCAGGGCTTGAAGCAGATAAATAAATCAGCCGCGGCTGCCTACGTAAAGGTTCATTATTTAAAGCTTGGAAGCATTCATAATTATCATTAGAATATTTACAAAAAAATCCATTTAGCACCTTGTTATCGTCTGAAATTATCGCTTCCCTACAAGAGCATAAACTTGAAACAACGTTGTATATAGGTATAAATAAGTTAATATTTATTTATGAATATATATATATATATATATATATATATATATATATATATATATATATATAACACTTCTCTGTCTTCTTTGGTCTGAAGAGGTTGACTCTCTGTGAAGAGTAAAACCGAGACATGTATGCACATATGTAACCAATAATGTTTGTATGAATAAAAATGTATACTAAAGAACAGCTCTACTTGTTATTGAGCACTTTTTATAAACACCGGAGTTTCAACGGATTTACATCTACAGAAACTAATACAATACGTGCACTATATATATATATATATATATATATATATATATATATATATATATATATATAGTAAGCTATGAAAATATATTTATTCGATGTCAAGAGTGGAGTGTGTCAGAAAGGTCACAAGAAATTATGACATGGTCTCAGAGTGTCACAGCCTTTTCTGTCTTGCAGTATGCTTTCGTGTTTTTACCTTCTTCCTCTCCCCACTGCCCTTTTCCTCTCTTCTCTCCCCTAACTTATTGCTCAATCGCCAAACTGAAGATTTGCAGACGTTATAATTTGAATTTCCGGCCTTCATAGACGATCAAAAATAACTTAGAGTTACGCGTTTGTGAGAAGACACAGATAGATTGACCTGGTTATGATATCTCACCCTCCTTCCCCTCTCTATACACCTTCCGTTGTAAATCATGCTACTTCTCCCTCTCTCTATATATGTATTGCTCTCTTTTCCCTTCACTATATGACTTCCGATAAAAATCGTACAATCTCACCCTCTCTCGATATATATATATATATATATATTAAATATGTTATCACCCTCTTCCCCCCTCAATATACGCCTTCCGTTGTAAATCGTTCAATTCCCCCTCTCTCCATATATGTATTAAATATGTTGTCACTCTCTTTCTCCCTCACTATATGCATTCCGTTATGAATCGCACAATTTCACCCTCTCTCTATATGTGTATTGAATAGTGAATGTGAATTTCTCTCTTTTCATCTTCAAACATGTAATTTCCTCGTTTTAGGTGCTTGTAAATTATCGCACCGGTGATTATGTGATTCCGTATTACTTTATTTTATTTTTGCTCTGTTTATTACATTGAGCTCTCATAATCGGATTTCCTTCTGGAATTTATTTCACTCTAACACACACACACACACAAACACACACACACACACACACACATATATATATATATATATATATATATATATATGTATATATATATATATATAAGGATGATGAAATAATTATTGTTAGCCCTTTTTAGTTGGGCCCTTTAATGAGTAATAATAGAAGACGTAAAATCTAGGCTATGAAAGCAAGTTCCTTCCGCTTGAACACTGTTATGACGGCTGACTATAGTTGTCCGCATACTTGACACATACATAGGATTTTCTAATCTCGCTTGTAGTCGTTTAAAGTTAGGGCGCTCGGAATTGAGTTAAAAGTAACTCTTGTTCCGAGGTTCGAATTGTGCGGCTGCTTTGAACGGTTATCTCTAAACTGATGATTCTGTGAATAATAATTAAATATATTCATTATTAAATAATATAATAATAATGATCCAAACAATATAAACATCCACAGTACAGGAATCCAAAGAATTTTAACCGGGCTTATAAAAAGTGCTCAATATCAAATAGAGCTGCGACACTGGTATGACGATGTTATTGATTAACAGCTGTTATAAACTGATATATCACCAGACAGAGTTAAAATCCGGCCTTTACCTCAGATTATATTTGAGAAAAATGAAATGGGGAAGAAAACAAAAGAAAAGAAATTAAACATTTCGAAAATCACGTGGTTAGATTAAAGACCGTTGAGAATCCAATATAAAATGAAATAAAATAAAATAAAATGAAATGGAGTGAAAGGAAATATGAAATAGAATATACAACTTCAAAAGAAAAAAGGGGGAAGGGAAGGGGAAATCAAAACACACAACCAATATTTTTGGCGGCTGTCGATAACACGTCGATAGTTGACACTTTCCCCGTCTGGTTTTAATTGGTGGTGCGATATTAATACATTAGGCTCTAATCTTGTTCGTTTTTGTTTCTTTTTTATTTGTCTTAGTTTTTTCTATCTTTTAATTCTAAGGTCTACTTTTTGATTTCATCTAATTGTTATTAATTAATTTGTTTTATTAATTTATTAAGGCCGAGTATAGCCTATAATTTGAAGATACATTTTCTAACTCTTCCTGATGAGATCTCAGTTCATAACAAGTGTTGATTGATAACATCGATATGTCAGTGTCGCAGATTTTGTACACATCTGTATCAATAAAAATAATCATATATATATATTTATTCATTCATTTTTAAGTACATATAAAAGTAATCTATGGACACGTGTTTCGTGCTATCAGCTGTCATCAGCATGGCTAACCAGGGCAATGATCGAACCTACGATATTACTATTTGCAGTCTGGCATTTTACCACATGACCACACTAGTTACCACTTAGGAAGTGGAAAAATACTAAGAAAACGCTATGTTTCTATCGCCAATAACCAAGAATACATAACATTATGGCGATAAAAAATCGTTCATATTTCGACAAGGTGTTTGTAGTCTTGTGGTAAAACACCAGACTGAAAACAGTAATATAGGCTGATAGCCAGAAACACGTGTCCATGGATTCATTTTATATATCTACGTAAAAATTTAATTAATGAATATATGTATAAAATTAAAATAAAATTGATTACACGTCCTATTAAATAGGGCGACTTAATGAAATATTCTTTACCGCTTAAGAAGCGCAAAGATACTAACAAAATAGCTATGTTTCTACTACCAGTAAAAAAAACAATAACAAATACTATGGTGTGACGGACAGACACAAGTTGGAGCAAAATGAGACATATAATGGTGGAACGGGTTAAATAGTTTCACCTTTAATACGATGTATATATATATATATATATATATATATATATATATATATATATATATATGTATATTTATTTATTTTTTGACATACATATATCTGTTTATCTACATAATGTTACAATGTTACCTGCATCAAAATGTCTCGTGGAAAATCCGTACGATATTATTATATTTCGGGAACTCATCCCTTCATCAGATCTGTATTAAACTCAAGTTCAAATGGGCATTTGAAGGAAGTAGCCAAGACGCAGTGCCGTAGCAAATACTGGCGAAATTTTAAATCTTATAATATTTTAAAAGTTAAGATTTTAATTTTTTTTTCATTTCCTGGAAGTTTTACCAGTATAAAAGAAGTCTGGCATGAAATTGCGTTTTCACAAATATCGCTTGTAGTCAGCAACGCCCAAGTGTTTCATTTAGCATATCTCGAGAAGTGATAGTTTTGCAATGAAGAATCGTTACATCAATTTTAATACTTGTTTTATCATTAATATTTGGCAAAAGCGTTATACATCGTATAGATATCGGAAGCAATGTATATCCTCATTCTAATGAAGATTTGTTTGCGCTATATTTTCTATTTATCGAGTTTTCTTTCTTTCTTTATTAATTATTTTTGTTTATCTCCCTCCCACAGCGGTGAGACGTGACACAAGGTCGAAAAGTGGGATTGAAAACCAGCGCTCTAGAGATTGAGCAATGTGAAAAACGGCCTGGGCAGCCTCGTCGGCATTACCCAGTAGGAGCACCTTATGCGATTAGCAATAAACTAATCCCTTTGCAAAGGGTGAGAAGGCAAATCCTAGGAGGGGGAGACCTCTTCGAACTGCACAGGGCAAACCCTAAGACAGGCGGAATAAGACCCGAAGGCTAAGACGGTACCGATCTAAGGGGTGTAGAATCCATCTGAACAGATACTACACTTTTTACCGAGTTATTTATGTGTTTAGATGCTTAAACTCTGATAACCCTTCCTAGTTGATTGTCTGGAGGCAGAATGTAATAGATAGGGGGAGGTGTGAAGGTGACGGGAAGTGGTGGAGGGGGGATAAGTATAAGTATTAAACACAAAAGTCTCATAATCTGCAGCCTTTGAGTTTAATCACTGTACAGGCAGTACAGATTCATTTATCTTCAATTGCATAAACGGATAAATATTAATATAAGACTAAACTTTCGGTTCGTCTAGATAAACGTCTAAATTAAACTGAGAATCATCTCACAAGTGTTTAAAATATCACGTACGTACATGTTTTCATTTATCAAACAATTAAATGATGAAGAAAGATGACGCAAAATATAATATGCATATATCGCATTGAAATCTGACATAGACGCCGGTTCGACTTTTCCTTTTTTATTTAAGAAACTAGTGTACACCTTCCGTCATAAAAGAAGGAAAAGGTTATCCTTCGTCAGTTTTCGCACGAATATAATGGATTACGTTAGTAATTTTATTTTTCATATATAAATTATTATTATTATTATTATTATTATTATTATTATTATTTCATAGTAGTCTCAACTTTTGGATGTTTTAGTTGGATTTTTCTTTTTGAACATCAAGTCAATTCCCTTGACTTTAGACATTCAAGCTTTACCTTAACACCTTCTGGAAAATAAATCGTCTTGTCAATTTATTTAAGCCATTTATTGTGGCTTTTCGTTATTATTCCAACGCGAATCACCTCGACTCCTTTACATTTACTTTCCATAGTCTAACTAATTTCCATTTTAGGGCTTGATATATTTTTTTTATTCGAGTTCTTTTTTCTGCACTCTGGAATCGAAGGGGCAGGCAATATCAATGATTAAGCAAGTTCTTTTGTTTTTGTTTAGAAATATTACGTCGGGTTTGGAATGTTCAAGAACCTTATCAGTTTGTATGCGCATGTCCCAAAAGAGTTTGACATCGTAATTCTCATGTACCACATCTAGCTTATGCTCATACCACGTCTCATTTTGTGTCTTATTCATAAAGTTTGCATATATTCCAGTGTAGTACCTGAGCGACTTAGTCATGTCTCCATTTTATATATCGATGTTGTGCTAGCATAAGGCATTCAGATACAATATGCGCTATGGTTTTTTTCCCTTTCATTACAAAATCTGCATATCGGTAATTCTGCAGTTTTGTCAATGTAATGTTTGATGGACCTAGTGCGAATGGCTTGTTCCTGGGTGCTCTCAGTAGATCTTTTGATGATGATTATTATTATTATTATTATTATCATTATTATTATTATTATTATTATTATTATTATTATTATTATTATTATTATTATTATTATTATTATTATTATTATTATTATTATTATTATTATTATTATTATTATTATTATTATTATTATTATTATTAATTATTGTTATTATAATAATAATAATAATTATTATTATTATTATTATTATTATTATTATTATTATTATTATTATTATTATTATTATTATATCAAAATCTGCTGTCTTTGCAAAAAAAATAGATTCCTATAAAAGAATCTTAATTTTTACGCATGCCATTTTGTAAATACATTTTTTACTGAGACTATGGTAGCTATGCCGTTTTTACCTGGATAATCTTTTTACTTACTTATACCATTTTATTAGACTCTTGCTTTTTGCTTAATCTCGCTGAGATGAGGACCGTTTAAAAAATAAATGTGGAAAAATCATCTTAAATGAGCCGAGAATCAGCCTAACAATTTCTTAAAATAACGCACACGCATATAAGAAAAAAGTCAAACAATTAATTCATCAAGAAAGACGATACAAGAAAACCCCACAGAAATCGCATCGAAACATGTTATCTTCGTAAAACAATAGATTTCGTGAAAATAATCTTCATTGTTCGCGTTGTCCACTCCCATTAAAAAAAAGTAAAGCAATTAAATGATGAAGGAAGATGATATGCAAAATAATATACAGGTAATGATGATGATGATGATGATGATGATGATGATGATGATGATGATGATGATGATGATGATGGTGATCTGTATATTATTTTGCGATGATGATGATGGTTTTGATCACTCCTGGAGGAGGAACCCCTTCTTGGTTACCTTCCACCTTGTTTTGTCCCTAGCTAAGCGTGGCCATGTAAGACCAAGTTGGCTGTCGAGGTTGTCTCGCGAACAGGTTTTTGGCCTTCCTCTAGGTCTTTTCCATTGCCTTGGGGTCAATTCCGTAGCTCTAAGTGTCCACCCGTTGTATGTATATCTCGAAAAGTAACCTACCCATCTATGTTTAGCTATTCATATGGTCGTGATGATGTCGTTAACAGCAGTTTGCCGTCTGATCTAAGTATTTCCTTTTCTTTCTTGTCGACTGATTCCGAGCATAATGCGTTCCATTTTGCACTGTGCCACTCTTAGCCTTTCTTTTGCTTCATTAAGTGCCCATGTTTCTCTATCATATGTCAAAACATCGCATTGAAATATGTTGATTAGTAAAAGGATAGATTTCTATAAAAGAGTCTTCGTTTTATTACATTTTATATGCATTTTACTGTGCTATTTTTACTTGTCTTATTTTTCTAGGTCAATTTAACTTATACTATTATTACATTTGCCATCAATACCTAAATATAGGGACGACCAATGGTGACGCTTAAGTTTTAAAGTTATCGTAATAGCTTTACTGAAAAAAAATGTACGTACAAATGTATCTTGTCAGTGACAGATTTTTTTAAAAGAAGCAAAGATTTCTATTTTCAATCGCTTTCATTGCTTTTAATACTTATTTCTGCTCGGTATTTTGAAACAATTAGTCATGCATAGAAAAAGACGGAGCAGTTTTTATAGGCACCAACGTACTGCGATTTAATTTATGCAGTGACCCTTACATTTTGAAGTTATTCCAAAAATACGATATATATTTTGTTATTGATTTACAAAAATGCTATTTTATTTTGTCTGTTACGTTACCTTTTTAAAGTTATTTTAAAAAAAAAATGTGATTATATAATATCAGTGGCGCTAAAGTTATTAAAAAAAATCTGTCATCTGAAGATTTCAAGTTAATTTCTTTTTAAATATGTTATTTTATTTGGTTAGCTACGCATAAGTTTTGTAATTGCATCATTGAAAAGTGTAATTTAACTTCGTCAGTGACGCTTAATATTTTCAGTTATTTTTGAAAAATATAATTGTGTTTGGTCAGTAACGCTAAAGTTTGGTTTATTATGATGAAAATGATGAAAATTGCGCTTTTATTTGATCAGTGATGGTTACGTTTTGATATTAAAATAAGCATTGCGATTATATTTGGTCAGTGACGCTAAACTTTTGACCGATTTTCACCGTAATACTGATAAGAATTGAGTAACAATTTATGTCTTCAGTCTGTATTGATCCTACTTAAAAAAGAAACAAATACCTTTTATTTTCAATAGTTTTCATCGTTTTAAGTCCGGCTCTATATTTTCAATGATTAGTGATATATAGTCGTAGTCAGGGGAGTTTTCACTCCCACAAAGATAATACGATTTTATTCAGCCAGTGACGCTTTAGTTTTTTAAGTTATTTAAAACATTCGATTTTATTTAACTAATGAAACCTTTATATTTCATCAGTGGTACTAAAATATTTGGGTATATAAAAATAATGCGATTTTATTTTGTCATTGTCGCTTAAGTCTTTAAGTTATTTAAAAAAAACTGCTATTATATGTGGTCAGTGACGCGTAAATTTTATAATTATTTTTAAAAAGTGCGTTTTTATTTCATCAGTATCGTTTAATTTAAGTTATTAAAAAAACTGTGATTGTATTAGATGAGTGATATTTTTCAGTATCACTTAAGTTGTAAGATAGTTATAAAAACTGTGATTTTATTTTCTCAGTTTAGCCTCAATAGTCAATTTGTTCTAAAAATGCGATTTTACCTTTTAGTTTCGCCTAAGTTAGTTTTAAAAAATGCGACTTTATTTTGTCAGTGTCGCCTGAATTTTAAGTTAGTTTCATGCGAGTTCATCTTGTCTGTTTCGCCTTATTTGTAAGTTATTTTAAAAATGCAGATTTTGTTTTGTAAGTTTAAAAATATACGATTTTATTTTGTCAGTTTCGCTTCAGTTGTAAGTTAGTTTTAAAAAATGCGATATTGTTTTGTAAGTTTCGCCCCAGTTGTTAGTTTAAAAATGCGATTTTATTTTGTAAGTTTCGCCCTAGTTTGTAAGTTAGTTTTAAAAAATGCGATTTTATCTTGTCAGTTTCGACTCAGTTGTGAGTTAGTTTTAAAAAATGCGATTTTATTTTGTCAGTTTCGCCTCAGATGTAAGTTAGTTTTTTAAAAAATGCGATTTTATTTGTCAGTTTCGCATCAGCTGTAAGTTAGTTTTAAAAATGCGAATTTATTTTGTCAGTTTCGCATCAGTTGTAAGTTAGTTTTAAAAATGCGATTTTATTTTGTCAGTTTCGCATCAGTTGCAATTTAGTAAAGAAAATGCGATTTTATTTTGTCAGTTTCGCCTCAGTTGTAAGTTTCTTTTAAAAAAATGTCGATTGTATCGTCTCTGACGTTTTAGTGTAAAATTGCATTTTGATCTCTAAGATTGAATTGTATGCATCTTAATAATAACCGTCCTGGTAATTGATCCATCTTCTGATAGGATTCAATATTGGCGTCTGTTTTCTTAATCTCTTAATCAGTGTTGAATACTTGACTATTGTTTGCGAGCCAGAATTTGAATGGCTTCTCCCGACGTTACGAACCAAGTATGATTTGGCTTCCTCTTTGGTTAATTGTCCGTATATTTAAACTGAGGGATATTTGTTTTAAATTCCTTTCATAATCACTAGACAAAATAGTCGCCCATGTGTCGGATTCTAGTCTATCGCTTACATCAAGATCTTGGAGATTTGTTTGAACATCATACTTATCATTTTGGTACTGGTACAAGTTTTCAACAAAACAGAACCGACTTTTCGTTCGACTTTCTCCAACTGTTTACGTAATCAAACGGAAGATGCCGAAGCGCTTATCCAATCAGAAGCCGAGAAAAGAAGACAAGTAAATTGATTATATCTTAAATAGGCTATTGTACATAATTTGTAACAGAGAAAATTAAAGAGATGAAAAACAAAAACAAAAATAAATAGTCAACAAATCGAGTCAGGTTAAGGTTAGTTTAGTGTTAGGGTAAAAAACTGCTCGTTTTTGTTGTTGTCTGCTTTAAAAAAGCTGGATCAGTAGCTCCCCCCCAAAATGTAAACAATTAACTTTCTCGTGAAAGAAAAAGAAAATTATTAAAGTAGTTTCATTAATTTATTTCGTCAAAAACTAAATATTTTTTCATAAAAATAAACACACGGTAAGTGTATTTCTTGTATTAAATGTTGTTTTATTATGCTTTTTTCTATTGGAACGCCGCCTCGTATTTATTTTGACGCCGGTTCGTTTTCATTCAGCTTTTCCAGGTTGTTTATGTAATTCTGCGTCGACCAAAGTCTGATTTGTCTAGTTAAAAAAACTGCACCAATACAATCATTCTTTTACGCAACTAAATATTGTATATCCTAGCTCTTATGTTTTAGCAACCACGATTACGGGGTTATCTTTCCCGAACACGCAGCCGTAATTTTTTGTGTGTTGTGGAAAATACACAGGTGTCGGGAGTAAATGTCACTTACTTTGTTTAAGGCTGTTGTTGGTGTCTATGCGACTGCTATCAGCAGAGGCACATGACGCGTGCAGCGTCAGGATTTGTTAAGGCCATGCAGAGACGGGCAGCCGGTCATAGCATGTTCGATGGCCTTGAAAGACAAGCCAGAAAGTGAAAGGGAAAGAAAGAGTGAAAGTAAGAGAGAAAGGGATAAACATATATATAGAGAGAAACAGAAAGAGAGAGAGAGAGAGAGAGAGAGAAAGAGAGAGAGAAGGAGAGAGAGAGAGAGAGAGAGAGAGAGGGAGGCTCGTTCTAAATCACCGCATGTGCTTTGAACCAGTTTTGTTAACTTTCCAAACAGGAGAACGCACCATCTTACGTTGGTTAAGTTAATTCAAAATAGAAAACTCTGATAATAAGTTCAAAGGATAATTCTTGAACAAACATCGCCAATTATAAATACCATATTTCGTGTACTTTAGACTCAGATACGTTCTAAGATGTAGTTCTGTTGCCACATCCGAGGAGGTGGCTCGCAGAACACTCTTTCCTTCCTTAACAGAGTACAAAATCAACTTCGAAATATAGTGAGGGGGTGCCCTCTTTTCTTTCCCACAGTCACTCTCTCACAGAAGAGGTGTTGCTAGTCTTTTACTCTATCGTTATTTTTATGGTAGGTGCTAGACTGAGTTCCAAATCTCTGGTTCCCTTGTAAAACATTCACAGCAAAAACTCGTCGAGCTACAACCACTGTTGAGCTAAACGGAACTTCCACGAACATAATTTATTTCCAAGAACTCGCCGTCTGTGAAACACGGGACTGCTTTTCAACTGACTACAACATTGTCGTTTTGAAGTCCTATGTAAACAAATTATTGTTGAGCCGTCCTTTCAAATGATAAAATTCCGTCCAATTTGAACGATCGTCACTAATTAAGCCCTTTGTTTCATCGCCCACTTGGCAAGCTCATTGATTCTTATTCTCCAGTCACCTTTGGACCTTAATAAGCAGTTGCCCTCCCTTGGTTATTTAACACAATAATGATCTACACATATGTATACATATTTAAATCCGGTCGTTTATTTTTAAAGGTTGAGAAATCGATTATGAGAAACCGATTTTCGCGTCTACAGGAAAAAGTATATGATCAGCACGAAGAAGTATTTTCTTTGATGTTTAACCCATTCTTTTTTGTATACTGGGAATTTACTTATCCTCAGTTGTGTCGATCACTTACCGGAAATGGTACCGTGTTATTTCTATTCTTTTTCTATTAAAATGATGAGTCGCTCCAGGTGTAAAAGAAATTCAGAGTCGACAAATTACAAAGAGAAAAAAAAGAAAGAGCCATGTTGAAACCTAACATCATCAATGAGAAACTTACACTCTCCTCTACCCAGCGACCCCGCCGACAGTATTCGAAATATTTGAATAGTAATGAGTTTAGCAAAAACGAAGAGACTAATTGTGCTTGAAGAATGCACATAACGTGTGTACGCTAAAAACTGTATAATAGTATTTTAAGTCTGTTTATGCAGTTATTAGAATACAATAAAATACACACTAACAACTGCATGAAAAGACTTAAAATACTAGAAGCGATATTTATTAAAACTAAACAGCATAATATTAAAAAAATAGATTTCAACACAGGTACTAACAAATTTAAAGAATTACATAATTAAATAAAAATAAAGTAATAAAAAATAAATGAATAAAATAAATAAATAAACAAATAAATAATGGTAATAATAATAATAAGAAGAATAAATAATAATAAATAAATAAATAAATTATAGTAAAAAAAAAATTAATAAAGTAAATAAATAAATAAAAAAACCTAACACACAAACGATAAAATAAACTGAACTCAACCACACAACCTCTCTTCTCTTTTATTCGCCCTTAACGATACTTATAAAACATTAACTCCAGTCTTCTTATTTTTAACAACCTAATCCTGAATACGACTAAGAAAGTCGAAAGCACTCGAGAAAAAATGGCAGAATCAAGAACAATCGGGGAAATACTCTACGGATTGCCACCTGAAACCAGAAGAATAGCTCGACGGCTTGAGAACCTCACAAAGAAGATTTACAAACGAGAAAGTTGCGTGACG
>OY744540.1:89313867-89391367 GCA_963556195.1 Sepiola atlantica
TATAATATATATATGTGTAGTATATTATATATATATTTATATATATACATGTATATATCTAATATAATATATATATACATAAGTATATCTAGTATAATATATAGATATATACATACATATATCTAGTATAATATATATATATACATATATATATCTAGTATAATATATATATATATATGTATATAATATATATATATGAATATGCACTATAATATATATATATGTATATATATATATGTAGTATAATATATATATATGTAGTATAATATATATATGTAATATAATATATATATATGTAGTATAATATATATATATGTGTGTAGTATAATATATATATATATATATGTAGTACAATATATATATATGTAGTACAATATATATATATATATATATATATATGTAGTATAATATATATATATATGTAGTATAATATATATATATATATGTATATATGTATAGTATAATATATATATATGTATATATATGTAGTATGATATATATATGTATATATATGTAGTATAATGTATATATATAGTATAATATATATATATATAGTATAATATATATATACATATATATACATATATATATAGTATGATATATATATATATAGAGTATAATATATATATAGTATAATATATATATATATCGTATAATATATATATATATATATAGTATACTATAGTAAGCAATGAAAATATATATGGCAATCAAGCTACACAGAGGCTCCCGTGTTTCATAGTATAATATATATATATTGTATAATATATATATAGTATAATATATATATATGTATATATAATATAATATATATATATATATAGTATAATATATATATAGTATAATATATATATATATATAGTATAATATATATATATATAGTATAATATATATAGTATAATATATATACATATATTTATATAGTATAATATATATATAGAGTATAATATATATATAGTATATATAGTATAATATATATATATATATAGTATAATACTGTATATATATATATATGGTATAATATATATATAGGATACTATATATATATAGTATAATATATATATAGTACAATATATATATATAGTGTAATATATATGTAGTATACTATATATATAGTATAATATATACATATATGTAGTATAATATATATCTATATATATAGTATAATATATATATATAGTATAATATATATATATATAGTATAATATATATATATATATAAACAGTATAATATATATATATATATATATGTATAAATAGTATAATATATATACATATAGTGAAATATATATATAGTATAAAATATATATATATAGTATAATATATATATATATAGTATAATATATATATATATAGTATAATATATATATATTGTATATATATATAGTATAATTATATTAACATAGTATAATATATATATATAGTATAATATATATATATACATAGTATAATATATATATATAGTATAATATATATATATAGTATAATATATATATAGTATGATATATACAGTATAATATATATATATAGTATGATATATATGTAGTATTATATATATATATAGTATTATATATATACACATATATATAGTATAATACATATATATATATAGAGTATAATATATATATAGAATGATATATATATACATATATATATAGTATAATATATATATATATAGAGTATAATATATATATAGTATGATATATATATACATATATATATAGTTACATATATATACATATATATAGTATAATATATATATATAGTATATTATACATATACTTTAATATATAGTATAATATATATACATATATATAGTATAATATATATACATATATATATAGTATAATATATATAAATACAGTATAATATATATATACATATATATAGTATAATATATATATACATATATATATATATAGTATAATATATATATAGTATCATATATATATATAGTATAATATATATATATAGTATAATATATACATATATATATAGTATAATATATATATATATAGTATAATATATATAAATATATATATAGTATAATATATATATAGTATGATATAGATACATATATATATATATGTATAATATATATATATATGTATAATATATTAATACATATATATATGTATAATATATATATATATATATATATATATGTATAATATATGTACATATATATATAGTATAATATATATATACATATATATAATATATATGTACATATACATATAGTATAATATATATACATATATATAATATATATGTACATATACATATATAGTATAATATATATATACATATATATATAGTATAATATATGTACATATATATAGTATTATATATATTCATATATATATAGTATTATATGTACATATATATATATAGTGTAATATATATATACATATATATCTAGTATAATATATATACATACATATATAGTATAATATATATATACATATATATTGTATAATATATATATACATATATATAATATTAGATATATACATATATATAGTATGATGTATATATATACATATATATATAGTATAATATATATACACATATAAATATAGTATAATATATATACACATATATATAGTATTATATATATACATTATATATATAGTATAATATATATATATGGTATAATATATATATATACACATATTTATATAGTATAATATATATATATATACATATATATTTATATTATAATATATATATATAGTATAATATATCGTACATGTATTGTATTAGTTTCTGTAAATGTAAATCCGTAGAAACTCAAGTGTTTATACAAAGTACTCAATAACAAGTAGAGTTGTTTATAAGTATACATTTTTATTTATACAAACATTATTGGTTACATATGTGCATACATGTGTCGGTTGCACTTTTCCCAGAAAGTCAACCTCATCAGACTAAGAATTTTTCTCGAAAATTCTTGGTCTGATGAGGTGGACCTTCTGAGAAAAGTGCAACCGAAACATGTATGCACATATGTAACCAATAATGTTTGTATAAACAAGAATTTATACTTATAGTCTAATATATATATATATATATATATATATATATATATATATATATATATATATTATAATATATATAGTATATATATATATATATATATATATATATATATATATATATATATATTATAATATATATAGTATATATATATATATATTATAATATATGTATATATATAGTATAATATATGTATATATATAGTATAATATATATATATATATGCTGTATAATATATATATATGTATATATATAGTATAATATTTATATATATATATTGTATAATATATATATATTTATAGTATAATATATATACATATATATATAGTATATATGTACATATATATATAGTATAATATATATATATATAGTATAATATATACATATATATATATATTTAGTATAATATATACATATATATAGTATAATATATACAAATATCTAGTATAATATATACATATATATATATATATAGTATAATATATACATATATATATATAGTATGATATATATATATATATATACATATATACATATATATAGTGTATAATATATATATACATATATATATATATAGTGTATAATATATACATATATACATATATATATAGTGTATAATATATATATATACATATATACATATATATGTATAGTGTATAACATATATATATACATATATACATATACATATAGTGTATAATATATATATATACATATATATAGTGTATAATATATATATACGTATATATAGCGTATAACATATATATATATTTACATGTATATATACATATATATATGGTTTATAATATATATATGTATAGTGTATAATATATATATATATATACATATAGTGTATGATATATATATATACCTATATATATACATATAGTGTATGATATATATATACCTATATATATATACATATATATAGTGTATAATATATATATATATATACATATATATACATATATATAGTGTATAATATATATATATATACATATATATAGTGTATAATATATATATATACATATATATACATGCATATAGTGTATAATATATTGTGTATAATATATATATATATATATACATGCATATATTGTATATATATAATATATATATATATATATATATATATATATATATATATATATATATATATATATATGCACCATGGGCTATGAAAAGGAAGAATAATAAAAAGACGAAGAAGAGAAAAAAAAAACGAGGCAAAGAAAGAGTCTGACTCTATAACCGGACGGATTGCCCTTATATTGTCTTCTATGCTGAAAGTTAACGTGACGAGAACAAAGTCTTTCCGAGATTGCATCATTCAACCGCCCGTTAATTGTTAATACTACCACTGAGATGACGAAATCATATGCTATGTAATATTGCATAGCAATCATTTGAGACGTCCATGATTACAACTGTATATATATGATTCGTGAACAATTACATCTTGATACCTGCTGATAACATTTTATACAAAGATCAGTGTGGATCTTGGATTAGTGTGACTTTTGAAATTCCTGGATAATTGAACTTTTCCACTTCTGTGTGGAGTCTTGTTACACCCTTCTACTTTCTGTGAGTAAGTAATTCTGTTTCGTCTGTAATTTTTATGGGACACTTTTTTTGTTCATAGATTTTGCTCGCCATTATTTATATATATATTTGTTTATAATTTGGTCCAGAAAATCAGTACAACATCAGTACCATTGGTTTGAAGCTCAGAAGCTGTTTACCTTCCGACTATCTTCAGCTTTGTTGTTATCTGGTAAAGAAAATGAATTGTCTCGTATCACTCTCGTTTGGATACGTTATTTTCTTTGAAGTGTTAAATTAGAATCGTGGTAATTTTGTGTTAGGGAAAGATGTGTGAGATTAAAAAGCTTAAAACAGCCCCCCAACAACGGAGGTGAAATATAAAAGTTAAGAATTAAAAATTTTATATATATATATATATATATATATATATATATATATATATATATATATATATATATATAATATTTGAGAAATTCACAAAGAGGGCAAAATTACGTGTTTAAGAGCTGTATTTAATCACACGATGCAATGATTATAGGTCCGATACAAACTGTGCCCAGAAAAGCATCGCAATTTTTGCTGAAGTGGCAGCAATACCGGTACCATCTATCGTTAATTTGAATAAAAAAATGCCAAAGCGATACAAAATGCACAAACAAATCAGAACATCTTCCTCACCAACGTCTCGCTGATACGTATGCGTGCATAGGTATGGCCGAGTGCAAAGGTACTGATGTGCGAGAATGTGTGCTCGATACATTCCTGCATGTAGATGTTCACTGGGTGTTACGATTTGCGCTGAGATGTATGTATGTAAGTATGTATGTATGTATGTATGTATATATGTATGTATGTATGTATGTGGTAGCGTAGGCTGTTTGTTTTCTTTATTGTATACTAGAAACACAAACCGGTATTGCCCAGGACACTGGAAAAAATAGAATAGTTACACCAAAAGTGTGTAACATCTTTCGTTCATGTTTCGGAATTGTTTAGATGAGAATTAAACTACTGTTCTCACTTGGATCTTATGAAGGTCGGAGGTTACATCGGTCGAAATGTTGTGAGAATAAGATCCAATATGCGAAAAATAGTCCGAATAATCTGAATCATGCGTCATTTCGGCACACAAAAAACAACATAGCGACCGAAGTAATGACTTTACCTCGCTTAACTTAGGCGATTAAGTGTGATTTTACGAGGATTTTTGTTGGGATGCTTGCCATCCGAACTTAGGGTTAGTAGTAAGTAAGTTTGTCACAATCTTTTGAGCATGAATTTTACCGAAGTAAAACCTCACATGATTAAACATTTTTGTTTTAGTGTCACGATAAGGCTCACGGGCATCGAAAACTTATAAAAAAAGTCTCAGCACGTTTAAAGTATGCAGGTTGGTAGATGATTAAATTCTACTGCTTGTTTGTTTTGATTACGATTTCTGAACTGTTGCAATTTACGAATAATTCAAACTGATCAAAACATTAATTTCTAATCCATTTATACCGATGGGACTGCTCAGGACCAGAGTGCGCTACCTCTTTTGAGCTGGCCTACCACCACACCGTCGGGTTTTGTGCCACAATCCATTTGGGAAAAAATAAATGAAATATTTATAAAAATATATTGAATAATTACAGAAAACAAATAGAAACATCGCTCTCTTATCATACATGTTAAATTTTGACCACACCTCTCCCTTTGACTGCCGCTATTAGTGTTACAATTTATGTTGTTTGTTACTATAACTAGCAATAATATGTTTCTGTCCGGTCGCATAGTTTTGTTAGTACATATGACAAAGGAACATATATTACACTGCTTCCCTAAAAGCAGAGATAATGACTGGGAGGATGGTAGCATGACGTACGAACACATACTACACTACTGAACAAAGGAGGAGGTAATAGCTGGGAGGACGGCCTCATGACAACAGAGCAGATACTATAATACTCCTAAAGAAGGAGAAAATGTCTGGGAGGATAGTCTCATGACAACAGAACAGATACTACAATACCTCTCAAATAGGAAGAGGTAATGCCTGGGACGATGTTATCATTACAAACGTCCACGTGCAACACTATTGCCCAAAGGAGGGGTAATCCCTGGGACGATGGCATCGTGACAACAGAGCAGATACTATACAGGATATAAAGGAGGAGGAAACGCCTCGGATGAAAATTTTGATTACAACGGAGCAGATACTCCCTCTTAATGCCTGGGACGATGATATCATTACAAACGTCCACGGATGAAATCCCTGGGAGGACGGCCTCATGACAACATAGCACATACTATACTACACACAAATGAGGAGAAAATGCTTGGAAGAATCGTCTCATGACAAAAGAACAGATACTACACTACCCCTAAAAAGAAGGTAATGCCTGTGTGGATGGTACCATGACAACAAAACTGACTCATTTAGAGATTGTAAATATGTCTGAAATAGTATTTTATTTATTTACCTCCTCTCCAGGAGGTTAGACGCAAGGTCAGGTGTGGGTCTTGATGAAAGTGTTTCGGTGGAACAACCTGGATTCGAACCCGGCACACCCAGATCCTCAATAACCTGAATTGAGCATTCAAAGATAGTAATAGTAATGTGTCGGTTCTGACAAACAGATACAAAATAGGCGTTAATAATAAATGTCAATAGTATGAATCAAGTAAAAAAAAAGTAAAACTAGCTTTTTTTTCTTTGAAAACCTCTTTTCTCCCACTCTCTATCTTTCTCTCAGTTCATTGTCTTTCATCTTCTCACACGATTTCACCTTTTTTTCTCTCTCTTTCTCTCTCTCTCTCTCTCTCTCTCTCTTTCCTTCATGCGCAAAAATGATAACTTAGCTAAAATGAAGGCAGCGTAAAGTACACCGTGATTCCTTCAGAACTAGTAAACTCTAACCTAATAGGTCCCACACTGTCTACCAAGCCCCAGCCCCTGTCCCATCGCCGCATCCTTGTGCTTGTTTTACAAGTACTTCCACGGAATGTGTTCCGATCAACTTACTGCACTTGTATCTCATCCCTTAACGTTAATACTCCCGACAAACCAGACGAGCAGCAAAATTCCACCCCTTCACTGTAGAGGTCCCCATGTGTCAAAAACCTTCTACTCTAAAGCATAGGCACATGGAGAGAGAAAGGAAAACATTTTTTCGATGTGATTGTAAAACGAGTACTTGCTGCGAATGTCTTACAAGGAAAAACAAAAATTTGCAGCTCAGTAGAGCATCTTCCATGAAAATAACGATAGAGTAGAGAAAGACTAGCAAAGTCTCTTTCGTGAAATGGGGGTTGTAGGGAAGAGAAGAAGACCCCCCTCCACTCGAGTTCGTAGTCGATCTTGTACTCTGTAAATGTAAGGAAGAGTGCTCTGTGCAGCACCTCTCATGATGTGACAGCAGTATTCAATATTCCATCTTTGGACGTACCTGAGTCTTTTTATAAATCAAATCAAATCAAATTAAATTTATTTGCCCCCGTCCTTAATTACATAGTGCAATCAACCATGTAAAGAGACAGGTTGAAGCTATTTACATCCATATATAGTCTGAATGTTTGTCCAAAGCTGCTTTAAACAAACCTTGATATGGTAGTTATTGTCACGGCCTCCTGTGTCAGGTTGTTCCACGCACCGAGCAGAAACACGGGCAGAGAATGCTGCATCTTTTATATTGATCCGAAAGCAACGGTGGTTCGTCTTTTGTGAGTTTCCGCGGAGACCTTTACTTGGTGCTGGGCAGAAAACTCCTCGAAGTGTAAATATACATTACCGTTGATGAATCTCATCGCACCCTCCTCTGCTTAAGTGAGAATAGATTTAGGTATTTATTGCATACGGAGTCAGATTTGAACTTAACACACAATAAAAATCAACGGTGGTGTAGGTTATCGTAATGGGGTTCAACCGTTGGTCGTTAGTTCGCGAGTACCGGCCATAAGAATCACGATCTTTTAGATACAAACACTATAAAACGACCAGTTTTAAAAATCAACGGAATCCCACCGCTCCGTATGGGGAATATAACACGTAAGGTCACACATTTATTAACGGCATTGGTTTTTGCATGACATTCTTCTGTTATTTGTTGGCGTCGTTCTGTTATGAAACAATTTTTCATTCTTGAGCTGGATTTTCATTTCATTAAAAACCAACGTTCTGTCCAATTTCGCCCTCGTGAGAAGGCGGGTACATAGGAACACATGGAAATATAAACGCTATAGAATCATTTTATAAAGAGTTTTGTTTCATCAACCAAATTGAAAAAAAACATGTATAACAGATTTTGCTACCTAAATATACTTTGATATATATGTGTATATATATTATATCTTTTTAAAGTAAATTTTAATTATTTTTACCTAAAGACATCGATGTTTCATGCTTACGCAATCTTCAGTGTAGGGATGTTAATTACCGTCGGTCTGGAGGTTTGAGCCACTGATTTTCAGTCGGGTGTCATTCCCCTCGGCCGGCGAGAATTCACATGACAATAAGGAGCGATTTAAATTTATAAACGCCAAATCGGTTACCTCGCATAGTGAGCAGTGAAAAGTGATTCAACAACAACGCCAAATGGGGTTGGAATCTCGCTTTTAAGCCATAGTATTATATTGCTTGTTTATAAATTCTCTCAGAGTGCACCAATCCCAGTAAAGGGGTGCTATAATTATATTTTTTAAAAGTAAATATTAATTATTTTTACTTACATACATCGATATCTAGCAGGGAGTCCCGACGTTGCTCAGGATGAAAGAAGATAACTATTACGTACTTTTTTTTTTATCTATGCTCAAAACACCATATTACTTTCTTAGTTTTTACTACGCCCTGATCCTGTTTCACCCCCTAATAAAGTCGGAAGAAGCTGAAATGTTAGAAAAGTATCTGAATTAGTGTCTTGGTTAAAATTTCATTAAAATCGAATATATGTATTTGAAGTTTTAATGAAGTTCTGTCCCCGTGCGCCACTTACAGGTGGGATCACGTAGATACTTTTGCACATAGAGGGTAACGTAGAGATTCGGAACCACTTTCATTATATTTTCGCGGAGAATTTTATACGCATGATATACATTTCATCAAATATATTTGAAGTTTTAAAGGAGGTTCAGCCTCCATAACCCTTTTAGCTTAGGAGGACACTTAGAGATTCGGGGACACTTCCATTGTCTTCCACAGAGAATTTTGAACCGTCAACCCACGGAAGACTGTTACTTAGATCTGATTACTTAGCACTTAGATGTTACGCCACAGTTCCCTGCGGACAACCCTGGTATGCAAGTCTTACTACTTATCACTATATATTACTACATATTATATATATATATATATATATATATATATATATATATATATATAGAGAGAGAGAGAGAGAGAGAGAGAGGGATAGCGAGAAAGATAGAGGTAGAGAATTAGGGAGAGAGATAATATATACATATATATATATATATATATATATATATATATATATATTTATTAGAAAAATTAGTACAACATTCGTACCGTCGGTTTCAAGCACAGAAGGACTTAGCCATTCGGCTCTCTTCAGCTTCTGTTGTCATCTGTTTCGGAAATGTGAAGTCACGTGTCACTCTCGTTTGGACGCGTTATTTGCATTCCAAACGAGAGTTACACGTGACTTCACATTTCCGAAACAGCTGAAGAGAGCCGGATAGCTAAGTCCTTCTGAACTTTTGACATCGACGGTACGAATGTTGTACTAATTTTTCTGTACCAAAATAAATAAATAAATATTACGCTCTTAATTTTTAATTTTTAACTACAATTCTCAATTAATTAAGCACTCTGCTGGGATTTTTCCTGCTATATTACAAAGCAGTTATATATATATATATATATATATATATATATATATATATATATATATATATATATATATATTACTAATTCTTTTTTAGAATAACATCCAAGATGAGAACAGTAGTCGGAATAATCCAAATAATCCAAATTATCAATCCTCATCTAAAAAAAATTCTATATATAAAGATTTTTTTTATAAATACAAACCCTAACCCCTTAACCTTACCCAAAGCTTAACCCTAACCCTAACCTTTACCCTGACCCTGTGGAGATGCCTTTCTCATATCGGTATCTCTAGATGTTTATGTTTTTGTTTGCAGGCCGCCAGTTCATCGCCTCAAATCATTCCCGAAATACCCGCCACTTATAACATCCCTCGTGCTGACATCCATCTTAAATGAATTCCCCAAATGAGATGCACAGAATATCTTCATAAAGCTACAACAAAAACCACTCACCTCGAAAAAAAGAAAGCAATGCTAATTTTAGCAAATAGGCACGAGGTTGAGTTAGTGGATAGGATAGCAGCAGCGCTGTCTGGCGACTCGGCATGCAGTGTTCGCGTCCTATCGGATATTTCTGTTTAATTTTTTGCAACAACAGCAGAATGTGACACGAGGTCGAAATTTAAATATACATTTCAAATCGGGGTTCCCCGAGTCACAGCTAAAGATGTATCATGATCGCTTTCGTCTTATTAGAAGAAAAACAGTATTCTCTGTCCGTGTTTCTCATCCATTGAACAGGAGGTTAGGGTTAGGGTTATTCTCGGCCTTTTGGCTAAGATCAAAGTGTAGTATCTGTTCCGATGGATACTGCACTTCATAGATTGGTATTGTCTTGGCCTTCGGGGCTTGATTTCCGCCGGTCTATGGGTCTGATCTGTCCTGTGCAGTTCTAGGAGGTCCACCCTCCCAGGCTTTACCTCCCCTCTTTGGGGAGGAGTAAGTTAATTGCTTACTGTCTGAGGCGCCCCTACCGGGGAATGCCGACGGGGCTGCCCAGGCAATTTTTAATGGCCTGAGTGCTCACCTTCTCGAGCGCTGGCTTTTCAAATCCCACTTTCCGACCTTGTGTCACATATTCCTATTGTGGGTAGGGGTTAAATAACGCCTTTTGGCTAAGATCAAAGTGTAGTATCTGTTCCGATGGATACTGCACTTCATGGATCGGTATTGTCTTGCCCTTCGGGGCTTGATTTACGCCGGTCTATGGGTCTGTCCTGTGCAGTTCTAGGAGGTCCACCCTCCCAGGCTTTACCTCTCCTCTTTGGGGAGGAGTAAGTTTATTGCTTACTGCCTGAGGCGCCCCTACCGGGGAATGCCGACGGGGCTGCCCAGGCAATTTTTAATGGCCATAGTGCTCACCTTCTCGAGCACTGGCTTTTCAAATCCCACTTTCCGACCTTGTGTCACATACTCCCATTGTGGGTGGGTGTTAAATAACGCCTTTTGGCTAAGATCAAAGTGTAGTATCTGTTCCGATGGATACTGCACTTCATAGATCGGTATTGTCTTGCCCTTCGGGGCTTGATTTACGCCGGTCTATGGGTCTGTCCTGTGCAGTTCTAGGAGGTCCACCCTCCCAGGCTTCGCCTCCCCTCTTTGGGGAGGAGTAAGTTAATTGCTTACTGTCTGAGGCGCCCCTACCGGGGAATGCCGACGGGGCTGCCCAGGCAATTTTTAATGGCCATAGCGCTCACCTTCTCGAGCGCTGGCTTTTCAAATCCCACTTTCCGACCTTGTGTCACATACTCCCATTGTGGGTGGGTGTTAAATAACGCCTTTTGGCTAAGATCAAAGTGTAGTATCTGTTCCGATGGATACTGCACTTCATAGATCGGTATTGTCTTGCCCTTCGGGGCTTGATTTCCGCCGGTCTATGGGTCTGTCCTGTGCAGTTCTAGGAGGTCCACCCTCCCAGGCTTCGCCTCCCCTCTTTGGGGAGGAGTAAGTTAATTGCTTACTGTCTGAGGCGCCCCTACCGGGGAATGCCGACGGGGCTGCCCAGGCAATTTTTAATGGCCATAGCGCTCACCTTCTCGAGCGCTGGCTTTTCAAATCCCACTTTCTGACCTTGTGTCACATACTCCCATTGTGGGTGGGTGTTAAATAACGCCTTTTGGCTAAGATCAAAGTGTAGTATCTGTTCCGATGGATACTGCACTTCATAGATCGGTATTGTCTTGCCCTTCGGGGCTTGATTTACGCCGGTTTATGGGTCTGTCCTGTGCAGTTCTAGGAGGTCCACCCTCCCAGGCTTCGCCTCCCCTCTTTGGGGAGGAGTAAGTTAATTGCTTACTGTCTGAGGCGCCCCTACCGGGGAATGCCGACGGGGCTGCCCAGGCAATTTTTAATGGCCATAGCGCTCACCTTCTCGAGCGCTGGCTTTTCAAATCCCACTTTCCGACCTTGTGTCACATACTCCCATTGTGGGTGGGTGTTAAATAACGCCTTTTGGCTAAGATCAAAGTGTAGTATCTGTTCCGATGGATACTGCACTTCATAGATCGGTATTGTCTTGGCCTTCGGGGCTTGATTTCCGCCGGTCTATGGGTCTGTCCTGTGCAGTTCTAGGAGGTCCACCCTCCCAGGCTTCGCCTCCCCTCTTTGGGGAGGAGTAAGTTTATTGCTTACTGCCTGAGGCGCCCCTACCGGGGAATGCCGACGGGGCTGCCCAGGCAATTTTTAATGGCCATAGCGCTCACCTTCTCGAGCGCTGGCTTTTCAAATCCCACTTTCCGACCTTGTGTCACATATTCCTATTGTGGGTGGGGGTTAAATAACGCCTTTTGGCTAAGATCAAAGTGTAGTATCTGTTCCGATGGATACTGCACGCCTGTCCTGTGCAGTTCTAGGAGGTCCACCCTCCCAGGCTTCGCCTCCCCTCTTTGGGGAGGAGTAAGTTTATTGCTTACTGTCTGAGGCGCCCCTACCGGGGAATGCCGACGGGGCTGCCCAGGCAATTTTTAATGGCCAGAGCGCTCACCTTCTCGGGCGCTGGCTTTTCAAATCCCACTTTCCGACCTTGTGTCACATACTCCCATTGTGGGTGGGTGTTAAATAACGCCTTTTGGCTAAGATCAAAGTGTAGTATCTGTTCCGATGGATACTGCACTTCATAGATCGGTAGTGTTTTGGCCTTCGGGTCTTGATTTCCGCCGGTCTATGGGTCTGATCTGTCCTGTGCAGTTCTAGGAGGTCCACCCTCCCAGGCTTTACCTCCCCTCTTTGGGGAGGAGTAAGTTAATTGCTTACTGCCTGAGGCGCCCCTACCGGGGAATGCCGACGGGGCTGCCCAGGCAATTTTTAATGGCCAGAGCGCTCATCTTCTCGGGCGCTGGCTTTTCAAATCCCACTTTCCGGCCTTTTGGCTAAGATCAAAGTGTAGTATCTGTTCCGATGGATACTGCACTTCATAGTTCGGTATTGTCTTGGCCTTCGGGGCTTGATTTCCGCTGGTCTATGGGTCTGATCTGTCCTGTGCAGTTCTAGGAGGTCCACCCTCCCAGGCTTTGCCTCCCCTCTTTGAGGAGGAGTAAGTTTATAGCTTACTGCCTGAGGCGCCCTTACCGGGGAATGCCGACGGGGCTGCCCAGGCAATTTTTAAATGGCCAGAGTGCTCACCTCTTGGGCGCTGGCTTTTCAAACCCCACTTTCCGACCCAAGCTTGGGTCACATCTTACTTGTGGGAGTAAGATAAACCTGGCCTTGTGCCTAACCTCCTGGGGAGGTAAATAAATCGGCCTTTTGGCTAAGATCAAAGTGTAGTATCTGTTCCGATGGATACTGCACTTCATAGATCGGTATTGTCTTGGCCTTCGGGGCTTGATTTCCGCTGGTCTATGGGTCTGATCTGTCCTGTGCAGTTCTAGGAGGTCCACCCTCCCAGGCTTTGCCTCCCCTCTTTGAGGAGGAGTAAGTTTATAGCTTACTGCCTGAGGCGCCCTTACCGGGGAATGCCGACGGAGCTGCTCAGGCAATTTTTAATGGCCAGAGCGCTCACCTTCTCGAGCGCTGGCTTTTCAAATCCCACTTTCCGACCTTGTGTCACATACTCCTATTGTGGGTAGGTGTTAAATAACGGCCTTTTGGCTAAGATCAAAGTGTAGTATCTGTTCCGATGGATACTGCACTTCATAGATCGGTATTGTCTTGGCCTTCGGGGCTTGATTTACGCCGGTCAATGGGTCTGATCTGTCCTGTGCAGTTCTAGGAGGTCCACCCTCCCAGGCTTTACCTCCCCTCTTTGGGGAGGAGTAAGTTAATTGCTTACTGCCTGAGGCGCCCCTACAGGGGAATGCCGACCGGGCTGCCCAGGCAATTTTTAATGGCCAGAGCGCTCATCTTTTCGGGCGCTGGCTTTTCAAATCACACTTTCGGACCTTGTGTCACATACTCCTATTGTGGGTAGGTGTTAAATAACGGCCTGTTGGCTAAGATCAAAGTGTAGTATCTGTTCCGATGGATACTGCACTTCATAGATCGGTATTGTCTTGGCCTTCGGGGCTTGATTTACGCCGGTCAATGGGTCTGATCTGTCCTGTGCAGTTCTAGGAGGTCCACCCTCCCAGGCTTTACCCCCCCTCTTTGGGGAGGAGTAAGTTAATTGCTTACTGCCTGAGGCGCCCCCACAGGCGAATGCCGACCGGGCTGCCCAGGCAATTTTTAATGGCCAGAGCGCTCACCTTCTCGGGCGCTGGCTTTTCAAATCCCACTTTCCGACCTTGTGTCACATACTCCTATTGTGGGTAGGCGTTAAATACCAGCCTTTTGGCTAATGATCAAAGTGTAGTATCTGTTCCGATGGATACTGCACTTCATAGATCGGTATTGTCTTGCCCTTCGGGGCTTGATTTACGCCGGTCTGTGGGTCTGTCCTGTGCAGTTCTAGGAGGTCCACCCTCCCAGGCTTCGCCTCCCCTCTTTGGGGAGGAGTAAGTTTATTGCTTACTGTCTGAGGCGCCCCTACCGGGGAATGCCGACGGGGCTGCCCAGGCAATTTTTAATGGCCAGAGCGCTCACCTTCTCGGGCGCTGGCTTTTCAAATCCCACTTTCCGACCTTGTGTCACATACTCCCATTGTGGGTGGGTGTTAAATAACGCCTTTTGGCTAAGATCAAAGTGTAGTATCTGTTCCGATGGATACTGCACTTCATAGATCGGTATTGTCTTGCCCTTCGGGGCTTGATTTACGCCGGTCTATGGGTCTGTCCTGTGCAGTTCTAGGAGGTCCACCCTCCCAGGCTTCGCCTCCCCTCTTTGGGGAGGAGTAAGTTAATTGCTTACTGTCTGAGGCGCCCCTACCGGGGAATGCCGACGGGGCTGCCCAGGCAATTTTTAATGGCCAGAGCGCTCACCTTCTCGAGCGCTGGCTTTTCAAATCCCACTTTCCGACCTTGTGTCACATACTCCCATTGTGGGTGGGTGTTAAATAACGCCTTTTGGCTAAGATCAAAGTGTAGTATCTGTTCCGATGGATACTGCACTTCATAGATCGGTATTGTCTTGGCCTTCGGGGCTTGATTTCCGCCGGTCTATGGGTCTGTCCTGTGCAGTTCTAGGAGGTCCACCCTCCCAGGCTTCGCCTCCCCTCTTTGGGGAGGAGTAAGTTTATTGCTTACTGCCTGAGGCGCCCCTACCGGGGAATGCCGACGGGGCTGCCCAGGCAATTTTTAATGGCCATAGCGCTCACCTTCTCGAGCGCTGGCTTTTCAAATCCCACTTTCCGACCTTGTGTCACATATTCCTATTGTGGGTGGGGGTTAAATAACGCCTTTTGGCTAAGATCAAAGTGTAGTATCTGTTCCGATGGATACTGCACGCCTGTCCTGTGCAGTTCTAGGAGGTCCACCCTCCCAGGCTTCGCCTCCCCTCTTTGGGGAGGAGTAAGTTTATTGCTTACTGTCTGAGGCGCCCCTACCGGGGAATGCCGACGGGGCTGCCCAGGCAATTTTTAATGGCCAGAGCGCTCACCTTCTCGGGCGCTGGCTTTTCAAATCCCACTTTCCGACCTTGTGTCACATACTCCCATTGTGGGTGGGTGTTAAATAACGCCTTTTGGCTAAGATCAAAGTGTAGTATCTGTTCCGATGGATACTGCACTTCATAGATCGGTAGTGTTTTTTGGCCTTCGGGTCTTGATTTCCGCCGGTCTATGGGTCTGATCTGTCCTGTGCAGTTCTAGGAGGTCCACCCTCCCAGGCTTTACCTCCCCTCTTTGGGGAGGAGTAAGTTAATTGCTTACTGCCTGAGGCGCCCCTACCGGGGAATGCCGACGGGGCTGCCCAGGCAATTTTTAATGGCCAGAGCGCTCATCTTCTCGGGCGCTGGCTTTTCAAATCCCACTTTCCGGCCTTTTGGCTAAGATCAAAGTGTAGTATCTGTTCCGATGGATACTGCACTTCATTGTTCGGTATTGTCTTGGCCTTCGGGGCTTGATTTCCGCTGGTCTATGGGTCTGATCTGTCCTGTGCAGTTCTAAGAGGTCCACCCTCCCAGGCTTTGCCTCCCCTCTTTGAGGAGGAGTAAGTTTATAGCTTACTGCCTGAGGCGCCCTTACCGGGGAATGCCGACGGGGCTGCCCAGGCAATTTTTAAATGGCCAGAGTGCTCACCTCTTGGGCGCTGGCTTTTCAAACCCCACTTTCCGACCCAAGCTTGGGTCACATCTTACTTGTGGGAGTAAGATAAACCTGGCCTTGTGCCTAACCTCCTGGGGAGGTAAATAAATCGGCCTTTTGGCTAAGATCAAAGTGTAGTATCTGTTCCGATGGATACTGCACTTCATAGATCGGTATTGTCTTGGCCTTCGGGGCTTGATTTCCGCTGGTCTATGGGTCTGATCTGTCCTGTGCAGTTCTAGGAGGTCCACCCTCCCAGGCTTTGCCTCCCCTCTTTGAGGAGGAGTAAGTTTATAGCTTACTGCCTGAGGCGCCCTTACCGGGGAATGCCGACGGAGCTGCTCAGGCAATTTTTAATGGCCAGAGCGCTCACCTTCTCGAGCGCTGGCTTTTCAAATCCCACTTTCCGACCTTGTGTCACATACTCCTATTGTGGGTAGGTGTTAAATAACGGCCTTTTGGCTAAGATCAAAGTGTAGTATCTGTTCCGATGGATACTGCACTTCATAGATCGGTATTGTCTTGGCCTTCGGGGCTTGATTTACGCCGGTCAATGGGTCTGATCTGTCCTGTGCAGTTCTAGGAGGTCCACCCTCCCAGGCTTTACCTCCCCTCTTTGGGGAGGAGTAAGTTAATTGCTTACTGCCTGAGGCGCCCCTACAGGGGAATGCCGACCGGGCTGCCCAGGCAATTTTTAATGGCCAGAGCGCTCATCTTTTCGGGCGCTGGCTTTTCAAATCACACTTTCGGACCTTGTGTCACATACTCCTATTGTGGGTAGGTGTTAAATAACGGCCTGTTGGCTAAGATCAAAGTGTAGTATCTGTTCCGATGGATACTGCACTTCATAGATCGGTATTGTCTTGGCCTTCGGGGCTTGATTTACGCCGGTCAATGGGTCTGATCTGTCCTGTGCAGTTCTAGGAGGTCCACCCTCCCAGGCTTTACCCCCCCTCTTTGGGGAGGAGTAAGTTAATTGCTTACTGCCTGAGGCGCCCCCACAGGCGAATGCCGACCGGGCTGCCCAGGCAATTTTTAATGGCCAGAGCGCTCACCTTCTCGGGCGCTGGCTTTTCAAATCCCACTTTCCGACCTTGTGTCACATACTCCTATTGTGGGTAGGCGTTAAATACCAGCCTTTTGGCTAAGATCAAAGTGTAGTATCTGTTCCGATGGATACTGCACCCCATAGACTGGTATTGTCTTTGTCTTCGGGGCTTGATTTACGCAGGTCTATGGGTCTGTCCTGTGCAGTTCTAGGAGGTCCACCCTCCCAGGCTTCGCCTCCCCTCTTTGGGGAGGAGTAAGTTAATTGCTTACTGCCTGAGGCGCCCCTACCGGGGAATTCCGACGGGGCTGCCCAGGCAATTTTTAAACCCCACTTTCCCGACCCGACCTTGGGTCACATCTTACTTGTGGGAGTAAGATAAAAACTGGCCTTGTGCCTAACTCCTGGAGAGGAGTAAATCAATACTCATTAGAAGACGAATAGCCTACCAGAGGAGGTAGTGGCGATGCCTATCATATCTAGGTTTAAAGTCGCCCTGGACAAACATTCAGACGGTATATAGACATACACATATTTAAACATTAATTTAGATTTTAAAAAGTTATTTTATTTTAAAGTAAGCGTGAAACAAAGTAAAATAAAAATAATAATAATCTGTAAGTCACGTATACGCGTGAAACACACGCGTACACAGAGGATGCGTGGTGACGTTTTTTTAACCAATAATTACATATATTTTTTCCTCCTCAGAGCCAAGTCGTGGTTTCAAGAGGACTCAACAAAAGATGTATCATAGGTGCTCATTAGAAGAAAAGCAACATTCTCTGTCCGTGCTTTTCACCTATTGAATAGCCTACCAGAGGAAATAGTGGTGATGCCAGGGTTAAAGTCGCCTTGGACAAACATTCACACGGTATATAGAAATACACATCTTCTAACTGTGCTTTTACATGGCTTGTTGCACTTTGTTATTTTTTTCCAATAAATGTGATTTAGTGTGATTCAAGTTAGAATAAATCCCGGAGGGAACTCTGCTCAGGTACAAAAATACCGAAGCTTTACTCGTCTGCATTCCTCGGGGCGGTTGAGACGATCGGCTATAAACTAATCCCTCATCCCGAAGGAGTAGATAATTCCTGGGAAGATGCATCTCCTAGGATATTTTCAATACGTCTTTATCTAAACTAAAATAATCTACGCATTGTCGGAATTTCGAGAAAGGGTTAATTTTACGTTACACTCATATAGCAAACTGACAAAAAATTGTCTTTGTATTGATAATAAGGTGTCGGTTGTATTAATAGAATTGAGCTCGGCATTACTCCAAAAAAACTTATTTCTACTAAAAATCATGTTTTAGTAAAAATACAGGATATAAAATGAGATTATTATTGCAAGTTGACTTGTTGGATAATGTGAGGGAAGGGGGAGCCCCGAGTTGCTTACCGCCTACCGTGTCAGGTGAGGGCTACGGTATCGGTCAGGTTACTTTCGTTTTCTAGTTTTGCGTTTCAGCGCATGCGCGTGCGTGTGTGTGTATTCATATAACACACAATCACACACACACCCGCACCCGCGCATGCACCGAAACGCCAAACTGTTAAACACAAACCCATTTTTTTCAAACCAAAATAATATCTGAAGAGAGCCCAGATTCTTAAAACGCGTTAGAAAATTATAAAATCAGAAAATGATAAACAATTAAAAACAATTTTTTTTTAATTTATAAATGTTGGTAGCTTCACTTCTTTAAAAATATACACTTTGTTTCATTGGAACCGCACTACCTTATACTTTCTCTCTTATATATATATATATATATATATATATATATATATATATATATATATATATAGAGAGAGAGAGAGAGATAGAAGAAAAAAGAGTGATAAATATGCGACGATTGTCCAAATTTATTTCAAATTTCAATTGTTCAATGCAAGGTGCATTCAGTAATAAACTAGTGTTTATTATTCTTTCCTTAAGCTTTCCTTAAGCTTTTCCAAGATCGAAATCTTATCATCAGAGGAGAAATACAGATGGATAAGTTGGCTTTCGAAAAAACCAAAGTTCAAATATTTGACAAATATGAAAATTATTATTAAAAATTATTAAAATAATTTTTGATAAAAAACGTATTGAATGAAAAGAAAAATGTCCGTGAAAAAGATATGCAAATTGTCCGGGTGGTAAATTTCCGTTGAAAAGAAGTCCGGTGAAATTGTAGAATGTGAAGAAAAACTCTTTGCGTGGGAGCAGATTGGGGAAAGTGTTCAAAATGTAGGTAAGTCCAGATGTACTTAAAGATGTACATTATAAATTGTTTCGACCCCTTTATGAGGTCTCCTCAGACGTATAAACAACCACGTCAAAAAAACCAAATAATGAGAGAAATTGATCATCGTCTTAAAAAGATAAATTCACTTTTTTGATTAGTCGATGTAAAAAAGGGGGTAAATGTTAAAATAATCGAGGAGGGGTGACGGAAGTAAAAGATTAATTTGACTCGATTTTTTTAACGTATGCAGAAATATAAATATATATATATATATATAAGAGAATTCGTTTTTTCTAAATTATCTCAGAATGTGAGCTTTATAGGTAAAAATATATGATATGATGAAAGATTCGAGCGTTCACTACGTTTAATTATTTACGATTAAAAATTAAAAGACGAAAATGCAGGACGAAGATTTCGGTTTAGATTAGAACATATTTAAAACTTAATTGGTATAACGTCAAGATTCGAGATGGTCTACACTACGGAATTAAATTTTAGCGATATTTAAAAACGGTTTATTTACAAATTGGTAAAGATTCGAGCGTTTACGATTAATTATTTACGATTAGAAATGAAAAGACGAACATTCAGGACGAAGATTCCGATTTATATAAGAAATTATAAGAAACTTAATTGGTTATATAACGTAAAGATTCGAGATGATCTACAATACGGAATTAAAGTTTGGCGACATTTAAGCACGATTTATTTACAAACTTGTGTTAAGAAAAAAAAACAAAAAAAAAACTTACTAATTTATTAACATTTATTTTTACAGTTATAACTCATATTGTAACTATACTTTAAAAGAATTGTTATTTACAAAGAATTTTATAACGTGCTCTTGATTTTAAACCTGTGCCTGTGTCTACATTTAGTCATCAGTTCATCTCGTCTATTTAAAATGTTATTGTCTTCGTATTTTAGTATTCTAATTTTTTCCTCCATGCACAAATTGCATCTACGTCTGAATCCTTTCGGAGTGTTCGAATGACATAGTATGGACCACGAAACAGCTGGTGTCAAATTGTTTTTTTTTAAAAAGCCACCAGTGTTTGGTTAATTCCGTTTCATTGGTGACGTCCGGGTTTAATAATGAGTGTTTGTGTACGTAGAATCGTTGTTTCCACTTCCCGGCGGATATTCCTATGTATACTTTCTTATTATTAGTATTTTCTTTAGGATAAATCGTAGTCTTATATACAACGCTTTCGACGTTACAGTTTCCTTTAAGTGGGCAGTTATTCTTAATCTGACAATTACATTTTTCCCTCCGTTTTGGTTTTCTTACTCGGTGTGCTCAATATTTTTTTATTATGTGTATTAATAAATGCTCTCCATATTTTTGGTGCAAGAATAACTAATTTTCACAGTTTTCCTATTGAAAATTTTACTTAAAGGATTAGTCGTTTTAAAATGTTTATCTATTAGATTTAAAAATATTCTCCCGATATTAAGACTAGAAAGCTGGCAATATGGTGGGTTGAACCAGATAATTTTGCGTCCCCTGTTTCTGGGTTTATTTTACTTTATGTTATCAGTATATATTAATTTTTCGTTGTACCCACTATTTCTTAATACGTTATCATATATATGTTTGCTAGTTTCAAAGATATTTTTTATTTGATGAGAGTTTGTTAATTCTGGTGTTAATAGTTATAGGAATTTGTTTTATAATGCATTTGGGATGATTGGATTTAGTGTTAATGTATAATGGGGTATGATTATCTTTGTGAAAAGGTTGAAAAGTTCTCTCGTTTAAGTTTAGTGTAATGTCTAGAAAATTTACCTCGTTGCAATTAGGGGTCACTTCAATCCTCAAACCTAAATAATTTAAAAGCCTTATTTAGTTTTTTATGCATACTAGATATTAAAGGGCCATTGCTATTAGGTACGATGATCAGTCCGTTATCTCTATATATAGGCCAATTTGATTGGGGGTTACGATTCGACTGATTATATATATTATATAGATTCCCACCAAATCTGCTATTTGAGCTGAATCAAAGGCCCATCGGGACATCAAAGTCTGTACGATCTTTTGTAATCCAATTGTCTCCATCGTTTGCCAAAATGGATCTCCGCCAGGCCAGAATTATGTTGATTTGTTCGTCTGAAATGTCAACGAAATTCTTGGCATAGTTTATGCTATTAATTAGCAATTCCTTCGAAATGACAGGGTAAAACTCCATTATATCGAATTGGATAAAGGAGGCTCTTTCTTTATGTTCTATTTCTCTAAACACTTTAAATCTTTCCATAGATTGAACTGTGTCGCTGTTAGAGTCTCGTTGATTATGTTCTGTAGTATCTTTTTGGATACATGTCCCAATTCTGTTTTCGTTGTATTGATAAGTCTGAATTGCTTATTATTTTGGAAGTTGTTTTATGGTCCTTTATAAGGATGTAAGCTTTTTTCATATCTAACCTTCGAATATAACCTTAGAATATAAAAAGCTAATTATAGATAAAATCTCCAATATTTATAAAAAAAGACATTCAAGACACAGGAACTAGAGAATTTACCTCAAAATTGAGAATTTAAGACAGAGTAGGCAGGTTAGATATGAAAATTTCTATTTTTAAAAAAGGACAGAGACCTGGTTTTAGTCGTCGAGGATAGACAATTACATATTTTTGCCATTACCTTTAAATCAGCCTTGGAGAGACCTCCTTAATTTCAGCGAGGCCCGAGTGATTTTATTTCTATTTCTTTCCAATAGAAAGTTTCATCAAACAATTCTTCCCAGTAATGGGGACTGAAAGTTGGCAGACGAATCGAGTTATATATATATATATATATATATATATATATATATATATATATATATATATATAGATGGATATTAATTCTTATAAGTAAACATAAGACTATTGGGCGGTTTTCACCTAACTGGACTCGCCAGATAAACTTCTATAAGAATGACAGGGAGAGGATAACAGCGAGCTTCTGTTTATTTATTTGAATTTATACTATATGTATTGAGAATGTTTTATACATTTTCTTATCTCTTAAACTCTACTTTACGATATATATATATATATATATATATTTATATATATATATATATATAAATGTCTTCAAGTTCACACACATATTTATGTAGTAGCACAATAAATAGTGAATAATAACAAACAAATGTTTTTGGATGAACTATGGGTGTATTTCTGAATAACTATTGACTATATGATGTTATATTTTTATTATTTTTTTTATTTTACTGCAATATACGTTATAGTGTTTTTTATTGGGCAATGCTCAAATTTCTGCCAAACAAAGGCCTGATTGACCTTTATTTGATTCCCTTTTCTTTCGTTCAGGTATTATCTTCGGCGCACCCTTTCAATATCTCAGAAATTCTATACTTTTTTCTGAGGCTTGCATCTTTGAGAGCCGGCCACTCACTCTGTAAAGGAAGTAATTAAGAAACATGTAAGATGATTCTAAGACCTATCCGTTATGGTTTACTGAGACAGTTATGGAAATGATGCCATTTAAGAAATGTGACGTAGTTTTGGTAACAATCCGACACAAAAGCTCTATTATAATATTATTCAAACCTGCCAGTGTATGTCCAACACTTTGGGATCAAGGACAAAAGGTTTTATACATACGTATAACCATGTCATCTGAAATGCAGCTTGCGTGTTAAAAACGAAAAAAAATCCTGAAAATAAATTTAAAGATTAAATTATTATTTTAGAAACAAATAAACTCACAATGAAAAACGAACAAAACAAGAAACGTATATAGTTCCGCCAAAACTCAACAGTAAAAATAAAATTACAAAATAAAAGAAATCAAATAAATTATGATAATGAAATATAGTCCTATTTTTAAAACATTGCTGATACTTGAATAACATTAAGACATTTTGAAAATCACACAGATAATACGATTTAAAAAAAACAACATTCATTTACTTGATTTTTTTACGTCATAATGTAAAAGACATTTTTTTTCTATTTTTGTCTTCGTACTAGTTCAAATGTCGACATGTGAGGTTGCACTGGTGGCACGCGTTAAGATAATGAAATATAGTCCCATTCTTTGAATAACATTTATAAATTTTGAAAGCCAAACTGCCACTGCGATTATTTTATTATGATAATATTTCAGCAAAGAGTTTGGTCGACATGGGATTAATCTACTGACGTAGTTCCTGATGAAGTAAATTTGGTGTGTCTTAAAATGTTATTCTATGTAGATTAGCATACTAGATGTTCTTTTCTGCATACATTTTGAGAAAAATCTTGCAGGGTCAATACACTTTGAGCGGATTATCGGAATTTAATGGACGGTCTACATGCATGTTGATTTATACTGAAGAGTAGAGCGTGACAATTATTTGTTTACATAGAAAGACGTCATAATATATATATATACGTACATATATATATATATACATATATATATATACATATATATATACATACATATATATATGCATATATATATATACATACATATATATATATACATATATATATACATACATATATATATATACATATATATACATACATATATATATACATATAATATATACATATATATATACATTACATATATATATATATACATATACATATATACATATATATATATATATATATGAAGCAATCCAAAAAAGATATAAGCGTCAACTAATATCTTATAATTAGTGAAACATCCGGATACAAACTGAAGTAAGAGCATTAATATTATAATATAAAATGAAGTAATAAAATAAGGTGTCAATCAAATAAAGATTACTATAATGAAGCATTAGCCAGATCTGGATACACTGAGAAAATAAGCTACATAAAAGAAAGCCCGTTGAAGCATAATGTAAATCCCGGGACTCATAGAAATACACCTCACATAATATCATATAACATGGCTATGGGGAATCCCAGAAAAATCAATAGGAGAATAAATACTAATAATACGCAGATTACTGCACCTACTTAATACTGCAGATTACTTAACACTAGAGGATCAACAAATCCACCATCCGTAGTAAAAAACACTGGGAAGAAAAACAGACGTAGAAATTCACTATGGTTCAACCCCCTTATAGATTAAATGTCCTTACTTACATACCTAGACACTTTTACCAAATTATCGAGATAAATTTTCCTAGAGATAGTAGACTAGGCAAACTTATAAATAAGAATACAGTTAAGCTATCTTTTTCAACTTCGATAAACTTCACATCAACTATAGTAAGTTCAAATAACACGAAAATCAAAAAGAAATTAGATACCAGCACAGTTCAGAATCAGAATAATAACTCCAAATGTAACTGTAGAAACATTAGCGAATGCCCTTTAGAGGGGAATTGTTTAACCTCAGATATAGTGTATAAGTGTAACGTTATAGAGAAAAACAGAACTAAAACATACATTATTTCCACGGGCTGTAGTTTTAAGGACAGATATCGAAACCATATACACTCTTTTAAAGAACCTAATACAAACTCAAAAAAGGTTCCTACGACTTTAGCTAAGCATGTAAGAGAACTAAATCGCAAACACATTCAATACAACATAAAATGGTCTATACTAGATAGCGCAGGGAAATATAGACCTAACAAATCTAAGAGATGCAACCTTTGTATTCTATAATCCTACAATATAGTTATGTCTAAAGATAATTTATTAAATAAAAGACAGGAGGTGATTCAGAACTGCCTACATAGAACCGCATACATCCTATCCCGCTACAGAACCATATAAAATACCTGTGCTGGTAACTATTTCATCAACAAGAGTATGTAAGTAACTAATGTATAGGAACAACATAATAATTTCTTGACAATACAAAAACATAAACCTAATACTAGATAACTGAGTACTAATACAACAATATAAAACATTTAGATATAGAGCACATCACTTATAATCTAAAATAACCGAAGTAATTAAAATTATATCTGACTTATAATAAAAATAGTAAGAAGGCTAGATTATGAGAACATCAATAAGTAATTGAAATAGGTTTTTTTCATCTTGGTTTTTTTTCGATCTGTATTAATTAGGTGAGAAATGGTAAATAGTAAGTAAGATATCTCTTTGGTAGGAGTATAAACTAATAACACTAGTATCATCTAAAATATTATGCGAAATAAATGTTCGATAGATAAATAAAGAAATCAAATAAATAAATAAATAGATAAATAAATAATGTGTGTATATATGTGTATATATATGGTATGCCTGTGTATGTTTGTTTATTCGGATATGTACATATATATTGTGTGTGTATGTATCTATGTGTGCATATATATGTATGTCGGAGGTTTGGATGTTGAGCGTAATAGTTCCAATTCACTTATATTGAAACCTTAAGCAATAGAAAGATACAAACATATTATAACTGAACTTCGATATTAAGTTTCCTTTTATAGGAAATGATTTTGATATCATATTACTTAACACAAATATTTAGAGACTTGTAATCTGTAGAAATACAATAATTTCTGTAGTGGTTGTTTGTGGGGTTTTTGTAGATGCTGATTGTACGTTTTTATTTGCGTTCGGATCTCTTACTGTATGTATGCGGGTAGGCATGTTGATAGATAAGTGTAAGAGTACGTAAAACCTAATATTAGATTAAAAATTTTTTTAAAAAAAGCTTCATCGTAGAATTATAAACAAGAATGATCTAATTCCTATTTTAGTCACGTTAATTGTTTAGAGTGAATTGGGTTTTTGACATTATTTTTTAGCCTATTTGCACTTAACCTTTTAGTTTTAGAAGAAAAAGAAATACTTGTTTTTATCGTACATATTATACAGAAGAAATATTTCGATGTGTGTGAGCGTATGTGTAGGTGTATACACACACACACACACATATATATATATATATATATATATATATATATATATATATATATATATATATATATATATATCCAAATTTCTGTTTCATTTGTTTTGTGTCAAACAACATTTGTATGTCAATATCGTCTCTGCAACACTACAAAATCATCAGAAAAAGTTCACAAATAATAAAAAAGAGTTCTTAGATTAGAGTGTCTTATTAAAAAACACCCACATCATACATCAGTTTTATTTTAGGGTGAAAATAAACAAAAAAACAAACACACATTTTTAGATCAAACACTCACACATGTGCGATGTTGTGTGTGTGTATATATGTGTGGGTGGTATGAATTTATTGATGGATACTAAGCATATTTGTGAATGTATATTAATAAACATAATGATACTTAAAAGAAGGAAAAAAAAACGACTAAATGATAGATGAAAATATTAAAGTAAGACTCTAATTGTTTACATTCGTATATTTGTCTTAGCAATTCACTTGATAGTACGATTTAGAAATAAAACATAGTAAAGATTAATGTTTAAGGTACAGATCCCCGTATAACTACTTTTGAATCCTTAGAATACTTTCAGAAATTAAATAAATAAATAAATATATAATGCCCATTCTATGTTTCGAAATCGTAGTCTGGCTAAATATGGAGGATATATTTAGCCGTGAATATAACCCCCCCCCCCCTTAGTTTCGCATTTTAACTAGTGACTTACTACTTGAGTGATGAATTCTGGGAAGGTAAGCTTATCTCAATATTGCTAGAAAAGGTTTTATTAATAAATACTATATAAATTCCATATAAACACTTATGTAGAAGAAACTTTTTTAATAGTTGATTGAATGAACGGTTTGACACAATGAGACTAGCTCTAGAAGTGAAGAACCAGATAGAAAGAAAGGAAGAAAGAAAGAAAGAAAAGAGAGAAAGAAAGAATGAAAGAAAGAAGGGAAAATAAAATATAATATAGAATTAGATTTATAATACTAAAAAAATATTTATTTATATATTGATTTTTTATTTTTTTATTTAAAATTTTTAAAATTTTATTTAAAAATTAAAATCTTTTTTATTTTATTTTATTTATTTATATATTGATTTTTATTTATATATTGATTTTTGATTGATTATTGATTTCTTATATTGATTTTTTTATTTTTATTTATACATGCATACATATGTATATATATATATATATATATATATATATATATATATATATATATATATGCGTGTGTACATATGCGTGCGTATGTATATATTTATATTTATTTTTTGATTTTTTACTTATATATTGATTTTTTATTTATATATTTATTTATTTATTTATATATTGATTTTTTTATTTATACATTGATATTTTAATTATATATTGATTTTTTATTTATATATTATTTATATATTGATTTTTTATTTATATATTTATTTATATTTATATATTTTTACTTTAATTTGACATTTATTAATTGAAACCATAGTGAATTATATACATATATATGTTTTATATGATAATAAATAGTTACCTCCCCTTTTTAGATAATTTAATTAATTAGAGTTACGTACCTTTAACTATGTTCTAAATATAAATAATATTTTATTTACTCTTAATTAATAAATTTTTTTATTATTATAAATCTAATTTCATATTATATTTTATTTTCCCTTCTTTCTTTCTTTCTTTCTCTCTTTTCTTTCTTTATTTCTTCCTTTCTTTCTCTCTGGTTCTTCACTTCTAAATATAGAATCTCTTACTTAACGGCTATTATTCTGATCTAGCGTCTCACCGGCCCTGCATTTCAAATTCCTTGTGCATAGCGTTTCATAACGGTTATAATTGTTTTTTGAAGAAATTCCATCATTTACTATTTCAGACTATGCTGAAGAAGACGGAATCGGGGATTTGAACCCCTTTTCTTGTCAGAAACCACTGGTCCATGTCTGATTAAAATCTGTACTTAAAAATAAATATATATATATATATATATATATATATATATATATATATATATATATATATATATATATATATGAAAAATAACTAACGGAAAAACGAATTGAACACAGGAAGAAATCATCAAATGCGAAAAATTTACCGGTTTCGTTCTGGTCTCTAGAAAAAGTGAAGATTTAAAATTTATTAACTAACAGCAAAACATAGAAAAAAGAAGACACAACACGGGATGGTTTTGGAAGATGCGTAGCAATTGTAATGAATTATGCAGCGCATATGACAAAGGCGTTAAAATACGTAATTATAATCCTTCCTGTGTTTAATTTGTTTTCATTTTGTTATTTTTAAACACCCTGTCTCCACGGCATTTCATTTTATAATATATCCTTTATTTTACCCTCTCTCACATACGCACACACACACACACACACACACACACACACACACACACACACATTTTCTGAAGACGTTCCGCACGAACGAAACCGGTTAAAAAAATCTCTTGTTTTTGTTTTTTCTCCTGCATTTTGACTTGTTTTCCGTCTGTCATCTTTTCACACACACACACACACACACACACACACACACACACACACACACACACACACACATATATATATATATATATATATATATAAACATTTAGTCTTTATACACGTGGAAAAACATATATATATGTATATAGAAAAACACATATATATGTATTCAACATTAAAGATGTAATGCAAACAAACAAAACAAGGAAATTCAAGTATGTAACAGTGAAATAAAAATAGGGGACTTCAACTTGAACTGTGACATATTAAACGGGGATCATCAGCTGTTTACCATGTTACTGTTTCGAAGATTGATTTTAATTCATATATTTATATATATATATATATATATGCATATATATATAAATGTATGCATATATATATATGCATATATATATATATATATATATATATATATATATATATATATACATATATATATATATGAAGCAATCCAACAAAAGATATAAGCGTCAACTAATATCTTATAATTAGTGAAACACCCGGATAAAAACTGAAGCTCAATATACTGGATAGAGCATTAATATTATAATATAAAATGAAGTAATAAATAAGGTGTCAATCAAATTTTATTAGAATTCAAAGTTCAAGCAAAGTATCCTTAACTTCATTTTATATTATATATATATATATATATATATATGTAAGGATGTGATATTTTTTGTAAACAGATCAAATGACAATATGAAAGAATTCACTAATTCTAAATTAATTAGTTATTTACCAACGTAATTAGTCGAATCAGGACAGTATAGATCGCGTCATATATATTTCTCTTAATTTTCGCGGTGTACGTTCTTTAAAAAAACCCACTCAATACTTTCTGAGTAAACTACAAAGATAAATCGTTAACTTGCAAACGCCGTGAGTTAGTGATATAGAGCTGAGTATGTAAGTGTAGTCTTGTCGATTCAAATCATTTCAAATCATGTTTCAAATGAAGAGTATGTACTAAGGTATTAAAGTTGTTTACAGCTGTTTCAAGACAATTTTTATTTTAATTCAAATAATGCCACATACATCTTTTGAAACGCACACACACACATATAATTAAATTTAATTGAAATAACCAAGAAATGTACTTACCCTCACCTGGCAGTCCGATTTTTCATACGCGCTTGTGTTCTTTTGAATAAAATGCAGATGTTGTCAATAAAAAACACGAAATTTATCTGCAATATAAATGTAGAAGATTATACAACTATGAAAACAGCCCCCACCCCTGAGATTGCAATACAAGTAATAGAAAAATCTTAATTGTTACAGACTTACAAATATATATAAGCTTTAGTTCACCTCACCACAATAATCAACATTATACCTGGCCAATATATACTCAATATTATAACTAACCAATATACTCAATCTCATAAATAATCAATATTATACGTTAACATTATAATTAATATCTAACCATTAAACAATACCACATCTTAACTTTATAATTGATAATGTACCTTACCGATATAGTCAATAGCAAAGATTACCACTATAATCAATAACATAATTCATCGCTTTAAGTAATATTATATCGTATTACTAAAATCAATATTATATCTTCCTACTATTATAAATATTATACCTTACCATCATAATCAATAATATTACTTACAATAGTAATCAATATTATACCTTACTATCATAATACATTAACTATCAATATCATACTGTATCACTATAATCAATATTATACTGTATCACTATAATCAATATCATACTTAATCACTATAATCAATATTATACTTTATCACTATAATTAATATCATACCTACGCAAACTATCAATATTAGTATTATAATAAGCATTATAACTTACTAATATAATCCATTACAGCTTACCATTATAATAAATTGCTTACTATTATAATCGGTATTATACTTTAAGTATTATAACTTACTCTATAATAAAATATACCTAATTATCGTCATCTATATTATAAATTTAGCACTATAATTAATATTATATCTTAGAATTATAATAAATACGAAACCTTAATATTATAAACAATATTACACCTCAATATTATAATCAATATTATACCTTACCACGATAAACAATATTATACTACAATACTGTAATCGATCCTATACATTAGCATTATATGGAATGTTATACCTTAACACTAATTAACATTATAATCAATATAATAACTTACTACTATAATAAATATCATACATAAGGACTCTAAAAAAATATTGAATAATATACCTTGTTTCAAACAATATCATTAACAATATTATACATTTACACTATACACAATATTATACATTAGCATTATAAACAATATTTTACATTTTAAATATAATAATTATTATACCTTACCATTAATAATCAATATTATACAGCAGCAATATATAAACACTAGCACTATAATAATTATTATAACTTACTACTATACTCAATATTATAAAGTAGCAATATAAACAATAATATACATTAGAACTATAAACAATATCTTACATAATCACTCTAAACAATATTATAACTTACTACTATAATCCCCCTCGACGTAATTACACTCGACCAACTCGACAATCAGCTAGGTCCCATCCATTCACTGTTGAGGCCCCCAGGTGCCGGAGAGCCTTCTATTCCAATAGCTTCTTTCTCCCTGCTGCCGGGTCTGGAACCCTTTCCCTGCTCCTTGTTTTCCCGACTGTACCGACACGCAAGGGTTTACAACTAATATAAACTGACATATCGCTACACAGCTCCCAACTTAGGATGACACCCAAAACTTACACCCTAATTCCCAGTAGACCCTTACGCCTACAGTGCTGGCCTGCCTTGTTTAGGGCAAAATATGTTAAAAAACCCTTAATATTTTACGTTATAATCATTATCACTAATACACATTAGCGCTAGAAATTATTTTATACACAGGCACTATAATCAATTATAAACTATAAGATAACTTCAGTAGCACTATAAAAATATCATAATTTACCACTAGAATCAATATTATAAAGTAGAAATATAACACTATTATACAGTAGCACTATAAACACTATCATACACAAGCACTATAAATATATTATACTTACCACTATAATCAATATTATAAAGTAGCAATATACACAATATTATACAGTAGCAATATAAACAATATTATACATAAGCACTATAACAAATATTATAACTTACCACTATGATCAATATTAACGGCGCTCGATTAATCCACGCATATTCAACCTTTTGATTTATACTCCAGCATCTAAATTCGACAAAAAAGAAAAATAATCTAAATAAAAATAATAAAAAATATGATAAAAATTATAAAATGATAAAAATAATCTAAATAAAAATTTAAAAAATAATTTAAAAAATATAATAAAATATGAAAAATAATCTAGATAAAAATAATAAAAAATGATAAAAAATATAATGAATAATAATAAAATAATTAAAATAATCTAAATAAAAATAATAAAAAAATAATAAAAAATAAAAAGAAAAAGAAAAAAATAATCCAAATAAAAAAGTGAACACGAACGAAAACAACACCAAAACAGAATTGTCAGCATAAAAACCTTTATGTGTTTAATTAATACCGAACACCCAATATATTCACAGCGCAACTAAATGTGAGAGATTAGACTTAAACTCTGTTCAGCCTTTTCCATAGTCAGTATCAGAGGTCATTTTTTGTTTGGTGTATAGTCCATAATTTGCATAAATGTTTTATCGTTCCAAGATGTCACTACAACTTTTCGGAAAGTGAATCTGTCTTTCCGAAGATCCATCTCTCTTTAAAGTCGCTTAGTGCCGTTGCTGGATTTTACAGCATATTAACCATCGTTGGCTCAGTTTCTGCTAAAATCTGTACCTTCGCCAAAGAGGTAATATTTTTCCTGTAGTCCTGTAACGAAATTAAAGAAACTTCGACAAATCTAAACGCCTCCTTCCCTTTTAATAATTCCATTTACACCAGCAAATCCCCACATATGCTAATTAGTTGCAACTACAAAAGTGTACATCTGCGAAGAGAAGTTCCCGCTTACTCTTGCGGATGGACAGTCCCGACATGCGAAGAAGCATCGCCTTCTCTTTTCGGTCGGTAGGTGTTCTTTATTGTCAACCTTTTCATTCAAGTTTCTTTGTTTGTGTATTGTTAGGCACCTAAATTGGTTGATCAAGCGTAAAAAAACAACTAGTGCGAAATATCAGTCATGGTCTTACTTAAAACAGATTTTATTGGTCAAAAGTCAAGTTCAAGTTCACGATAAATGAAGAAAGTCACACTTTTTGGCGATAACTTCGGTTCTGTTTATAATAGAGACTCGCTACTTGGCCCATATTGTAGCAATGTTCGATCATGGTCGAAATTTAGACGGAATTTCACTTTCAGATTTTGGATTTGCTGCTCATTGATAACAACAACCACTATGTAAAAATTCAGCCTGGTCAGATAAATAGGTTTTGAGTCATAAACGTTTACATGGAATAACTTCGTGAATACTTATTACTAACACACTGTCTCCATCTACACAGACCATCTTCCCCTCTTGTTTTCTCTCCTATCCATACCTTCAGGCTGGTGTCATTACCACGCAGACTACATCTCAGTTAGTAGTAATTGTTATCGTCGTGATAGTATAGAATAATTCGCTCTCTTTTTCAATACTTGTGTTGAAAGTCGAGCTCTGTTTCTCTATTTTCTCTCTACCTTGGTTTCCGAATAATTTCCGGAAGAATGTAACAATTAAAACTCCAACAAATTTGTTTATCGATGGTAGAAAATTATTATTTAAAAAAGTTTCATATGACATATTGTATCGTGACTTCTTGTATCGTGCTCAAGAAGGTTCTCTCAGTCAGCTCCCCGGAGAAAATAATAAATATAGAGATCCTAAATAGACGTCTGGATCAGTTCAGACTGTCAGCAAAAGAGGACATTCTGACTTCCTATTAGTGACGCAACTTCTTGAACACGTCAACTTTAAATTTCTAACTTTTAACTTCTAGTGGATACTTCGTCTTTATTCAATCCATTTACGTTATTTTAACACACTCACGTCTAAATATTGCAACAGCAAGGAAGAAAAAAAGAAATGAATGTTGCAAAAGTTCTCAAATGAAATGTAACGTTGATAAGAATATCAATTTCAAATGAACTTTTAAGAAGTGAAATAATATGTTTACTTACAATACATTATCATATTTAGAGCGGACGATGACCCACGGAATAAGAAACGTAAACGGGAAGCCTGAAAATAAAGAGAAATACAAATTAAAATGTTAGAGAATACAAAGGGGCAGCATAAAGATACTAGACCGTTATGAGCCGAATATATCACGTGATGAGAGAGATACATTTTAAAATACTGAGCCAAACAGTTGATAAAATGCAAAGCTAACATATAGGTGGCTGTGAGGTAAATTATTTTCATCAGGAAAAATGTCGAATTGAATACTAGAATAATCATAGAAGTCTAAAGGTCAGTATAACGCAATCTACTAACCTAGGATTGTTTAGCTGAATTTTAAATAGCCTACATTGTTCATAGGCACTAATTCATCCATAGCTGGATTCCAGCTACGAAGAAGATAAAACTATGATTGTCAGCGACGCGTTTAAAATGAAACCACTAATGGTCTACAGTTGTATAATGTGTTTATTTACTCAGTGTGGGCTTTTTAAAAACTCATTATGTTCAATACGTTTAATAACTAAATAATTATTTGTAATAATCGTTTTAGCGAAATACATAAACTTGCTAATGTTGTTAGCTGTTTAAAATGATATCAATTTAATTTATTTTTATAATTTTCTAAAAGTTTAAATATATTTGAATAAGAAAACGGAAGAACGAACTTGCATTTATATTTCATCAATATGTCGTCTTTATTTCAAGACTTTCTCAAGATGAGAGATTTGAAGAAAAATATACAAGTCTGTGACGTAAAAAGAAAGATTTTTTGTTTTTTTTGTGGTGTTTTTTTTTTCAAACGAAACATAGTCGTAAGAATTCAAAACAATGCGGTGCGATTATGACGTGAAAATAATGTTTTTGTTCTTTTTTCGGACGAAACATAGCCGTTAGAATTCAAAATGTGTGATGCGTTTATGTAATGGAATAATTGTTTTTTTTGTATTTCCATTTTGTTAATTATCGATTTTATGCAAAACTAAAGAAGAATGTAGAATTTTTAATTTTGAGAAAAAACGCGCTGCCATTCAAGAGACTTAATCGACAGGGATACTAGCAAATTAAAAAAAATATATCTATATGAATGAAGTACTCAAGTTCGAATGGGGACAACTGAGTAGAAGAAATATTAAGGACGTTCTGACTAAAACCCGGGTTCGTCGAACAGCCTTCTGTATTCCCCCTACAAATACTAAACGTGAAGAAATATATTCTGAATTTGAAGTCCATTTTGCTTAACTAGCAAGACTTCAACCTAATCTGACTCTAAGGTCAGCGATCTTAAGGCAAAGTTGAATGACTTCGCACATTCGTATTCGGGCAAACCTATTTCGTTTTGTGAATCAAAATGGCGAAGTGAACATTTCCGTACCATCAAAGCACTTCGCAATAATAAATCTTTGGTCATCACAAAACCTGATAAAGGTTATACTTAATCATTCTGATTATGTCAATAAAATGACGACCATTTTTGAGGACACCTCTAAATGTATTCAGTTAGGTCCGGTAGATACACATGCCTCCACTGTATCTATCGAGAATAAGTTCCAAAAACGTTTGGTTAAGTGGGTTAAGAGTGCAGCTCTTCCCACTAATATTTCTAAAATAATTAGACCCACGGGTTCTATTCGTCCCCGTCTGTATGGTTTACCAAAACCCCACAAAACTGGGGTACCATTAAGACCAATATTATCGATGATAGGGTCTTCCCAACACAAGGTAGCCAAATGGCTTGCCACTATTTTGGAACCAGTTTTTGAACACTATAGTTCAATTTGCATTAAAGATTCTTTTTCATTTTCTAACTTTATGCAAAATTCAGATGTATTCTTTTGACATATCTAGCCTGTTTACATGTGTTCCCCTACTTGAAACGATTAATATATGTGATGATGCCTTATATCGCGATCAACTGCCCATTCCTCCTATTCCTGAAAATCTTTTCGTGGAGTTGATGACATTTGCTACGATGTCGGTAGAATTCAGTTTTGACGACATTATGTGCAAACAGATTGATGTTGTATCTATGGGCTCTCCCTTAGGGCCAGCATTGGCCAATATTTTTGTTGGTTTCCATGAAGTTCTCCTATCTGGTCCAAATAGACCAGATATCTACTTTCGTTATGTTGACGACACTTTTTGTCTGTTCAACAATGAAACGGTAGCGGACGTTTTTTTACGTCCCTTAACAATATTCATCCAGCTCTTAAATTCACTATTAGAAAGGAAGTCAATTCTTCACTGCCATTCCTTGATGTATTGGTTAATATAAAGCTTCTTCTGGTTTCTTGACATCAGTATATCGGAAACCTACCTTTACTGGTCTTTACACTCGTTGGGACTCATTTTGTCCCACAAAACAAAAGTGTAATCTCCCTTACCCATAGGGCCTTAAAGACCAAGCTGGATGAAGAAATTACATTTATCACTAAGACCCTCTGTAACAATGGATATCCTTTAGAAATTGTACAATCTACCATTAAAACAAAATATCAATTTTTTACAAAAGCAAATCAACTTCTGTAGACAGATGCCCTATTTACCTTCGCCTACCTGGTAACATTAGTGATAGATTCGCGAAACAAATCTCTTTGTCTGTACAACAATGTTATTTTGCTGTGAATACACGAGTTGTTTTTTCCTCTCGATCGATCTTGACTTCTATTCGAAAAGATGTCCTTCCCCCACATCATAATAATTCTATTATTTATTTATTTAAATGTAGTTGCAGTATGCACTACGTTGGGATGATGTCACAAAGATTAGACATCCCACATGAATTCGCAATGCAAATTATTCACCAACTGACGTTTTGAATAATACTTATGGTTCGTCGATAGGTGAACATCTCATAAATAACCGCACCTGTGCCTCTAAATTCAGTGTCGACTTATTCTCCATTCTTAGTAAGTCGCACTCCCCCTATCATCTCAAGATCCTAGAAACAATCTATATTAAGTCTTTGAGACCTTCTCTTTGCGGGCTTAATGTTGTTTCTATTTGATTGAACTTAAAAAAAAATGTTTTTACCTTTTTTTACCCCTTTCCCTCGCTATAATTCTCATAGCATCTTTTTTATATTTTTTTATACGATACCTCGATATTTGGCTCTGTTGAGCGAGGTACGAAACCGGTCAGCTGCCCTTTCATCTTTTTAATTTCTTTATTCATTATGAGTTATAAATATTGTCTCTTCAATGCCATATATATATATATATATATATATGTTATATATATACTAATGATAATAGAATTAACGATAAGTGAAATATCGTACGTAGAGTGATCTATCTCGATAAAATAAAGCTCAATGCGTTGAGTAGACCAATCAATTTTAAAGAAAGAAAGATGAAGATAAAAAATTGTACAAAATTACATAAAGTTACATAAATGAATAAGATAGACATAGAATTTACAATAAAACTATTAACCAATTGCATACCTTCTTCAAAAACTTCGACCTCACAATAACCATCGACAAAGAAAAAAAAACTTCCAATTTCCTCGATGTCACATTGGACTTAAACTCCGGGACTTACTCCCCCTACAACAAACCCAACCTAACGCTATTCTATGTGCATAAACATTCTAACCACCCTAAATCGATAATAAATTCAATAGTCCCCTCTGTCTCAAATAGAATCTCTAAACTATCAGCTAACAAAGCAATATTCGACCAAAATTCTAATTCGGGTTATCCAGACAAGATAACCTATACACAAGAACACCCCACGCACCATAAGCCACACCGCAACATAATCACACACAACATGACACAGAGACATAGTAATAACAATAATAGAAATAATAATTATAATACGAACACGAATAACTGAAATAACACCAAATATAAGGAACACATTAACCAACACCCTGAAAATAAACGCAAACGATTAAGGCGAAAGAAAATATCTGGTTCAACCCTCCGTACAATAACAATGTAAAAACCAATATCCCTAGGGAATTTTTCAAAATAGTTGAAAACTCATTTAGATACCCACACAAATACAATTCCATCCTAAATAAAAATAATATCAAGATATCGTACTCCACAATACCTAATATAGCACAAACCATAATAAGTACTAAAATCAAACGTGCCCAATCAAACACTACCCCAAATACACCAAATAATAATTGCAACTGCCACAACCCATCAACATGTCCATTAAATAATAACTGCATACACAAAGATGTGGTCTATGCATGTACCGTAACTAAATTACCCCAACGCACCACTAACCAAAACAATATCACCTAACTTACATCACCCCGTCCAACAACCCCACCTAACTCTAGAAACCCAATCCCGAACCAGCCTAGCAACACCATAATGCCCACCACCAGAAGCAACCCAGTAACTGACAGGATAGCTAACCCTAGGATATATACTTACGCAATTTATAAAATCCAGAATCTCCACCCATACTTACTCATTCAATAACAATACAAATAACAACACCTCTCTAACTAAATTAATCAAAGAATTTAAATCAATTTAGCATCGATCTTCAACTACGGATAGACCCCACTGCCCCACCCACCTCTCTCAACAAATATCACCCTAATACTAAAAGGCTAACAGCTCAATAATACCCCCTGGCGACAAGATAATTCAATTTTAACCCTACTAGAATCAGCTAACATAATTTAATATAATATTGGTCTACGCAAAATTATAACCTGCCTTGCCTTCAGAATAAAACACTCACAATTTTAATACATCTGCTTTGAAAATAATATTCCTCCTTTTGATAATAATAATAATAATAATAATAACAACAACAACAATAAGAATATCAATTACGGCTACATATTATCCCGCTCACATATCTCCGTATCTGATAGCTTCACCGCACTTAGAAACTGTTGTGGTTGCAAGGTTGAACAATAATTAGTGAGGAATACGATGAAGACGCAAACAACAAGGAGAATGCATAATAAGTGTATTAAAGAAAAGGTATAGTTACAGTATGTACAAATAAAGGTGTCGAGTCAGAGAGTCTTGGTGGGAGGACATGTACGCTCTTCGGCGTCACTTCCGGTGGCATTTAGGTAACACACACTAAGGCCAACCTAGGCTTGCCATTTATAGTGTAACGTTATTCGTATATGCAAATGAGTGGTTGCCATCACAGCACCCCCCTCCCAAGATTTGAAGTCACACAGATTTCAATATCTTTTTCTTTTTGGGTTTACCATCAATGGTTCATTAAATTTTCTTTTCCTACCTGATCTTCGGGGTTCAGGTGTATATTGAGGCGGTTCCAAATTAAAGGATTCGTATATGATATCTATGGTTTCCTCCTCTTCGACTGTTGTCGTATAATCATCATCTTGGATATGACGTTTTTTTATCTGATTTAGGTGCCTTTTATGTATACTCTGTGGACCTTTAATCATATATGTACAATCACCAATGCGTTTATCCACTACTCCACATTCCCAGTAAGATGTGTTATTCTTGTAGCACTTAAAATATACTCGATCTCCCGAGTTATATTTCTTTCTTCTCGTGTGTGTAGTGTTTCGGATAATTGCCTGTCTTGGCAACAGTTTATCAAACGCTCATTTTACCTTTCTGGCAAACATTAGATCAGCTGGTGATATGTTTGATGGTGTACTAGGATGTGGTGTGATCCTATAAACTTGCAAGAATTGTTGCAAAGGTTTTTCTGTTGGTGTTCCAATGGATTTCTTTAACGCTCGTTTTAGCGTGTCCATGAACCTTTCCGCAAGGCCGTTCGACCTTGGATGATACGGCGGAGTCGTGATGTGCTTCACTCGGAACGTGTCGCAAAATTCCTTAAACTCTGCGGATGTGAACTGCGTTCCGTTGTCAGTGACCAGTGTGTCTGGTACACCGAATCTTGCAAACAACTCGTGTAGGAACCCTATTGAGTTGTTCGTTGTTGGATTCCTGCAACGCATTACCTCCGGCCATTTTGTGTAACTATCCACTACAATTAAATAATAGTTTTCTCCTACTGGACCAGCGAAGTCCATGTGGATTCTCGACCATGGTTGGTCGGTTTTCGGCCAAGGTTTGTGTACTATAGGTGGGGATTTTGCTGCTAACTGGCATCCTTTACATTTATTTATTGTTGCTGCTATGTCAGTGTCCATGTTACGCCAGTACACGTAGCTTCTCATTAACGACTTCATTCGATTTATCCCCGGATGTCCCGTATGGAAATCTCTTAACATCCTATTCTGCAATGTTTTGGGTATTACCACTCTCTCACTGTACAGTAACACATCGTTACATATGGAGAAAACTTCCTGCACCTTTGTGTCCGTTATAATTTTCTCTTTTATGTCCTTTATGTATTCGTCTTTCTCGGCTTCCCTTTTAATGTCCGACAAAGTTACGGGTAGTTCCTTAATGATGTTAGCTACCATATTTTTTACTTCAACATTTGTCCGAATTGCTGCAATGACTGATTCTTCCAGATTGTGTTTCTGTGGTATCAGTCTTGACAGTCCATCCGCATGGCAAATCTTTTTTGATGTTAGATGTTGTAGCTGGAAATCGTAATTAAGTAAGATTGTACCCCAGCGCAGCAATCTATTTGCGGTGTATACCGGCAATCCTTTTTTTGATCCATAGATCGTGACTAACGGTTTATGGTCGGTTTCAAGTAAGAATTGTCTACCATATAAATATCAGTGAAATTTAGTCACGGAAAAGATTATGCTCAATGCTTCTTTTCGATTTGTGAATATGCCCTCTCGGCTGGTATCAGCGTTCTCGAAGCGTGCGCTATTGGTTTTCTAGACCCATCCGGCATAATATGTTGAATGCATGCTCCTAAGCGACGACTATTTTTAATTTTGTGTCAAAGTGCGTTAAGAATAATTCGGATGTTAGTGCGCTCTTTATTTTGTCAAAAGCGGTTTGACATTCTTGCGTCCAGTTCCAAGGTGTATCCTTTTTAAGCAGATTATTTAAGGGGGCTCGCAAGTTATGCATTCCTTCAATAAAAGATTGATAATAATTTGCGAGTCCCAAGAAACTCTGCAAGGCTGTTACGTTATCAGGTGCTGGCATATTTTTTATTGCCGCAGATCTGTCTGGGTCTGGACGTCGTCCATGTTTGTTTATTATGTGTCCAAGATACTTAATCTCGCTCATACAAAAGTCACATTTACTTTCTTTTACTTTAAAGCCGAATTCTTGTATTCGAGTAAATACTTGTTTCAAATGTTCCTTATGTTCTTGTAGGGATTTGCTCCTGACAACAATGTCGTCCAGGTATGCACATGCGCACTCAATACCACTTAGCATGGTGTCCATCGCTTGCTGAAAAATGGCAGGCGCTACTTTGATGCCAAAGGGCAATCGGTTGTATTTGTATAATCCCTTATGCGTATTGATGCATAGTATTTTTGAGCAATTTCCCTCGACCGGTATTTGCAAATATGCATCGCTCAAGTCTATCTTGGAGAAGATATTACCACCATTTAACTTCGTGAATATTTCCTCTGGGCTTGGTAGAGGGTAATGGTGATCTTTTAATAGGGAGTTGACCCCGGTCGAAAAATCTGCGCACACTCTTACTTCGTCATTCTTTTTCTTTACGTATACGGTGGGGGCTGCCCACTCGCTGTGTTCTATTTTTGATAGAATTTCTGTCTGTTCCAATCTATCTAATTCTTTATTAATCTTTTCCAACCCAGCGAACGGAACGTTTCGCTTTTTTCTAAAAATTGGGCTGGCGTTTTCTTTAAGTTCAAACGAGGCCTTGAATTTATTACAGCGACCTAAGTTAGTCGTGAATGCTTCAGGAAATAATTCTTTTAAATCGTCTTTTATATTTACTGTTGTTGGAGAAGAACATTCTATTTTTTTACAGAATGTATTGATTGGCTTATCCCATAGTCCAAATTTCTCAATTAAATCTATTCCAAACAGATTTTCACTATTTTTCAGTACGAATATTTTTAATTTCTTCGTAATCCCTTTTTATTTTATCGGAAGGACAACTTCTCCTTCAAATTTTATACCACCACCAGTTACCGTCCGGGCTGATTTACTCGTTTTCATCATGGTTGGTTTTTTACCCAACTTTTTCCATGTATTCAGGTTTATAATAGAAATATCGGAGCCGGAGTCGAGTTGTAACTTTATTGGTGTTTTAAATATTTCCACTTTTACGTATTTTCGCCGATCTTTGTCTAATTTTGTATTTGATTTTGTTTGCTGTACTCTCTTTCTGGTGTAATCTTTATATCTGCAGCAATCGCTTTTGTGTCCCGCCTTCTTACAAATGTAGCATTTTTTTCTTTTTATAAGGACAATCTGATTCCCAATGCTTTTCTGCACATCTCTTACAGTTATATCTAGGAAGAGGCTTGTTATATTCTGTCCTATATTTATGGTTATTAGGATTGTAATATCCCGTTCCATTTCGATTGCTTTTCTTTGTAAAGTTCTTGGTTGGTGTGTATGGTTTTCTAACTTTTCTTACATATGCCACTCCGGATTCTTCTATATTTTTTGAATCCTTTTTTAGTGTAATGGCCCTTTCACAGTCCTCTGCTAGTTTCTGGAGGGTTAAATCTTGCTCAGATTCCAGCTTAGATAACACTCGTCTGCGTATTTCTGCATTTTTCGTGGAAACTAACCCTTGTGCGAAGATTAGACATTTAAAATCTTCTACCGTTAGTTCCGCAAGCTTAAAATTATCGCAGTTTTTATTGACAACTGATGCGTATGTCAAATAATCTTGGTTGTCCATCTTTCTTAGATTCATGCACAGCCATCTTTTATGAAAAAGAGATATATTTGGATTAAATAATTCTTTTAGTAATTTCACAGCTTCCATGAACTCTAATTCCGCAGTTTTTTTAGGTAATATGTAATTTGCTGTGTTCTGATGTACCCAATTTCCTGAGTAAGAGGCTCACTTTCTGGCTATTTGGCCAATTTTTGCAGTCCAGTTGAAAGACATGCTCGTATCTTGTATAGTATGCTTCAAAAGTCTTTCCTTCCTCCGGCACATAATTAAATGTGTCCATACTATTAAAGATAGTTGTATGGGAGAAATTAACACTGCCGACATTTTCTCGATTACTCTTTAGTAGTACCAGTGTTTTAGCAAAACGTTCATTTTGTCTTTCCTCGCGGTCAGCTTGTGCCTGTAAAAATTGCATGAACATTTTTGATAAGTCTTTCTATTTTTTTTTTTTTTTTTTTTTTCGAGTCACAATTGAAAAAAATGTATGCAGTACATTTAGTTCTTTGGAGTTTTTTTTTCTAGTATTTTAGTAATTAAAATACTCTTAAATTGAGATTACCCTTTTTTTTTTTCGTGACGTTTTACTGTATTATCCGTTATCCAGTGACAACTTTAAAAAAAAAATTCTTTCCTTGAGCTTTAATTTCTAGCTATGGTATTTCCTTTTAGTACCGCCGCCAAACAAATTATTAATTACAAAATTCCTTTAGTTGTTGTTTTGCTAACGGGGAGCAGTAATTAGAATCCACTGGTGAACTTTTTTTTTCGTAGGTTACTTCCTTGCTTTTCGTAATACGAGTCTGACCTGTCGTTTTGCGAGAGAACAAAATCCGCTTTTCGTTTGCAAGTTGGTCCTTTAGTAATACAAAACAGATTTGTCGTTTAGCGACAAAACAAAAATTTACTTTTACATTCGTTTGCAAGTCGGATTCCCAGAAAACGGCGTAAATTGTCGCTTTTGCCACGTTCGATTTTCTTTTGTTTTTTTTTCACTTAAGTTGAAACTTTTCTTTAGCGTAAAATCCGTTTGCTCGTCAACACTTTGCATTGTACTCTTTTTTTTTTTTAAATAGTTCTTCGTCAAACTGTTATATTTGACGCTTCATATCTCGTCGCCAACTGTTGTGGTTGCAAGGTTGAACAATAATTAGTGAGGAACACAATGAAGACGCAAACAACAAGGAGAATGCAATAATAAGTGTATTAAAGAAAAGGTATAGTTACAGTATGTACAAATGAAAGTGTCGAGTCAGAGAGTCTTGGTTGGAGGACATGTACGCTCTTCGGCGTCACTTCCGATGGCATTTAGGTAACACACACTAAGGCCAACCTAGGCTTGCCATTTATAGTGTAACGTTATTCGTATATGCAAATGAGTGGTTGCCACCACAACAGAAACCTACATTAACCTCAAAATATAAGCAACTGAATTCCCCTACCCCCACCCACAGGCACACCTTAGCTGACCACTCAAACTTGAATTTATAGACTTCACTAATCCCCTAACCCCACCCACTCTATCCTTAAAATATTAGCCGCACGCATTATTCCTTTTTGACCTCGGTGGATCCGGTTCTATTCTCTGTAGTCGGACAAAGCTTCCTACCCTAAGCAGAAAATTTAAGATGATATATAAAACTTTTGAAACATTTCTCTGCCACGGAAGCCAGGAATTGAAGGCAGATATTAACTTTTCCACATAACGCCTTTCAACAGACAATCTTAACCTCGGATTTGCCGAATTGGATATTTAAAATACCAATCCAGGATTTTTACTTGTAACTCCACGGAAATATACATATAACGGAGTACGAATCCATACGGACCAAGTGAGATATTTTGAACCCTCCACCTTTTACTTGTAAATTGTTAAAAAACTTTCTTCAATTCTACAAACTGTTACTTTTACTATTAACTATCTACACCATAACGTCCCTTTCGTCTTCAAAAATCACTTCGCAATACTGCTATTTTTTTTACTTCCCGACCTTTTATTTCTTTATCTCCAACCTTTTTTGTTTTTTTATTCTTCAATTATTTAAAGTTCAATGGAACTAGGTAATATTTAATTGTTATAAATACCATATTACCAGATTTTATCCTCTGATGAGAAGAGTTTTATCTTTGGAAAATCATGGTTTAAGGATTAATGTAAATCATTGCATTTGTACTTTCGATGTAATAAAATTTGTATTAATTTATGTAACTTTATGTAATTTTGTACAATTTTTTATCTTCATCTTTCTTTCTTTAAAATATATATATATATATATATATATATATGGCAGCATTTTTATTTATAGCATATTTTATTAAATATAACTATAGACTTGTGTCTGCATATATTTTCTTTGTTCCTTTTCAAATTCCATATAAGTATGCTCAAAATATGTACGGCAAATATATCGGACAGATTCACCCCGAAACTCGAAAACTCATAAGGAATTTAAAAAGGATAAAATATGCAGATACAAGTTGTCCGTAATATATATATATATATATATATATATATATATATATATATATATATATATATATATATTAATTGATAAAGTTGAAATATTTTAATAAACTGAGCATAAAATCAATATTTTTACAAGTGCGCAATACCAACTTTATTTACCATATTTAATTTAAGTTAGTCCATGCATGTCCTTTAAATCTTGGATTTGTCAAAGAAAATATTCTTCATATTGAATAAACACTTTAATACTTGCTTTTTCATTAAAACACCAATTAATGTTTTGTTTAGAAGATAAACATTTTTTTTATTCATCACATTATATACAAATATTGAAATGGTTTTAAGTTCGGCTTTATAAGGATAAACCCTTTTATTAATTTATATTATTTAACAAAATATCTTTGAAGATGATTATTTCTCAAAATCAATTTATTTCCTTATGATAAGAAGAATATCTTTTTTTGAAATATCCAGGATTTAAAGGACGTACGTTGATTCATTTCTTATTTTGTTGAATGTTAAGAAAATATGAACATATATATATATATATATATATATATATGTGTGTGTGTGTGTGTGTGTGTGTGTGGTTATCTTCACTCTTCGAATCATGCAACCGGTTTGAACACTTATCTCCCCACGAAAGATTCCGCAAGGATTAAACTAATACGTATTGGGGTAATAATGAAATATTATATATATATATATATATATATATATATATATATATATATATATATATATATATAAAGGGGAGAGAGAGGAAGGAGAGCGAGTTTTTTAAACTTCTGCCGAGGAATACTTGGAACATATCCCCCTAGGGTAAATATAATATATGATATCAATTGTTTAGCGCAAGTTTTCGACTAAGCAAATAATGACACGTTGTTGGCACTTGAAGCACCCTCTTCGTTCTTGGCACGCATCTTCCGCAACCAAAGTGGCGGCTCCTGATAGTGTGAAATCTCTTCAATCTTAAACTGCAAAGAAAAGCTATTACAAAGCAACAGCAAATATCTTTAAGGTTCGTCTATTCATTCTGGGCCTTTCACGGTAGACATATGTAAAAAATAATGCGTGACAGACAGGCTGACAGACGTAGCATAGACATTTTGCCATATAATGTAGACGTTAAGGTCTGAAAATACTATTTCAGACTTAAGCGTGACAAACCAACGAAAATTCTATTTCAAACTTAAGCGTTACATACAACGAAAATTCTATTTGAGACTTAAGCGCGAAAGACCAAAGAAAATTCTATTTTAAACTTAATCGTGATAGACCAACAAACATTTTAATTTGAACTGATGCCTGACATGCTGATGAATATTTTATTTAAAAATAAGGCGTTGCAGACCAAAAAAATACAATTAAAAACTGAAGCGTGACAGACTAACGAACATTCTATTTCAAACTTAAGCATGAGATACCGATGAAAATACAATTTCAAACTTAAACATGACAGACCAACAAAAATTGAATTTTAACCTTGAGCGTTATTGAACAACGAACACTCTATTGCAAACTTGAGCGTGACAGACCAAAAAAAATACTATTTCAAATCTTATTTTTAGTTTCGCCCGTACTGAGGATTCAACCTTCGACTGTCACTTAGAAGTGATTATTACTTAAGGTCGATAATAGGAATAAAATTAGGAACCACTTAAGACTCGTTCAAGCTACCCCCCGTGGATTAAATAGAGGGTTTCGTTAGAAATTCCGTCCAGCTTCCAGAGTTTGACATAAAAATTAACGAGTTCGACAAGATGTAACTGAAAGAGATCGGAGGTTACATCGGTCGAAACGTTGTGAGAATAACATCCAAGCTGACAATAGTAGTCCGAATGATCAAAACAATACAGATCTTTCAAGAGATTCACACATCTTAGGGAACTAGGCGTTTTTACCTTTTCTATCAGCACTCCTTATGTATCCATTCTTTACACAAATGTGCACAGCATCCCTCTCACTTCTTAGTAATAAAGTCAAACCAAAATATATGTTACAGATTCTCTGCTTCTCTATCGATTCTTGTTACACACGTGTACACACTCTCTATCAAATCACGTATTAAATGAATGTTGTTATTGCTTAGTGATAGGACAATTCCAATATTTCTTCTGATTGCGATACAATTATAGATGTGTTCTAAAATTCCCGATTCCGATACAATTACCGATTCCGATTCTTTTTAATACTACTAAATATTTAGCTATAGAGTTATTGTTATTTAAAAAAAAATTCAGATTACCTTTAAAAACCCATGTAATATGTGCATATATTTTCACAAATATAAAAAAATACACTTGTAGAAGGGTATCTTTAAGTTTAACTGGTGTTTAAAATCAATAAATATTTATCAATTTATAATTAATACCAGCAATGGAAAATTTTGTTTTAAACAACAACACAATTAAAAGAATCGTTTTTAACATCGGAAAATAGGGACCATTTTTTTCGATTCCGATACCGAAGTTCCGGGTTTTCTGATTCCCGATTCCGACTTCGATTAATCGTCCCAACACTACTACTACTACTACTACTACTACTACTACTACTACTACTACTACTACTACTACTACTACTACTACTACTACTACTATTATTATTATTATTATAACTACTACTATTATTACTATTATTACTATTATTATTATTATTATTATTATTATTATTGCTGTTATTGTTACTGTTATTGTTATTGTTATTGTTATTTTTATTGTTATTGTTAACAACAACCAGTTTCGTCGTTCATCTCTTCACAGAATTTCTTTTCTTTTTAACGTTTCTCTCACCAATTCTTTGCTTAAATGTCGTTCGTATATATGAAAGTTTAAATTGTATGTTTGGATCCCTGGAGATAGGCGGCCATGATTTGTTTATACACGACCAAAAATAATATCTCTTCGCACAAGGAAATAATTAGTTACTGCCACATATGAACCGATTTTGAGTTTCATAATACATGATCAAAATACCAAATGATTATTAATTGATTGATTAATTTGGTTGCTTCGTCTGTTTTACGGCATATCAACCCCTTTCTAGCTATTTACTGCCGTAAAACAATCTCTTTTGAATACGAGCGAGATACGTTCTGAGATGGAATACTGTTGTCACATCTAAGGAGTTGCCACACAGAGTACACGTTCCTGCGTTGACACAGTACAACACCGACTACGAAATATATCGACAGTCTCCTATCCTCTTTTACACAGAAGAGACGTTGCTAGTCTCTTTCTACTCTATCGTTATAGCTCCAATCTTTGGTGCCTCCTTGTAAGACATCTCCAGTAAGAACTCGACTTTCTACCACAACGAAAAAATACTTTCCTTTCTCCCTGCATGTGCCTTACGCAAGGCGGAATTTTAATAGACATAACTTCTTTGCAAAAAGCTCCCCACCTGTGGAACACATTATCTCAGGACTACTTCCCTGCTGATTACAACTTTGTCGTCTCCAAATTCAATGTTAATGCATGCTTGCCATAAACCGCTCTATAAGTAATCGGTAATGGTACAGTTAAACAACCGGAAGATGCCAACACGCTTAGCCAATCAGATTGCAGCAGGCGACAATTTGCAATTGCGAATTGAGTAAATCGTAACATTCCTTAAGTAAAGACAATTAATTAAAGCGATAATGAATTTCAACGTGTTATGGCAGACGATTCAGTCTCCCGAAGGACTCAGAAAATGTAAAAAAAACTTATTTTATCTTCACCCTAAGAAAAAAATCTTAATAAAAATGTATTTACACTCTAACCCTAACCTAACCATAACCTAACCCTAACCCTAACCTAATCATAACCTAACTCTGACCTTCTACATCTGGTTGCTGTACCAGTCCAAACAAAATTATCGAAACAAAGCAATAATAATAATTAAACAAACCGTAACTTTCCTGTAAATAAGAAAAACCTCAATTATAATGGTTAAATATATTTTCTTCGTCAAAAAATAAATATTTTTGCATAAAATTTCACATTTGGTGACTGCTTTAGATATTGTTTGATAGCATCGGTTCGTTTTGATTTTTTGGCCGGAACGTTTTCATTCGGCATTTTTCGGCTGTCTACGTAAACAGTCGGAAGATGCCGACGAAAAGGCGGTTTTAGCATGGGTTACAAACTGACCAGTGTCGAAACACGATATCTGTTGGATACGATTCTCCATTTTCTAATAATTAATTGCGCAACACTGTTCGTGGGTTCGTTATTTTGCTCGTTATACACAAATAAGAAAAGTGGTATAATTTGAAGAAAAAAGAGAACTTACACCAGCCAAAGATGACGTATGCTTTAATACCACGTTGTTGTGTGAGGAGGGTTCGATAGAAGAGCATTTGCAGGTAGAGACCCTCGACGAATATCCACGTTTGACTGACGGCAACACCGTACACAAAGACCGTGAACAGCAGCCGACATTCCCAGTGCTACAAAAATGTGAAGAAACAATTAAAATAGTGATGGATTGCACATAAAACACACTATGATAGTAACAGTAAAATTACATATATATATATATATATATATATATATATATATATATATATATATATATATATATATATATTAGTATTTCATGTATCCGCATAAGGAGATATAATTTTTTCTGTATCAATTTTCAGTATTTAATTCAACAATGCTCGGTACGTAAGTAGAGCGAGGTAGTAAGCTATGAAAATATATTTATGGCAATCAAGCTACACAGAGGCTCCCGCGTTTCATCCTCGGGGGAATCTTCAGGTTAAAATGCCTGGAGTAATTTTTGCCGGGTGTTTTTATATGCACGGATAGCTTGTTAACCAATCAGATTCTTTTTTGTTCTCTCAGCCAATCGTTGGGCTTCCCGCGAACAAAGGTTTGGCTGAGAGAACAACAAATACTCTGATTGGTTAACTAGCTAGCCGTGTATATAAACGCACCCGGCAAAAATAACTCCATGCATTTTAGCTTGACGATTCCCCCCGGGGATGAAACGCGGGAGCCTCTGTGTAGCTTAATTGCCATAAATATATTTTCATAGCTTACTATATATATATATGTATATATATACATTTATATATATATATATATATATATATATATATATATATATATATACATTTCTTATATTTATAATATATATATATATATATATATATATATATATATATATATATATATGTATATATATATATATTATAAAAATGGAAATAGTATTCCAAACGTATGTGAATGAAAGAGAAAGTAAATTATCAGTAATGTCATCAACGTTTCGTCTTCATCAAGAAAATACTTCCTCAGAGTAGTTTAAGAGAGATAAAAAAAGGTTATAAACACAAGTACATTACTTGGAAATTGTCTCTATTTATAGAATGTAAAAAATATTTATGTTCATCTTCTGGACGAAACATGGTCGACTAAAAAAAAATAAAAATGTGTAATACGAACGTGGTGAGGAAAAAAGCCCTTATTCATTTTATATCTTTTCACACGGCAACCAACTACCTGAAATTAAATAATTGGTTCATTTCAGGTGGTTGGGTGCCGTGTGAAAAGATATAAAATAAAGGCTTATTTTTTTATTTATTTTATTTTATTTTATTTATTTCCACACCACATTCGTATTACACATTTTGTGATATATTAATTTCAGGTGCCTCTGTCACAGAAGGGTGGACGACGCGAGGCGAGATCGGATTGTGCAGTTAATGATTGTGATACGCATTTGATGACAAGGTATGTTTATGAACCCGTGTATTTTAAATGATTGTGGCCTGTGAGACATTTAAACCTCTCCTCCAAAGGGAGGGTAATATAAAAGTCTTCTTTCGTTATTTGTAAAATGTAGATAGTCGGAATTACTTACAATTCCCGGTTTGAATGAAAGCTTTCCGTCCTTTTCTTCCATATCAATACTCATGGCATAACCGTGGGTGAAAAGGTTTTGTCGTAACAAAGCGAAGAAAGACCGTACTAAAAAAGCGAGGAACAGGTTTATATGTATAATGCTGCTTCTGTAATTGAAACGTCTGAAAAAAAAATAAACAATCGATATTAAAAAATGCATCCATTTGCTGAAATTAAAAATGTAACAACAATATTATAAAAATAAAATGTAAAGCGGTCGACCATAGTCAAGGGTGACCCAAAGGCTCCTTTTCATTGTCTCCGAGACCGTGATGGTGGAAAGAGCGCCACTCCTTTAATTACTTACCTTACTCTTGATCTCCAACTTATAATACTAGGGTATCAAGTATCATTTTTTCAAATATTTGCTACGACTTGATCAAGACCGGTACAACAATGCTATTAAATGCATTATTCTCTTTAATGATAAACATCTGACATTTATGTTACAGAAGAGAGATTCATTGAAAGAAATTATATAATTTTGAAAACAAACGAATTAATAAAAAAACATCAACAAACATATATCAAAGTATAATTTTCGAAATTACCGTAATTTCGGCAATTACGCCTATTTCCATTGTGAATTTTACTCGACTGAGAAACTTTTAGCCTTTTAGTTTGGAGCAAAGTGTAGTATTTTTTCTGATGCTACATTGTTTTCGATCAGTGAAAAAGAAATTCTTCTATACTGACGCAGTTTAAATAGTTATATATTTATACATACGCACGTATATATATATATATATATATATATATATATATATATATATATATACATGTATATATTAATAATAAATTAAAGATAAGCGATGTATCCTTAAATAATAATCTATCCTGATAATATAAAGCTCAAATTCAGAAGATGAAAGATGAAAACAATTGTATAGATACAATATTTATTAAGACATCAAAAGTTCAAAAGCTAGGAGTTTCATTATCCTGAACCTATGAATTTTCAAAAACAAACTCGTTTCATCAGACGATAAAACTCGGTAATGTAACTGTAAATATTACCGATAAGATTTAACTTTAACTTATATACAAAAACAAAAATGTTTGGCTGAGAGAAACGTAAAGTTAGGGTAGTCACTGTCAAACAAAACAAGCTGTGATAATTACAAAAACAAACGTTTGAAAAAGTATATTCAATGTACTCAGGAGGCTAAGCGATTTCGTTAAGAAGCTGAGTGTTCAACAGTCGTCAGTTGAGTTCGTGTATCCTGTGTGCGTAGAAGTCCGTGGGAAATATGAATAAGCGAGACTAAAATAAAAAAATCGAACTATAACCTTTGACCGATAACCTTCATCCGGGATCCTTTGAATTTTTCTGTTTTAGTTTAGTTTTTATTTAATTATTTTACTTTATTTTTCTTATGTATTGTTATCCTAAAGTAATGTTTATTCTATTCATACAGTTGTTTGCTATTTCACTTCTACAGTTTAATAGGTTTTCGGGGTCTGTAAAGTTTAGAATGTCAAATTTCTCTTCAGGCTATAGACGGGCCGTCTAAATTTCTACATTTACTGTCCTGTCGTACTATTTTCCACACGATTATTGGCGAGCGTCTGCTCTCTTTAAGCTCCCAGTAATGGGTCGCTAGTGCTCTTTTTATTCGAATCTAAACAGCATTAGCGAACCATTACTGAAATTGTTTTACTGTCCACGTTGCGATATTGTTTTGTTCGCTATATTCTTGTGCGTTTTAAAAGGGATACAAAATGCTTTTAGATAGATAGAAACAGAATTTTTCCATCTTGTTTCTGAAAAGAATGGTGACGGTTTGAAAATTGACCATTTTCGGCGAAATAAAACGATTAACTGACCGGTTTACAAAAAAGGCCGACTTTAACTCAAATTTCAACCGTTTAATATTTGAACTTTTTTGCATTGTACTCCGTGGACTATTTTATTGAACATTCCAAAATTAATAAATGCTCAGTCTGGGCACATACATATGTAATTTAATTTATTTAAGTACATAAATCTTACACATTGTATTATACAAGTATGTATTTTCACATAGGGGTAAAAAGTATCATATTTATATATATAGTATACACTCTTTTGTAGATATACAACGATACTAATAACATGAAAAAATTCATATTCTCAAATGTAATTGCACATATTCATATCAATGAATATATTTTAAAACAATCCAAACGTATTAAAACGTGTATCATTAAGCTGAACAAAAGTCTTTGCAATAGAATGCCAGTTCAAAGAAGACGCCTTATCCTTGTGGATATTCAGAATTGGCACACTGTTTAAACTTGTAGATGTCACTGTGGACCGTAAGAATGTTTTTAGGCGTCTCATAGCAGAAAAGGATCGGTCCGGAAGTGCATCTGTAGCTTGACTGACGAGAAGTAAGCGAACCAGTACCTCTATATCTGACACCACAGACCAAACAGGGCAGGTCATAGATCTGTAAAAAAACGGAGTCGTAGATGGTTGGCCAAAAATGTAATATTTAGTGTTTGTTGGTGAAAGATAATGAAAATTTACTATAACACGTTCGAGTTAATAAGCGTAATGAATTGGTGAGTTTAGTTGCCTGTGATGCAAATATGTACAGGGGGGAAATCCTCTCTACTTTATATATAAAAAAAGAAAAGAAAAAGAAAAGAAGAAGATTTTCTATAAAAACTCCTAATTCTGTTATTCCTGTTGATTGTCTGCCGCTGTCTTCAAAAAAGGAAAGCAAATAAATTGTGATTCACAGCTAAACTAAAGAACCGCCAAAATCAGTTTAATTCAAGTTTCACGTATTTTGCTTCGAGTTGTCGATTTTTTGGAGAAGAAAATAAAAAAGTCTGTAAATATACCTATAGAATAGGGACCTTTAACCAAAACTCATTTCACTTGGTTTTCGCCAAATTTTAGATAAAATTGATTGTTGGTCTTATATTGTAATGATGACAATCAATTAATAGATAAGCTAATTAGATAAAATTAAACACATGCATATCAACTTAATTAGTGATGACTGTAAAGTGGGGGATCCAAGTCAAAAAGTGAGGGAGCTTAGGCCCCCTGCCCCCGGTGCCGCCGTCCATGCTATATATATATATATATATATATATATATATATATATATATATATATATATATATATATATAGTAAGGAGTAGGAGAGTATTTTCTTTGAAAACTCGTGAGTTAAGGACGCAGTATAAAGTCAGGTCTATAGTATATTCATATAACCATGTTTTTATTTTATCATTTTTATTTTTATTTTTTCACATTTCCAAAAAACATAACATTTCTGTGAGATATATTTTTACGGTCCATTTCATTTGTCTTGGGCCAAACAACATCGTCTCTGCAAAAATTACAAAATCATCAGAAAAATTCACAAAGAGTAAAAAGTTCTTGGATTAAAGTTTCTTGAAAAAACCTATGCAATATATGTTATAGAAACCACATGAAATGAAGGTAACAAATGTTCACAAATGTACAAAAAATATCAATTTATATTTGCATGCAATTGTATCGGCTTGCTACTAAGATATATGATATGTAATGTTCGAAAGCCTTTGTGAAAAGGCTATGATCAGTGCTTGTAAAGAAGATAATCGGAAGGGAAAAACTGTATTAAATTCCGCATACATTTATTTTTTATTCTTAATATTTTGTTTCACTATATATTCATAAAATGTCTTGTTTTTCGACAACAAATATCTTATTTTTACTTAAATGGGGTAGTTTACAGCTGTACATCCAAATCGTGGTATTATCGTACAATGTGCCTTAACCATTCAGCATGATTGCTTTTATCGCTAGCCGTCGATATAGAGCTTCGCTTAAACTACAGTCATATAAGATAAATGTATTCTCAAACCGTTATGTATTGACTTGCCGTTATAGCATTTTTCTTCTTCTAGATTTTGATCAACCCTTTTTGAGTCATTTTTCCATACTTCTTATTCAAAGTTCATAATTACATTGTTTAATAGTAGTCGTGTACACACTTCCGCAAACGGTCAGCTATCGATATAGAGCTTCGCTTAAACTATAGTCAAATATAAAATAAATGTATTGACTAACCGTTATTGTTTTATTATTTGCCTTTTTTCTTTCAACTAGACTTTGATCTATCCTTTTTAATTCGTTTTGTACATGCTTTTTATTTAAAGTTCCCTCAACGATTATTAAAAGCGAATTAAATTATGATAATATTTGACGTTTATAAGTCTTCAATCCAGCCTCTCACTCAGTAGTCATAACGTTTGAAAGAACATGGTTTTATTGCTGGTCTAAATCTCTGTATCTGAAATTTCTGTTGGATAATTTAGTTATTGTAGAAGCGGACAGCCCTGAATGATGTACGCCTGATTTAAAAAAAAATAGTTCTACCCCAAACAAGGCAAGTTGCCACTGTAGCTTTAAAGGGCTACTGAGAATTGGAGTGAACGTTTAGGGGGAGAGGGGTAATTCTAAATTGAGAGCTGTGCAGTGAAGTGCTTGTACACATTAGTTTTACATTTCTACATGTCGGTACAGTCGGGAAAACAGGGAGCAGGGATGGAGTTCCAAAAGGCTGACAGCTTGAGGGTAGACGCTATTGGAGCAGAAAACTATCCGATATCTGGGTACCTCTACAGTTAATGCATGGACTCTAGCTGATTGTCGGGTTGGTCGAATGTATTTACGTCGAGCGGGCAACAGAGCAGCAAGTCTATCGGAGCATATCTCATTGAAGTACTTGTAAAACATGCACAAGGATGCAACATTGCGGCGATGGGGCAAGGACTAGAGCTTGGTGGATAGTGAGAGACCTATCGGATAAGGGACTCGTTTTGGACCTTGTCTAAGAGGGAGAGACTGGTCGATGGTGCACCAGCCCAGATGTGACAACAATACTCCATGCATGGGCGGATGGTGGCTTTGTAGAGATATAAGATGTGTCAGGTGTGAGAGGTTTTCTAGTACAGTAGATGAATCCCACTTTCTTTGCAGCAGTCTTGGCAATGTCTTGTATGCATTTGTTCCAATTTATGTTACCTGATATAGAAAAACAATTAATTATTGTAGGCTGATTTAATATATATATATATATATATATATATATATATATATATATATATATATATATATATATATATATATATATATATATATACAGAGAAAATTAGCAGATGGGGCTAATTTTGACAAATTGATTTTCATCCTGTTAGAAAAATAAAAGAAAATGGATTCAGAAAGTTCTTGACTAAATAAACAGAAAAACGATTACGAAATATGTTGCTTACCTGCAAAATATCAGAATGAAGATGGCTGCACTGAGGGTGATGAACGAGGCGCCATAGCCGACGTTAATAATCACTGCAATCCGTTTCAGGTGATCCTGAATTTGAAAAATATCTAATGCTAACTTATTATTTGAATGCCGCGACCGGTCGAATATATCGGTAATCGACTGGCATCGATCTATAAAAAGTATTGACTCAAAGTCGAACATATACTACTAATCTCATTGACACTACGGTTCGCGTAAAATCATCGAAATTAAGCGACGTTGAGTCTGTTTGGACTGATGAGTCACCGCTTATCAAGACCCGGGGGCCACTCAAGGACAATGGTCAAAGAGCTCGTCGGTTGGGCACAAGATTTCTTGAGATTAATTGTTTATTAAAGAGAGAGGCTCAACAAGTAGTTTTTACATTAGACTTGAAGAGGACCATGTTGTAGTCGGCTGGAAAGCAGTTTCATGATATTTTTTGTTCCACAGATTGGACTCTCTAGGAAATGAACTTTGTTCATGCAATTTTCGCTTGGTCTTTGGTACAGATAGAGAGAACGGTAGGTTCTCTGCCAGGCAGGTTCTTGCTCTGAATGTTTTACAGGTGGGGGGATTTATTGGAGTGCAGTCGAGATACCGCAGAGAGAGGCTAGCAACATCTCTTCTGTGTTAAGGGGATTTAAAGAAGTGAAGAGATTATCACCCACTAGATTGTGAAGTCGATTTTGTACTCTGTCAAGGCAAGAAAGAGTGCTCCGAGCCGACCCCCCCCATATATAGCAGCAGTGCAACATCTTACGACGGATATGGCTTTTATACAGGTAAAGGATTGCGCCAGGAGTGATGGGACGTTCTGTAGTGATAGAATGATCCAATCATTTTTCCAGCAACTTTAGCAACAGATTTGACGTAAGTCTTCCATTTCCGGTCCGGAAGTCAGTCCCAGGAGCTTACTAAGGAATGCATCTTCGTTAAGGAGAGAGGAATTAATTTTAACTGGAGAGAAATGAGGATCCTCTTTGGGCATCTCTTACTTAAATCAATAATAACATTTACACATGTAATAAATAAGAAAAAGAAAAACACATTTTTATATATACATATATATACATATATACACTGTTTCTTACAATTTCGCAAACTATTTAATCATGATATACAGTTTCGTAATTTTTTAGATAAGGATTAATTTTTTGTATTATTCGTATTGTTCAGATTACTATTCTCAACTTGGTTGTTATATTCACAACGTTTCGGCCGATGTAACTTCCAACCTTTTTCATCTGCATCTTTTAAAACTTGTGAATATAACAGTCGGACTTGAGAATTTTCGCAATTCCGTATTGATTCCCGATTTGCTAGTGTATATATATATATATATATATATATATATATATATATATATATATATATATACAAAGAAGTGAGGCTACCAACATTTGTAAAAAAACATGTTTCACTAATTACTTATTATTTCATAATTTTATAGCGCGTTTCAAGCTTTTGAAAAAAATGTGAGCGCATGTATGAGTCAACGTTATGTGTTCTTTTAAGTATATGTGCTTCTCGCTTTTATCATTTTGGTTATCTTCGTGTGTGTGGTGGTTGAGTACTTTTTGGTCGGAATCTCCGCTTATAGTATTGCCCTTGAAATTTTATGACTCACTCTGTCTGCGTGCGTATGTGTGTGCGGTTAATTTTGGTTTGTGTATGTAGGCGTGGCCGCGCGTATACATGTGTTATTGTTTTTGTCTATAAATGCATACATACACACAGATACACACGAATATACACATACATGTAAATGCATATACACACATACATACATATATACACATATATACATATAGAGAGTATAAATAAAGGCAAGGGGATAACCGTTTTGTATATATGTAGAATTCAACTCCAGTACTTGGACACAAATAGAGGGATAGATAGATCGATAGGTAGATAGATAAATAGGTAGAATGAAATAGATAGACAGATAAATAGATAGATAGTTAGATAGATAGAAGAGTGGATAGATAGATCGATAAGTATATATATAAATATATATATATATATATATATATATATATATATTATATATATATATATATATAGAGAGAGAGAGAGATGAATAGATAGATAGATATATGGATATATATATATATATATATATATATATATATATATATATATATATATATATATATATATATAGTAATCAATGAAAATATATATGGCAATCAAGCTACACAGAGGCTCCCGCGTCATCCTCGGGGGAATCTTCAGGCTAAATGCATGGGTTATTTTTGTCAGGTGTTTTTATATACATGGATTGCTAGTTAACCAATCATATTCTTTGTGTTTCCCTCAGCCAATCGTTGGGCTTCCCGCGATCCTATTTTTTGTTAACAATGGACTTTCTTATATCCCGTTTCCTTTGTTGTGTCAATATAGTGTGCGAATTTATTTTAACACGTGGTTTCTTGTATTTCTATTTTAGGTTTTAAATTTTACTTGTTCAGTTTTTTATTTATTTATTTTTTTAATTATATATCATCCTAAGGTTAATTTATTTCTGTGTAAACAGCTGTTTGCTATTTCACTTCTAGAGTTTAATAGGTCTCGGGGATCTTTAAAATTTAGGATTTCATATTTTTCATTCAGGCATAGTCTACACGGGTCGTCTAAGTTTCTGCATGTACTGGCCTGTCTTACTATTTTCCATTCAATTATTGGTGAGTGCCCATTTTCTTTGAGCTCCTAATAATGGTTTGCTAGTACTGTTGTTGTTCGACGTTCTTTGTTTTTAAATGTGCTTTTGTGGTCGTAATATCTGGTCTTAAAGTCTGGGGATGTCATACCCACGTAGTATTTCTTGTTATTTGGTCTTTCGTTGGCAAATATGGTTGCTTGGTATACAATACTTTTAGTTAGGCATTTATTTTGTAGTGGACAAAGTTTACGATTTATACAGTTACATCTTTTCTCTTCATTGCTAACTTTTTTCGTTTCTATTCGGGTGGTTATTATTAGTGTTTTGTTTATTTCTATTAGTATTGTTTATATTTTTGTTCTTCGTAGTGTTATTTTTGTTATATTTTCCACTTTGTTTATTTTTTTCTTCTCTGTTGTTGTCTTTTAGTATTTTGTTGTTGTGTGCATTTCTAGGTTTTCACAGCAGCTGTAGGATACTTTTAGATTATTTTTATCAAATATTTTATGTAGCGGGTTGGTTACGGGGAAGTGTTTTTCAATCAGATTTAGGAATTTTTTGCCTAGTTTAGTTTTTAGCATCTGGTTATAGGGAGGGGTATAGTAGATTATATTTCTTTTTCTTTTGTTTTTATTTTAAATTTTGTTGTAATTATTGGTGTCCTGTTTTTTATATTTCATTTCGGTATTATGGTAATCACTGATTTTTTAAAAACGCTTTCGTTGCTAGAATTGTTGATACGCCTACTTTCGATCGAATTCGGGATATGTTTTATGATTGATGGGGGGTGATTAGACTTTTGGTGTACGTATATTGGGTTGGCGTTATCTTTTAGGTATGGTTCGTAAGTGTTTTTACTTAACTTTAATGTGACGCCTAGAAAGTTCGTTGTTTTTATGTTAGCCATTACTTCTACTTTTAGGCCTAGTTTTTTCCATATGTATAATTTTCTTGAAGTGTTCTCCCTTGACTTTGTTAAAGTCTCTTATTATCGCTAATCCATCATCTCTATAAAGGCCGATATCCGTATTATCAAATATATTTGTGAGTGTATATAAAATGAATAAACCCCACTCCGCAGAGTCAAGGGCACCCATTTTCATCTTCTTCTTCTTTTCTGTTTACTCCATGGTGGTCTTGTGACTTTTCAGTTCCAAGAGGCCAGATGTGAGATACCGAACATTATCACGAACAGAGACTGTCATGGTCTCACGCCCCCCCCCCAAACACGTATACACACACTGACGGTGCAATTTTACAGCTTCCGTATATGCACACGCATGCACGTCGAAACTCGCACGCAGCAATGGACATTAAATAAAAAGTGATAAATCTGTGCACTTAATAGATAGGACGCTACACACGTCTCGATTCGCGTGATTTCGTTTTTCCAATATCAAACATCCCCTTTACATTGATTTAAAGACATAACTTGGGGAAGTCATCAGATTGGCCCAACAATACGACTATTATGACAACTTGTGAATGTAGAACATTTATCGAAATATGCCTTGGAGCCATGCTGACAACTCCAATAAAATCAACGTCACAGAGTCCATTATGAACAAACGAGACAGCTGCAGCCGGTATGAATAGTATGTCTAAGCGATACACGCACCCCTAGATTGAAATAAATAAACGCGGACACAATTTAGACACGAATCGCAAAGGATACATAGGACATCGTCTTATATAACTACTAGCTGAATAACCCGACGTTTTCCCGGATACTTTTTTACTCTTAATTTTTGTTTCGTTTTAATTTTAACTATGTCTTTATTTTTATATCAAAGTATTATTATTAACTTTTCTTATTACGTTATAATTTGGTGATTAAATTATTAATTCGACAGAATGGTTATCAATCGATCTCATTAAGGTAATTTATAAAATTATTACAAGAATACCTGTCTCAGGACGGATAAAATTGATTCTCAGAACGGAACCGTTTTGCACAAATTTATTACCCACATTGGAATATTACATCGAGGGGTCCTTATTCCAATTTTGATCTAAATCCATTACATGATTTTGATTCTAGAAACAGGTGTTCAGAAGAAAAAGGGGCAGCAGTGCAATAAATGTCTTAACTATTTGGTGCCAGTCTGCAATTCCAAACCGGTGTAAAAACAAAAAGTGAAGTATTTAATGTATGTTTATCAAAACAACATTGCCAAATTGAAATTGGGCGAAAATGACAAACGGGACGCTTACGCAAGGACGAGCAGAATCTCAAAGTAAAATTGAAAGTAAAAAACCCGTCGCATAAAAATACAATCAAAACCATCAAATTAAAAAAAACCCAAATATACTGAATCCAAATCTGAAAAGAAAATGAAGGCTTCACTCAATGGAATGAGAGCAGGGGGTGTCAAACAACATACATTGAGAGAGAAAGAAAGTTAGCAAGAGATGGGTCACTTGATAAGTTAGCAAATAGCCGCTAATTAGAACAATCAAATAGAATTTCAAACATAACCCCAAAACTAAAGAATATTTTCTCATGTATTTTGTGTATTTAAAATATACAGAAAAAAAGCCTTAGAGAAACAAACGTTTATAAAGTTAGCTTAATAATATATATATATATATATATATATATATATATATATATATATATATATTAGAAGCTCCTATAAAGAAAAATGAAAGTAAAGCCCATTGTTAGAAATATTAAAAAAATAGACCTCCCGTAGCCTAAGAGTCTAAATCGCCCTGTGACCGTCACGGATTGTTATTTCCTTGCGCTGATGAAAACTTGAAACGACGTCATACGTAGGAAAGTTATTAAAAACATAATTTAATTTTATATAAATCTCTCTCTCTCTCTCTCTCTCTCTCTCTCTCTCTCTCTCTCTATATATATATATATATATATATATATATATATATATATATATATATAGATAGATAGAGAGAGAGAGAGAGAGAGAGAAAGAGAGAGAGAGAGAGAGAAAGAGTGAGAGAGAGAAAAGGTGGGTGAGAGAGAAAGAGAGAGCAGATAATATCATAGGTCCAACAAGGGGAAAACATATATTTAAAAAATAAATTAAAAAGAAAAAACACTTAATAAATCCTACCAAACAAATATATAACTTTGACGCCGGTATTTTCTTCAAACGGGACGCTTCAGCAATGCACCGTCTCAACAGTAAATTCAAACGCCATTTCGTTCTGTTGTTTTCATTTCGAGACGCTAATTATTCCTTATGGGCGATAAACGATTTAAAAAATATTAAAAAGACAGTCAACCTGGATGAAACTGCGGCACGACTCTGAAATATAAATTATTGGCTTATATATATTTATATATATATATATATATATATATATATATATATATATATATATATATATATATATATATATTATGTAAATCCGATTACGGCATGGAGTCACTTAATGTAAAAGCTAAAAAAGAACGAATTATGATTAACTTTTGAAAAGACTAAGGCAGAAGGAAACCAATCAGCAGGAAGTGAATTCAACAGGACTTCAGTCTTTGGGAAGAAGCTATTAGAATAAACATATATATTATAACGAGGTATCTGAGAAACAAATTGATAACAGACCACTTGACCAACAAATAGAATGAGCTGGAACAAAGGTAGCAAAAAATGAATTAGACAATTCTGCTATAATTGTACTTATAGAAGAGACTGAGACAAGCAACCTCTCGTCTGTGTGAAAGAAAGCGGGGAGAAGAAAAAAGTGTGGTCTAACCAAATTATATATATATATATATATATATATATATATATATATATATATATATATATATATTCATTCACTCATTTCGTATGAATCAGATGATACTATTTTCGGCATTGGTTTCCGCGACATCTTTCTAGTTAGAATTCTATCTAGAAAGACATCGAGTACTTACAAGCGGGAGCACATGAAGGTTGCCAACACTCTAAGTGAAAGTGTTTCTGTGGAACGAACTGGGCACACCCAGATTGTCAGTTCATGTCGTTAACAACTTAGCCACGACGGCCCCACGTGCCGTTATTATCCTATTCTTTACCTTCTTTTATCACTCCATAATAGAATGGTTCTTGAATTCCCGACCAGGAGGTTTCATTAAAAAGGACTTGTTAAAGTTTTTACCGCCAGATCTAACGGTGTACCCGTTTGATTTTTTTTCAGAATCTACATTCTTCCTGGTCATGGCTGACGGAATGAGAACAATCTACTCGAGTGGATTAAATAAAAGGGTTCAGTTTGAAATTTCGAATTGGTTCACTATTACGTTTCCAAGTTCGTAACGATGCATATGAAAAAAGTCGATGGTTACATCGGGAACAACCGTACATTTGTACATGAGAACCCTATGCTTATCTCCCTTTAACTCCAATGTGATTCAACATGTTTTAGGCGATTACATGTAAATATCCTGAGAAACCTGTAAAAAAACCCATAAGAAAATCCTCAATTATTTTTTAATTTACAGTGGGGATAAGTTTCGTATATACATTACACGTAAAATAATCTCCTATTTTGAGGTCAGAACTTTCTAATTAAAAACGTTTTAAATGTATATAACAATGGGCATGCACAATGAAATAAGAATATCTAACACATGTACATAACAAATGTCAAAGGTCGACGATTTTTCAGAAATATCTTGAAAAACTTGTCGGTAAACAAAATTATTACATTACCTTCCTTAACCCTACGACTAACTCTAAGTCCGGGTTGTATACCCCCCCCCCCCCAAATACACAAAAAACTAAGATCTAACTAAAACTAGAAAATAGTTACATGTTCAAAAGATAACTGGTCGGAAAGCCGGTGATAATTTTACGTGCAATTTATATGCTAAATAGATCCCCACTAAAGTCTAAAGTATTTAAAAAAATTACCACCAAGCTTTTCAGGGTGTTAACACGTAATCGCTAAAAAAGTAAAATATGATTTTCGTTTTGTATGAACTCGCCTAAGATGGTAATGCACAAGAATATCAAATTATCAATCCTCATCTAAAAAAAAAAATCCGAAACACAAACTCTAATTTCTAAACGAATGACAAATTCTTAGCCTTAATATTTCCATACCCAACTAAAATATGCCTTCTTAGCCCTTCTAAGGCTACATAAACTATATAGAGGAGTTATTTAATGGTAAGTACCACCGAAGGATCCTTTTGTAAACTTGTCGATGCAGGATGAATAATCTGTCCAGGTTTTGTTCGTTTCGGTCTTTTGGTACCAAGTTCCACTGCTCGTGCATTTCTTGTATGCAAAATCTGTAAAATAGATTAAAGCCGATTGTGATAAATACATATGGTGAAAAAGAGAGTGAGAACATTATCTATTTTATTATAACAAGTATTTTGAAAAGGAGGGTTTTCCTCGAAATACTAAAAAATCTTGGACATCATGGAAGACACGATTGATGGAATATAAACAAAACAACGATACGACTCCAACAGTAATCGCAAATAGTAGCTCTATAGATCCATTCTAACAAAACTCTAGGGTCAAACAGGGATGTATAGCTGCACCGACCTTGTTTTCAATCTTTATTGTGGCTTAACTGCAACTAATGGATGGTCAACTTCCACCTGGTATATCCATAAACTACAGAATGGATGGTTGAGTTTACAACGTGAGGCGTTTAAAGGCCAGAACTAGAACAAATGTTAGTTCTCTTATTGAATTTCTAATATGCAAATGATACTGCGGGTGGTGCACTGACTGAAGAGGACTTACAAGCCTCGATTAATGCCTTTGTGGATGCATACTCCAAACTAGGACTAAAAAACAACGTTTAAAAAACAGGTGTTATTCTAGCCTTCACCTCAAAATAACAGCAGAACCCCTCCTAATATCAAACTAGGCTGCGAATGGTTAGAAAACATGGATTGCTTCGAGTACCTTGGTAGCCATCTCACTTTCAATTTCTGATAACATACTTTTGTTGTGAAACACTTATTCTCGGAGGATGGATATGTTATCCGAAATTTATAGGATAAATGTCAAGAAAATAAAAATTGAATGATTTTTAATAAAATACTTGCATTTTATATATGGTTTCCAAAGACATTTTGCCTGTTTTTTGTTTCATTTAACTCCTTAAAATGCTTTCAAAATAACTTTTTCCATTTTATATATATATATATATATATATATATATATATATATATATATATATATATATATATATATATATATATATGTATATATATATATATATATATCCACAAACACGTATTTTGTCATAACTACGATTCATCAGTATGGCTAGAACTGGCGAGATTCGAAACCCACATTCTAGTGGGAAGCGTGTGGTGCTTTATGAAATAAGCTAAACAAAACTGCTACTAATGAATATAAACGCAGCTATTCATTAATTTATATTTTATGGTACTGATAACTGGAAAGTGCTAAGTGGAAGGAATCACACTGTAATATTTTTACTCGATTATATTCATATTATGCAGTTACGAAAAGAGACTTTTCAAATGTTTCCAGAAATTAAATGTCCGCACTTCTAATATAGCTAGATTCGTCGATTGCAACATTGTTTACTGAAACGCGAATATTTGTTTATCGTTCTGTCTTCCTCAAATTACCGTTTACTGTTGTCATTCAAGAACGTAGCTCTTGCGTTCTTGCGACAAGCGAGTAATTGCTGATGGCCACAGATGCTGAACGTTGAATACACACATCCCGATTAAAGAAAAAGTTTCAAATCACGTTTCAGAATGACGACGGGCGGGAACCTGTTTGTAGAATTTAGGATGTGACAGAAAGCAAAAAGGTAGCAAGCATTAATTGAAGTGTTGACACAAGAAAGAAGAAAGATTAAACTTGCACAGCCATTCTTTTTCGTGTGCATGCACACCCTTCGGCGATAATACCATGTTATTGTGTAGCTTCTGGCTGGGACGATTGAAATGTATGTGACACACACGTCATAAAATGATTAGCATCATTCAGTCTATGACAATTTCGTACGGTATTACTGGACGTATATTTTATATAATCAGATCCTTCTTAGCTAAAAGAAAGACTCAGGTCGTCCTCGATGATATAACAGCTAAACAACATCACATTAATTCTGGTGTGCCACAGGGGTCGATCGTTGGACCTTTATTATTTGTGATTTTCATAAACGACCTCCCTAATGCAATCGTGTCCGATATTGGTATATTTTCTGATGATACCATTCTCGACATGAGGGAAAATCAGACGCCACATATCCAAAGCAATGGCTGAATCATTGGGAAATTATCTCCAGTGTTTAGTAGAAACAGGCCATATACATTAATGGTTAAATTTAATGCAACAATTATAAAAAACATTTGCAACCAACAATTTTCATAACTGATGCTACCCTTTCCAAGAGTCCAATGTTTAAACTCCTTTTGTCTAACATTCACCGGCAACATGAATTCGAATAAATACATCGAAGATACTGATAAGTCTACTACAAAGTAGGTGGGCTCTCTCTACCGGGCTAGTAAAATTCTCACACCTGCCCGTATCTTATATTTCTATAAAGCAACCCTTCGTCCGTGCATGGAGGATTGTTGCCACATATAGGCTAGGACACCAACCGCTAGTCTCTCTTTTTGGGTAGCAGGCTAATGGGCCCCGCACTGTCTACTAAGCTTTAACTCCTGTCCCATCGCCGCAATGGTGCATCCTTTTGCTTGTTTTTACAAGTACTCACACTGAATATGCTCCAACGAACATACTACACTTCTACCGATTCAACGTACATACTCCGGACAAACGTGAATAGCAGCAAAATCCCACCATTTCACTGTAGATATCTCCAGATGCCGGAAAAACTCTTTTTTTCTCAGAATGGTTGCCTTTGAAATTTCCTCCTGCTCCCTGTTTCCCCAACAGTATCAACATGCAAGAATATAAAGGCAATGTGCACAAACAGCTTGCTGCCAAGATGCCCGCTTAGAATACACCCTACAACTCTGGCCTCTAACCACAGTAGCCCGTTACGTCTCAGTGGCAACGTTACTTGTGCGAATATAAAAAAGACAGCATCTCTCTCCACATCGCTGGAATGGTTCATTTGAAAGAATGCTGCCGATACACATGGCTTGAGTTTCATCACAGGAGTTACCAGAAGGCGCACAATGTTTCATTTCACTAAATCTTTGAAATAATAATGTCTTATCGAATATATTTTGTGTTTGAGAGCCACTTCAAACGTTCCAAAAGATACGATCATCCCAGATTATGCCCCTCCTCGCCACTGGTCAGATTAGTTTTTCAAGTAGATGGCTTTGTCGTTTATTGACAATTACACCAATACATATCTCCCTCTCTCTCTCTCTCTCTCTCTCTCTCTCTCTCTCTATATATATATATATATATATATATATATATATATATATATTCCAGAAGGAAGGACAAGGTGAGCAGTTGGGTTTCTGTGGGTGTGTGTGTGTGTGTGTGTGTGTGAGAGAGAGAGAGAGAGAGAGAGAGAGAGAGAGAGAGAGAGAGAGAGAGAGAGAGATGGGCCTTTAGACCCTAAGTGGATGGACTGTTTGTGTTTGGTTGGACTTATGTTTTCATTTGGTCGGGATCAGAGTTCTGATTGCAAGTCTGTCGTTCGGTGGAGAAGTATCATTGTAAGCCTTCATAATGAAACATACTTTTTTAAAACTGGACGGGATACTCTATTTATTACAACAGGTAGGGAGACATGATTGACATTGCGACCGGAATCGAACACTGAATTCAGACAAACACAACAAGTCGACGATCACGGCCAGTGCAATGAACATACGCAACGCAGACGCACGTTCAGAGAACGTGTTTTTTTCGTTTAGTCTCAGTGTATTTTCGACCAGCTTGATACTTGGCAGTCCCTAATCCTGTGCGTTCTATTCTACCGACAGGGTCAACACCAGAGAGAAGAGACTTAATCTCCGGTGGTCGAACTCCAACTTATAGTATCCCAGAACATCGAACTGAACCTAGAACCGACGTGACGCTACTGTTCTTCGAGGGAGTTGCCACCAAGAAGGCTTTAAAGTGTACTCAGTTCAACTAAGTGATTCACCAGTAATGATGCGGTTTAGCAAAGTTGTCAGGTTGACCCTCGAAGCTTCTCCTAGGCCTGTCTAAAGGCTTTAGGTAAGATTTTTCCTCTCAATCAGTTGTCTTCGCAGACTGATGAGACTAATCGACCCCAAAACACTAGTCTTTCACGATCCAGAAAACCCGCCTTCGCCCCTTCTTGTGACAATTCCGTTGGGCTTATTTCTAATTCAGATCAACAAGCTAATATCTGGGCTTAGTTGTCAGGGGCTGTCGGAGACGGACGCCGTAAAATGTATTTCGTAGAAGCTTGTCCCCATTGTTATCCCCTCGTCTATGAACACCTTAGAATGTGTCATTGTATGCCCCTAAATTGGCGTATTTTCTGTAAACACCTTTCTCTATAGCTCTTATACTGCCGCGGTTGATTCATCGTCAAACGTTTTCTCCAGTGGTGTGCATAAGAGGGGTCGTAGGGCGGTGGAACCGTGTATCCAAATTGAGGCCATCCAATTATATTGAAACTATATACATTGTTAATAATATTTCTAAGTACTAGGATGTATACTTGACCCTTTGGAACAAACAATCAGAGAGTTGGGTCTGGGCATCAGCAGACCTAAGCACGCCACTTCTCTGCATACTGCAAAATACGTTCAAGCCTACAAAATATGTTATCGTAACATCTCGTCGGTTACCCTTTTTTTGTTACCCTACAACCATTCTATCTAGAGGAGATTGCTACTTGCAAATAGAGGTGGAATATGATAGATTGTATTCGGTCATACCACTTCTTTATCAGAGTGTGCGAGTGTTGGGAAAAGAGAATAGTATACATATTAGCTTCGCGTTTATCATTTACATTTGTCGAAAGTATGTCTAGTGATCATCGCTCTATTATTACACTAAATATAGTTCAGTTTATAGTTATATTTGAAAAAAAACCCTTTCATTTTAATTGTTCTAATTAGCCGTAATTTACAATTAACTCAGCAGGTTATACATCTCGTACTACATTGTTGACTTTCATTTTTCTCACTCTATGCCTACTATTTTTGTAAATTTTGGTTTTCCGTCATGACGTATATTTGTTGGGAAGAACTTCTAAATGAGTGTAATCTTATCGGTTGTGGTAATCCCTTCCTAAAAGTTTAGATACCTCTGATTTTTGTGAAATTTAAAAAAATAGGTATAAGACTTCAATTAATAAATATTCTGCAAATTTAATTTTCTTTAGAGTATTTTATAGGGTTATTAATAATATGGATGCAATCTCTTATTTGAAATTTCAAATATTTCAGATTTACATTAAATTTAATCGATGGTAATGAGACACAAGTAACCAAGATTCCCTGAATTTCAATTTCGTCTTAAGACCAACTAAGTCTTAATGATTAAACATTTTGTAGAATCAAAATAATGTAATAGATTTTGATAAAAACTGAAATAAGGTTTCTAGACATAAGGTTTAATATTATTATATAAAGGTGTTGTCTTACCGTCCACCTGGCAAACTCATTAACCCTTATCATCAAGTGGTCTTTTGGCCTTGATAAGCGGTGATCCTTTAGTACATAACAATTTGATTTTTATCTTCCTAAGGAGACATACAAGTTGTGCAAAACTGTTTTGTTCGGGGAATAAATTTTATTCGTCTTTGGACAGGGCATATATATATATATATATATATATATATATATATATATATATATATATAGAGAGAGAGAGAGAGAGAGAGATTTCTACTTCTGTTTTGTTTGTACCTATTGTAAGATTTTATTTTCATTATTATATTTCGGCCCAGACGAAGCACAAAGTTGCTGAAACGTAATTTCATTTGTGTAGGCCGTCGTTTAGTAAGGATAAAACGTATACGTACGATTTAATACGATTTAATATCTATTATTAAAAATAGTTGTAGCACCCTATTCGACTAGGTCCTTTAATAAGTAATAATAGAAGCAGTCATATTTAAGATATATTTGCTTTTTGTTGAACATTGTTATTACTGCTGACTATAGTCGTCCGCCGGCTTGACACATACATAACATTTATTTCACATCTCGTATGTGGCAGTGTAAAGTAGCCTCGTTAGTACGGAAATGAATCTACCTTTAACAGCGACATACGAGATGATATATATATATATATATATATATATATATATATATGATTATGAATATTTGTTTTTATCTACAGCGTATACGTTTCATCTTTACGGGAATCGGCCGTGTAAAGAAGAATTATCCACACCGGTTGCCGGACTCGAACCCCGGTTTCAAACTCAAATTGTTACGTCTTAGTTTCTACAGCTGTTGTCAACAACTCGGTAAATCAGCGAGAGATTAATCCTATTTAAAGACAGCTGCCGTAAAGTGTTCTACTATTGAAACGAATATATATATATATATATATATATATATATATATATATATATATATATATATATAATAATAATCTTTTTCAAAGCTTACTTTTACATGACGATATGATGACAAGTTATGGCATCACCACCGGATGCAGTTTAGTAACATACCAAGAGCTGTTCTGAAGGGAGGGGGGGGCTTGAATAGTTGGTTAGATTTGGAAATAAGGTAAGTAGAAAATACATGTAAATGACTGGAAACAAAGAGAACACATTTCCTATTTATAGTCGTTCTCAGGATAATTTTTTAAAACCATAGATGAGACCTTGATAGGTACAACAACTACCCCGAGTCAGAGTGGATCGTGGGAGTAATAATAACTAAGGGGTAAATCCACACTCCCTAAATCTCTTTAATGAGGGTCTTAGGACATTCTATATCATATATTCATTCTAGAAACAAAGGCAACCCACAAAATGCCTGGAACGATCTTCTAACTGGATACAGACGCTCTTTGAATATTTAACATACTTTACATTGAAGTTTCTCGTTCGTTTTTGATGAACTCTTATTATTTGTAGCCACCGCTTCCCTTGATACTTTTTTCTTTCGAACCACAGGAAGATGTGGCACAAGTTTAGAGAGGGCGAGGAAAGAAGAGCCAGCGATTTAGAGGGGTGGACTTTGGATTTCCCGGTGGGAGGTTGCACCTCTTATAACTGAACCGGACCATACCCCATCCGACCCGGTCGCAGTGGCTCTCAGTCTGTCGGATTGTTTATATTATCATTGGAAGTTGATGATTCGGGTGTTAAATCCTATCGCGAGTGTGCACATTTTATTACTACCGAAGTTATGATATTCAAATTATATATTTTCCTTAACATATACGATAATAGGGTCCTGGATTATTGTATACAGGCTATTTATAGGCACGGCTATGCTAATTACTGTATTATCCAAGACAAACACATTACACCCAACATATTGGCATCTTCATCTAATATGACTTATTCGTGCAAATTACCGCATGTTGTTAATTCGAGGCTCATGATCTAATTATGCCGAAGTCTGGTTTACCTACGCGATTCATGTTGCCAAGCGAATACTTTTGTTGGCAGACGACTCAAGTTTCTTATCAGTACCTCGTTCCTTACAGGTTTTCTAATAGATACTTGAAAAGCAAAACGCACTTACTGTTATTGTTGAAGCCGTTAATGTACGACGGGCATCGCTGCTTCACAACTGTTGATGCGGGACTGTCATCCCAACACATGATAGCATCCCAAGTCCGATTACACCAGAGACCACCTGTAATGAAAAAAACAACAAAAATGACTCATTTATATAAAAATTATATTTAAAAAACTACACAATTTTATCCCAATCACGCTTATATCTTAACGTTCTAAATTAACTGATACTCGGGTGAAATAAATCGTTCGTTCTGATTAGCCAGTAAAATAATAAGGGAACTTTTAAATAGATAATATTGGATGTGACGTCATACTACTAAACGAAAATAAATCACGCTTATATTAAAATAAATTATTTCCTTTCTTTGCTATTTTTGACCTTCATTTACTGAACATAGGAGGGACGAGCTTGATAAAAAAAAATATTTCAATACGTAATTTCTTTCAAGAAGCGAGATCACGTTGCTGCTAAAATTGAAAGAAACAGAGTCAGTTTCATTTTTTTAAAGATTTGGTTTTCTGTCAGGAAGTGTGATTGTTGGGAAGAGCTTATTGGGACTTGTATTGTTATCGGCTGAAGTAAGCCCGTATTAATTCGAGGCAGAGATTTATATGGACATTCTTGTCTGATGATGATTTTTATGTACTAATATGCCACCGTTTATCAAGGTCCAAGGGCCACTCGAGGACAAGAGTTAATGAGTGTTAAATGGATGGTGAGATAACACCGTGAGGATTGGTAATGATGGGCGAAACTGGGAAGAACCAAACTCTCAAAGAGGACGGCTAAACAAGAACTTATTAACATTGGACTTGAAAACGACCATGTTGCAGTCAGCTGAGAAGCAACCCATGGAAATGTATTCAACAGACGGGTAGTTATTGGAAAGGAACTCTTCTTACAAAAGTACCGTTTAACTCTAGGTACACAGAGGAAGAAAGAAACATTATTTACAGTGGTTGTAAGAAGACGAGTTTTTGCTGTGAATTTTTTACAGGGGGGGGGCATAGATTGAAGTTCAGGCGAACAACTACCAAGGATATACCGGTAGAGTAGAGAGAGACTAGCAACCTCTCTTCTGTGAATAAGACATCTTTTATTAGATTTTTGAAGTTGCATTTGCACTCTGTCAAAGCAGAAAAGGATGCTCTGAGTGACACCTCACCGGATGTGGCTACATTACTCTATCTTTGGACGTATTTGATTCTTATACAGGTAGAGGATTGCGTGAACAGTGATGTAACCATGCTTATTAGGCAAATAATTTAGTCTTCGAGTTTTCTGCTCTTGAAATCGTGTATTCTCAGCGTTTTTGTGAGTATTTTAATTTTTTGTAACAAAGAAAATTCATCCGTTTCCATTATTTATAAATTTACTTCCTCTCTTTCTACCAGAATTGAGCCTTAGATGATACCACCCTTCCATGGCGTAAGGACTACGCTCATTATATCTACATTATTTTTTTCTCTCTTCATGGAATCAACAGAAAACCTGTTCAAAAATCTTTTGTTTACATCATCCGAATTCAGTCTAGTCGTAAACAGGTGTAATTCAATACCCGATCACATATATTTTTGCTGATTTTCATTGCAAACGGAATGTTTTCGGGTTATTCATTTCTTTCTATAATAAATCTTTGTTCCTTTTATTTTACCTTACATCCGTCTGCAGACTATCCGGGTTAAAAACCCGCGTCCTGCCTAATAACATTACATGTTAAGAGAGACTTTATTGCATCTAAAATTCAAGGCAGGTTGTGATTTATGAAATTTGCATTTTGCTGGTTTGACAGGAATGTGTGATAATAAAAACAGATGTTGAAAATACTGTGAGCTTTTCTACCTCAGTGGGACTTCCGCTAGGAAACCTGCTGTAGAAAATGTGTATGAGATTAAGCAATACATGTTAACCTTAAATTCGTTCGTTTTCAGTCTTTATTGTGTTCTAATCAGCTGGAAAAAATGCTGCCCAAAATGGCTACACCAATAAGTCAAGATTTTCAGTTTTCCTTATTTGTTGCATTTTGTTACAAGCCAATAACCTCTGTGAAACAATCGTGCCCGGGGATGTACCCCTATATAGAATTCTGATTTAAGACCCTATTGTGACACTGTATTCATCGAGATCGCATTTGTTCTGACCAGTTGCTTTTTAAATAGTTTTACACTGTGAAATCAGATCCGTAAAACTATGATGTCCATGCCGCTAGTCTATACCGTTTTCGGGTAAGCATCTATTTGCATTAATTCTCTGCTTTGTGAGAGTAAATGTTATTTAGATTTCAGGTACGCAAAATGGATGAGTCTGCAAGCTGAAAGAATTAACTGAACAAGAATTGAACGAGACTTTTTTTTAGAAAGATATAATTTACTTTTAGGGACAATAATTGCTATGTGACACATAACGATAAGAAACAATGTTACGTATAACCATAACCATTTGTGAAGTACATTAGAACTCCTAAATTAGATAAGAGCCGAGTTATATATGCCTATGTAATGCCCGTAAAATGATATCCGTAAAATAGGTATGATTATCCAATTCAGTGCAAATTCTAACCTCAAATTGAGTATAACTTAGACCTTGAAAACAGCAATATTCAGTGTAATAAGGCATGAACAATACGTATTGTGTTTCGATATTTTAAACAAACCAAAGTGTTGATATGATTCACAAGAGATAAACTAAACATTTTGAGATGCTTAATGCAACGGAATAATGAACAAGTTCTGTTTATAGAACAGTTAACTAGTGTAGGTAGATTATCTCCAGATATGCAAACACTGCGCTCTTTTATACATACAATTGAAACTGTTCGTATACTGTTTAAGAAGAAACATTTATCTTCCTATCTATTCCTATAGCAAATATTTTCGTTGGTCTTGACAAGCATTCTTTAGCACGTTAAGTAACTTTCCCGATTCTTTCCGTAAGGTTTGCAAACTTCTATGGCGATTAGCCATGTTGCATCGCCGTAGAGTTGCACGCCGTTCTAGATTTATAAGTACGGAATGAACTTACTACACTCATACGCCTGAAACGAAAATACCCCTGACCCACCAGACTAGCTGCAAAATCTCTGATTTTCTACTCTGATTACTTCTTTTTTTTCGGCTCGCTTATCTTTGGAATTCTCTTCTTGATCCCTGTTTATTCGACATACACATATGCAAGATTTTAAATCTAATGAAACAAACATCTTGCTGCCTCACTCCCTACCGAGATTTACCCCTATGAATCTGGGTCCTCGTACAGAACCTCCTTACGCTTTAGTTGTTGAATAATGTAAGGGAAGGGACGCGAGATTGCCACCTGAGACCGTGTAAGAGGTGGATTATGTCATATACCTAAAATACACAAGTCTAGCCCCTGTTGCATCCCAGTGCTTGTTTTATAAATACTTTGACGTAATGTGCTCTGATGAATCTACTTCACTTATAGCCACTGAACGAAAATACCCAAGGCTCACCCGACTAGCTGATAATTCCGACCCTTCATTGTAGAGGTCCTTAGGTGCCGTACAATTTTCTATTCTGATATTTATTTTTCCGAATCGCTTACCTTTAATCTCTATGTTTCCCCGACAGTACCAACATGCATACATTAAAATGTAATGGGAACTAAAATCTCGCTGACCAACCCCCACCCAGATTGCTCTTTATACATGTGGCCTCTAGCATAGTAACCCCTTATGCTTCAGTTGGTGAATAATTTGAGTGGGGGAGGTGGTCAGTTAACAACCTTTTACCGTGTTAGAGGTTTGTCATGAGTCATGTGCCTTTTTTGTTTTCCGATGGACTCATTCTTTTGAGTTTTGGGATTTCGTCCGAATCGAATGTGTGTCTGAATTGCCACGTAGTGTTTCCACCCACGCTTACGCCTTTGCATTAAATTTAACTAACTAGTTATTATACGGTCGCTTTCTCATAGCAGCTGTGTACAAAAATTCATAATGATCGGATAATTAGTTAATCCTGTACATACAAATATATAAACATATACATATACCTTAATGTATATGTATATATATATATATATATATATATATATATATATATATATATATATATATATATATATATATATATATATATAAAAAACTTTGAGTATTCGTTTTCAAATATCTATTTCCACTATAACAGCATTTTTTTGACGGTGACTACTCCAACTTTACGTTCTCTTCTCAACCAAAAGTACTTTATCTTTTGTTTTTTGTGTAAAAATCTTTCAAAGTTAAATGTTGCCGGTAATATTTACACTTACATTGCCGGTTTTTATCCTCTGATGAAAAGAGTTTGTCTTTTAAAATCCATGGATTAAGCATATGAAATTCCTTGCTTTGAACTTCTGATGTTTTAATAAATATTGTATCTATACAATTTTTTATTCTCATCTTAATCTCTTTAAATATATATATATATATATATATATATATATATATATATATATATATATATATATATATATATAAATATATATATATATATATATAAACAAATATAAACTCAAAGTGAACTTTTAGTAGATAGAACCTATAATGAAATGGTTAAAACTCAATATACGAGATAGAGTAATTATAAAGATAAAACAATCTGGACATTCGTACATGTTTATTACTCTTATTTCTCCTATATATATATATATATATATATATATATATATATATATATATATATATATATATATATATATACTAGCGGAGCTACCCGTTATTGCCTTGGGTAGAGTATGGGATAGCATCATATGCAACATCAAGGTAGGGACAGTTAAATTTAACAGCTAGATATCTTACTCACCGATCTATTCAGATATATGTAAATACTCTTAAACTAACGCTAATAAATAGATTAATTTCGCTGTGTAACATGTTTGAAAATTGTCATTAGCTTCTTTAGGCAGAGACGCAAATATTGAAAGTAAAATTCCTAGTATGTCTTCGTTTTTAGGGATAGACATGCACAGAGAAGTGTTCCCCTTGATTATATATATATATATATATATATATATATATATATATATATATATATATATATATACATATATATATCAGTTTTCAGTGGA
>OY744540.1:89396367-89416367 GCA_963556195.1 Sepiola atlantica
ATCTATCTATCTATCTATCTATCTATATATATATATATATATATATATATATATATATATATATATATATATATATATATATATATATATATATATAATTAATGGTCTTTTAATCTACTATATATATATATATATATATATATATATAGATGACCCCATTTTGCATTTCATTTTACACTAAGTCTAATTAGGAGGCAATTGGCATCCAACATATGCGCAAAAATGATATAATAATTAATTAACACCTTTACCTTGTCCTAACAAGAACAATCTACTGCCATGGATTAAATAAAGAGTTCAATTTAGGTTACCGAATTTGACATAAAGATTCCCGAGTTCGACAAGACGCACCTGAAGAAAGTCGGAGATAACATCAGAGGAAACATTCTCAGAAAAATATTCAAGATGGGAAAAGTCGATCAGATTAATACAAATTAGCAATCCTTATCTAAAAAAAAATCCGAAACATAAATGAAGAAACATCGAACAGAATTGCCAAATCGTTACTCGGGAAAACAAATAAGGTTGCACACATGAGATATTTGTTCCGATCAATGCGTTTTCTGACAGTGTGGAACGTTAAGAGTTAAAGACATGTTATTAAAGCCGTCCAGTCATGACCAGAACGTTTGGAACTTCCCCAAGATAATAAGTTTTAGATATCGGTAACAAGGATGCTGTTTAAGTTTCTTTTTTTCATTTATACTTTGAAAATTCTAGCTGTCGGCTACGCTCGACACGCGAACCGTTTCACGTGTGTTAAAGTAATAAAAAAGTAACTGAATAAATAAAGAACTTCTTAAGTTACAGAGAAAGAGAATCGTAGCCCCCAAAAATCAAACATTGAAAACAATGACACAAATACACAATTTATGAAGCGCAAATCTTTCTGTTAGATGGAAGCAGATTTCCATCTAAGAATAATGATTAAACGTATTGTATTTTATAGGGAGTTAACTCTTTGGTCTTCGTTGTCTTGTTTCAGATACTGTGCAGTTTGGAAAGCAGAGTTATGACCCTTGCATTCAGTCAGCAAATATTTGGACAACAACATTTAATAGACGACTTCAATTAATTATATTATAAATACGTATATTTGTTGATCTATAGAGATGCATTTTCATCCAATTTATTCTTCATATTTGGGGCTTAGCCTTCCGTAAACACCACTTTCAATAAATAATATTCCGAGCTGATTTTGCACAAAGAAAATATCAATTTGAATGAACATAGTAAAAGCCTTGCACTTAGTTTCCTTTATACGGAATAAAAAGTACATTTTTAAGGTCCATTTTTTTGTTGTCTTTAGAAGGTCGAAAATGTTATTTTTAAAGTACAGCAGTAGACAGTAACTGTTCTTTTTCTTTTTTTTTAAGTCCATCTGTCCATCTAAGGAAAAAATGTATTCTAAAAGATGGATTCCTCATTTATTTGAGGTACACTATAATAAAAAAAGTGTTTATCCTAAAAAATTGTTTAAATTTAGTTTTAACAGATCGAGCTGCCCTATTTGATTTTGGCGAGCTACCCTTAATTTTCTTTGTCATAAGATTTACGTATCTTGATATAGCACAAACGAGATCGCAGAATGTTAAATGAAAGAGCTAAAAATTAAGTATCCTGAAGTATTTTCAGAATGAATTAGAAGACGCATTAAGTAAAGTTTGAAGTTAAGATAAATGTGAAGCATATTTTAAAACCTAAAAGAAATGTGCCGTTCACTGCGTTGGAACCAATGAACAATTAATTACAGCGACGTGGAAAATACAGTAACCGTCTCAAAAGTCGAATATTCATACTGGGCGTCTATAACAGTATATGTATAAAAAAGGCACATCACAAAATACGCGTCTGAATGCACACACCTATGTACTCAGCACCTCCGGATAGGTTTGCAAAAATAAATGGTAGAAATCTTTTTGCAAAGCTGGATTTATCAATACATACCTTCAGACACACATCGAACAAGAGTGCTCGAAATTGTTAGTTATACGTACCTATATTTTTTAGCTCTTTTACATCAAGTGGCTTCGTGCCCTGTCTGGTGCGATTTCCATAGAAATACACACCTATAAGAGCTTATAAAAATATAATCATCCGTTTGAGAACAAGGTCGCGCCTAAACTTTGGCAACAAATTAGGTTGGTTGATTTAAATTTTGGTATTGAATACCGATGTGTTTAAAATAGTGAAAATCAAACGCTGCATTGAGATCATACAAAAAGTTTTTTTTAATGGAAATCGCTCCAGACAAGGCATCAAGCCACTTTATGTAAGGAGCTAAAAATGTTACTTCAAGGTCAAGAACTAGCCAACGATAAATGTTAGATTGATAGATTCCAACCCAGAAAACAGCAATTCTTTCCTCTTTGTCATAAACAACATAAAGGAAGCGAGATTTACGAAACTGCCGGAAGTAAACCCAACGCCCGCTTTCTACTCTTCTCAAATTTTGGAAGAAAACGGGTTCAATACGGGTTCAAACTTAACATCTAAAAGTGTGAATTGTTATGATTTCGTATTATCAGCAATCATGCTAAACAGTATACGGAACCTAACACCGCAGTGTTTATATATTTAGTGGGAACCATCCAACGCTCGTTAATGAGTCACCACTTATCAAGGCCAAAAGCCACTAAGGGATGAGTTTTTTTTGATGAAGAATATTATGAGAGTATTGAGAATGACTAATGTAATGAAAAAAGTCTGATTACTTATAAAGACGAAGTACTGTCAACCGGGTCTACTTATGATAGGGTTTGGGCTAGTGTTAGTGTTAGGGTTAGGAGTTGGGGGTTAGGGTAAGGGTTAGGGTTAGGAGTTTGGGTTAGGGTTAGAGTTAGGAGTTGGTGGGAGGGTTAGGGTTAGGGGTAGGAGATTGGGGTATCTGTTTCTACTTTGTTATTCTCGTTGCGTAATAAAAGATTATTCCTTAAGTTTTAAGTTTCTCAAAAAAGTGAAAAAAAACTAGCTTTTTTATGAATTTTCAGATGTCAAACATTGTCATAATGACCACGCCATAGGGGCTGCTCTGTTAATGGATTTTATAATTCACTAGCCGGAGTATCTGGCGTTGCTCAGAGCCACTAATAATAAAATAAAATAGGTTGAAATGTTTAGCATATTTCTATTAAAAATTATATCTCTCTACCTTTTTATATTCGTCTCTCTTCTTCCTGTTTTCCTCCTTCGTTTTTCCAACCTATTCTTTTTCCCCCGCCCATATAAAGTGAAAAAAATAAATATTCTCTGCACATCTAATCTTTCCCAATAATTCCACCATCTTAGAACTTTTCAACAGCCCAAATGTCTTCTACAAACTTGCGAAAAACTCTCAAAAACCTTTTCCATAATTCTATAATATAAATTTTTTTTCAACAAATTTGGTTTAAACAGATTGACAAGACAATTTCTTTTCCAATTCTGCAAAAGGCTTGCCTGTTAGGAACAGCGAAAGTGTTATGGTACAGCTTGACTTTCTAAGGTCAAGGGAATTGACTTGATGTTCAAAAAAGAAAACTTAACTATAAAACATCCAAAAGTTGAAACTACTATGAAATAATGATGATGATGATGCTGCTGCTGCTGCTGCTGCTGCTGATGATGATGATGATGATGCTGCTGATGATGATGAATGCTGATGATGATTCATCAGCAGCAGCTCTAATGTCAATTGCGATGTCTTAAACTAGAGTTTCTCCTTGCAATATAAATCGTATAATACGTAACTTCTACTAAAAAGAAAAATCAAATCATAAACTAAAAAAAACAAAACATATGGCATGAATATGCTGTTACCCGAGAAAAGTATCCAGAAAATATCAAAGCCCCCCTTTTCAATATTAATAGTCTCTGCATTTGGTAAGTCCTGGTGTGGTATACGCGCGAAAGGAGAATTTTCTAGATAATATCAAATTCATATGCGGTCCCCAGTTGCATGTGAATTTCGTTCAGGGGAGGAGACATACACTGCCTAATGTTCCGAAATGGCCCCCCACCTGGTACTGACTAGGCTCAACGTCGCTTATCTCCGGTGATCTAACGAGAACTCATGTGTCAACGTTATTATTCAATACAATATAAACATTAAAAAATATAACTTGTGCTTAGAGGGAAATATCAAATATATATATATATATATATATATATATATTCATTTAAATTAAAAAACAAAATTAGGCACACGTCCACATATCATAGGGAAATGGGGAGGGTAGAAACTCTTCTACTCTTAACTCGACACAGTCACCATAATACCATATTTACTCTATGAATTAACCTACTTAAAATATCCGCAATGTTTTGAATATTTTTTTGTTAACGAAAATACAATTTGATGAAAAGTGATAGGGAAGCTAAAACACCATAAAAAAGACAAAAATAAAGAGAACAAATAAAATGCTTAAGGGGGCTGATTAGTAAGTCCCTCCAAACTCTTGCTAAGAACAGAACTCCCACTATTTTACGGCTTGTTTATAGCCGGAAACAAGCAGGTCAATATCTAAGTTTCTTTTGGTTTGGTTTGTTTTACGGCATATTCTGGGTCTATGGGTGATTTAATGCCGAATAAAGTTGTCGAAAGGAATCCTATAATTAGGATACTTATTTTATATTCTTAAAAGAAATTACCCTTAGAAAACATTACTTTTAGAAAATATTAATCTTAGAAGGAAAGGTTACAGTGTGAGTGAGAATATTACATTTAGAAAACATTACTCCTAGAAAACATTTCTTTTAAAAGGAAATTTTACATTGAGAGTGGTAACATTATTCTTAGAAAACATTACTCTTCGGCAGTGGTAATCTTCCTTGTTCTCAACACGGTTGACACTCAGCAATTATTATCTATCATCTATTAGGGAGGAAAGTAAGATGAGAATGAAGAATAAGATTGAGTAATATGGTTGGGGATGAACTTATTGATACTAGGGCATGACGTGACCAGCCGAATGATCGGATCGGGCCCCTCTGACCTCTAGTCCAACTGAAGTAAGAACCGAAGTAGAGTGTTGCAAGTTAGATGGCCATTTATGCAACCAGGCCACAAACTGCTTGACTACTAGGAACCATGTCTTGAAAATTAGGTCGCCTCTCTGCATGGGGTTGCAGTCAGTAAATTCGCGGCCCCGTCGTCAGGGCAATCGATATCGAAGTGTGAGTGGGGTTTTAGTGATAACATAGGGATGGTTTTTGAGAGTGGATCGTGTTATCGAAGATCGAGGACAAAATGAGGGAGTAGCGGCTCAGATGATCTGGATATGTGCTGAGGACTGTTGCGAAACTAGCCTTTGCATGAGAAGTCGCCGGGAAGCGACTGAGAGGGAAGTCGATGATGAGATGGACAGACACCCTGCACAAAGATCTCTGAAACACCAGCCTTCACCCGGACCAAGCCAGTTATTGTATCATGGTTTAAGTAGGGGATTGTTTCCTCCAACTATTCGGAGGGCGAGAGCAAAATAAATGTAGTGAGTGGACATCTTAGTTGATATTTAGTACCGAAAAAATACAAATCAAAGCGTAAACTTTCAAAACGATAATTATGAATATGAATGTATTGTATGAAGATGCTGCTACCCGAGAAAAGTATCTAGAGAACATCTTTATTTTTGGTTTTCTAGTGCCGTGAGCACCGATAGGGAGTCGGAGCATTGAGAGTTATACAATAGTTGATCTTACTCCGAAAAGACAACAAATTATTTTCACTTGCGAAACAAATCATTTCTCAAATCTCATTTATTTTTGTTACAAAAGGCATACTTCACGTATTTGCTCTCTTTAGACAAAGACAAATACAACAAAACATCCCCAACTCAATTACAAGTTAAGAACTTTAATCTATGTCAGCTTCGCGAATATCTTTAGCATCCGTGTTCAAAATATGCAAAAAAGGCGGGAGTTCGAGACAGACAGCCTGCGTCTTCACAATCTCTTACACTCAGCAGGAGAAAAAAAACTGAAAATATCCAATCCTGTCGTTCACTTTTCTCATCTTGAAAAATTTCCAGTGTTTACCAAAGTAAATGTTACAGAAATAAGTTGATGTCATGGAAAAAAACATTGTTCTGTTATTTGTCGGAATTCTTGTTTAAAAAAGGTTATTAAAAAAAAACTTTTATTAACCCTAAAAAAAGCATATTCCGACTGAGACATAACGGGCTACTTACACGGAAAGTTGAAGAGCAAAATTTGTTCACATTACATTCAAATTTCTGCATGTCGATACAGTCACGGAAACGGGGAGCTGAGAGGAACTCCCAAAGGCAAGCAGTCCAAAGAAAGAAGCTTAACTCATTAAATACCTGCATTTTAAGTTATACGCGTTATACCCTTAAAATCCTGACGCATTTTTAGAATTTAGAATGGAAGATCAGTTTCGCATATACATTTAATGTTAAATGATCCTCCATACCCGGGCCATTCTAGTGTTTTATGGCAGTTAAACATGTTTTTTTTGTATTGGAGATAAATCCTGTGCGTTATTATTTTTCTTTTGGGGGACACTTTTCATGCGATAATGTGTGCTTTTACGACCTTGCTTATTGCCTTAATTAAGTTAGAATGCCCCTAAAAAGTCGAATCTCATTTTTTTAATGAGGTGGATGAGATAATTAACCCGCGGATGTTAATCTACAAATTTACCAAAGTTTATTGTTAAAAACTCATGTAATTCTCTGAGTAAAGGAGGGAGCGTATAGTTAAAAACTATACCCCCCTTTCCCAATAGATTTTTGCCTGGGGAGCGGATAGGTTTTCCTTGTTAATAATAAAGGCGATATACACAAATAACCATTTTAATTACTAAACATATAATTGTTTTATTTTTGACCAATTGAGGTTCCACTTTTTCGTTTATCCATTTCATTATATAACCTGTTTTTATTCGTGAATAAATTTTCATTTTTATGCTTATTCAATATAAAATCTCTTAAATATCGAAAACACCATATCAAATAACTTTTTGCTGATATATCTTTTTACGCGCGTGCGTGTGTGGGCGTATACACGACTGCTGTTATGAGTTTCCGTTCGACAGTTTTCACACCATCGTGTGTTTTTTATTTGTGTGTGTGTGTATTTTTACATTCAAAACTTATATGGTCAGTTGCTCCGCTGTCCACAATGTTAGACTTTTTTCAAAGTAGTTTGCAGGGATACTTACTGTTAATAAACATATTATTTATGTCTTTCAACGAGTTAACAGTGTTTTCTCTTCTGCAGTAGTTTTTATCGAGAGTTCTATTTCGACAGTTGGAACACGCTTGTAGACGGCGGAGCAACTGCTCAGATAAACTATTATATAAAAAAAAGACAGTTGTATGTGTGTATGTGTGTGTGTACAGCTGAAAGTAAAAACACTTACAAAACAAAGGTTGTATATTCTTGATCAGCATTGCCTTGGTAGAATAATATAAAACAAATCAGAAAAATATTCATTCTTTGACCCTAAACTAGCGCAGATTTCTTCAGGGGATGCAGTTTTCCAGCTATTTTATGTACTAATGGGAAGTAACTCTGATATTTTAATAAGTGAGTTACTTCCTTTATGCCGATTCATCCATCGGGAATCTATATAGATACGAGTTGTGTGTGTGTCCAGAGAGACGAATGAGCCAAGCTGAGGAGAAAGAAGGAGCTGTGAAGAGGGGAGGTAAATACAGAGAAAGATACATAGACAGATACATAAGGTAAAAAGATAGAAGTTTAAATAGAAATGTGCTACACATTTGTCCAGGGCAACCACCAGTAGCCCTGCTAGCTTTTTATAAATCGTAATTTATTATAATAGACAGACATTTTGATGAGTCGAAACTATTGAACTGGCCGTCGAGAATCGCACAACTGTCAAATGTCACTACTTTTGTAAAGGCTATGCCTCAATACAATGCCTTCTCATAACTGATATAGTTGGTAGTTTGACTAATACAGGTATATGGTAAACTGAAATTAAAATGCCACCAACTAGACATTATAACCTCTATCTCTGCCAAAAATCAGCTGAATCCATCAAGTAGTTGATGAGACACAGGGTGGCACATACGTACGTGCGTATACACAGATACCATGATTTCATGATTGAACTTTCTGGATATCTGCGTTGTCTTGACTAATGATACTGAAATTCTACACACTTATATAACCTATCAAATAAAAATTTTGTGCAAATTTTTAACTAATTTGGTTTATTAGTTTATGAGTTATGATTGATCAAAGAAATGAGATTTTTTAGCATAGGCCATTCGTGGAGTCTCGCGCCTCCCTTGATTAATTGAAGTGCTAATGCTATTAGTGTTAATAATAACATCAATTTATGCAATTGTATAATAAAAGAAAATTTTCCATTAATGAGTCAATGTTTAAAAGCATTTTATATACAAAGCATCAACAATTACTCATATTAACGATAAACCAAAATTATACTGAAAATTATTCCAATAATTATCATATGATGACATTCAACAGTAGAAAATATAGAAATAGTACTCCAAATGTATATGGGAACAATAAATTAGAATATATTTGCTCTAATATCAAATGGTAAATTACATCTTAAAATCAATTCAACCGCGTAGAATAAATATAAAAAACTGTAAAATATGTTTATAGAGAAAATACTAAATCATTAACTAAAAAAAACAATTAATTTATTAAATAAAAAATAAGAAGTTAACGCTATATACAGGAACATAAATAAATATTTGCTTTGCTGTCTAAGCCCATACAAAGTAAAAAAACACTGACAATAAATAACAGCAAATAATGATAGTATACATACAAAACAATTGTCAATTAATTAAAATAATTGTCAATTAATGTTTAACAACTAAGGTTATAAAAAAAGTAACACTAAATAATACTATTAATACACACAAAATAAACTCACATGAACAAATAATCCGAGTAATAAATATATAAATAAAACACGAGCAGTAACGTGTACAAATATTCTTTAGTCTTTTGCAATTTTCCGATTAATGCCAGTGTTGAACATATTTTGACTATTGGCGATACAATGAAAGTGCAGTAGTTTAAAAACGATGTAGATTTTATGATCATTTATATATATATATATATATATATATATATATATATATATATATATATATATATATATATATATATAATTATTTATGAAGAAATATTATATTCAAATTACCCGATATATACATGTGTTTCATGCAACCTTGCCTTATATCAGTATGGAAGGAGACAATCCTTACCGATCAAACAATTCGACCCCCCAATACGAAAATCATATTTGCATCCATAGTCAGAGCGCGTACTGTTGTGCCACTACGCATTGTCATGGAAATTGGAGAGTACATTAACATCTAAATGCCAAATTCAGCCGGCATATCAGCAAGCAAAAAAGTATTTCCCAACGAACGACTTGAGACTAAAAGTGTTTTTGTTGTATTTTTTCTTTTTTTTCATATAGTTTTAATGATTGATAAACTTCTAAAACGATATATATATATATATATATATATATATATATATATATATATATATATATATATATATGTATATATATAGCATTAGATCAAATGAAAGAATAAAATAAGGTGCGAATAAAACTCTATTACAATTCAAAGTTCAAGCAAAGTAATTGAAAGTCCTTAACCCATGAGTTTTCAAGGAAAATTCTTTTCGTCAAAGGATCATCACCGCAGTGGAATTACAGCGAGTAAATAACACTTTACTTTGAAAACATAAAGATAAAAATATTAAAATATAATAATAATAATAAACAAAATTAATAATAAAATTTAATAATAACAAAAAAATAAAAAAAATAAAAAAAATATATGCAACAGAAATTGTATTTAATTTATTCGGATTTAATAACTACTTTAATCAATATTATTTTTAGCCGTACCTTGATGGTTTTTTTTTAATTGTTATGATTTATATCATCAAAAAGGAATACAGAAACATGAGAAGGGGAACAAAGATGAATCACTTCGTAACTTTCTTTCTTCTTAATGAATATGTATCAAAATTGGAATAACGATTCTCGACATAAGGTTTAGTATTATTATATCCCAAGTTTAATTATTGTAAGAGGGCATAGAATGAGAATAATATCCACCATTTTAATAATCCAATTAATCAAAATTATATGAGATTGTTGAGTGGTTTACGAAGAAGTCGTATGCATTCTGGTGGATTTAATTCTATAATATTCCAATTAATTTTACGGTGTTGCAGTTTTAATTGACGGGAAATAATTGCTTAATATAGAGAAGAAAACGTAATGTTTACGTCTCTACGAACTCACCGACATACATATTCGTGGATTCAATTAATATCGAATGCCAAAACCCGAAATTGAATCAGAGCCTTATAGTTCTTAACTCTAACGCGCACCGAAACCGAAGGAGAGAGAGAAAGAGAGAGAGAGAGAGAGAGAGAGAGAGAGAGAGAGAGAGAGAGAGAGAGAGAAAGAAATAAAGAAAAAAAGAACAGGAACAAACTAGAGCTAATGGATTATATTTGAAATTTTAATTAATCTGGTTAAGAATGAAGCAATGACAACTAACTGTGAGTGATATAACATCTAAATCATTGATGCTATCTTTATCCACAGTATGTAAAATATATGTTTGGAAATTAATTATATATATTTTATAAAAACTTAATATAAAATAATCTCACCATAGATTTTAGAAATATATATATATATATATATATATATATATATATATATATATAATGTTAAAAATAGACTGTCAAAATCTCTAATGCAAAGTTCCGAATACGTTCGTCGAACACTCTCGACTAGCCTTCTATTTGTGCCCGCTTCTAGGTACATATAGATCAAAATTTCCCTTAATTACGTTACAATTTCCGGTGGTCGAGTGTATATGGCGACTGCTTTCAGATTGTATGGTGACTCTGTGAACCGGGTTCGCGCTTCCCGACCGTGCTGAAATTGTTACTTTCCTGAACTGATGCGAGCAATAAGCTTGAAACGCTCCAGCACAAAATGTGTCAGGTCATTTTCTGGTCTAGGGGTAAAGCGCTAGACTGTGAATATTTTAATCGAGGGTTCGTTCCCTGCCTTGATAGTCCTGCTGATGACGACTTATAGCCAGAAACAATTGATTAATCAAAAAATATATGCAATAAAAAACAGGTAAATTTATTAATAAATATATATATATATATATATATATATATATATATATATATATATATATATATATATATACCAGTTCTCAAGTCAATAATTATATTTAACCGCCTACCAACCCACACCTCTACATACCTTTATGTCAAATATTAATTAGTTTTGCGTTATTATGAAGTAACGCAGTAATCGAGATATAGGCCCTATGAAAATAATTCTAATTGTAGATAATTTTACTTGAATCATGACATACCAATTGGAGAACTACCAATCAATCTTAGTATTCACTACGACAACCAAATCTAATGGCCCCTTGCAACCATTTAACACCCAATGATAGCAGTCACAATAATACCAATAATTATAACGATATTATAACAATAATACTCAAAACTAGCAATGGTGTAACCGATGACCATAATAAAGACACTAACAGCCCTGCCAACTTCCCCTTATAAATGTTGCTAAATTTTTAATAGTAATAATAACAATAATATATATATATATATATATATATATATATATATATATATATATATATATATATATATATATATATATATATATATATGTGTGTGTGTGTGTGTGTTAATCTGGAACAAAACTTAGATCTAATATTCTTGTCTTTTAAGGGAACTCTGCTGGAAAGCCATGAGATAAAATACTGTTTTGTTTTTAAATTTCCGAAACAGTTTTTCATAGTAAACAACTGACCACCCCTTTAATAATGTTAAGACTAGCGTAAACTTTTGGAAGCAAACTAATATAGTGAATGTAAAAAGTAAATTGACTTACAAGCGAAGTAATTTTCCACCGAAGGACTTCGGACTAAAGTGTTTTTTTTTTTTACATATAGTTTTAGTGGTTGAAAAACTTCGAGACCATCTATCTATCTATCTATCTATCTATCTATCTATCTATCTATCTATCTATCTATCTATCTATCTCTCTCTCTCTCTCTCTCTCTCTCTCTCTCTCTCTATATATATATATATATATATATATATATATATATATATATATATATATATATAGGGTGTTCAATATTTACCGTTCCACATTTTTATACTTATCCATTTTCATTAAAATCTATTGCATTTTTACGTTTTTCCGGTCTGAATATATACACTAGTTTTAATAGCACTTCTGGCAAAATCGCACAGGATGTGATTAAGAGAATTGCGATTGTAGAGTTGTACATGTCTGGAAAATCATCAATGGATATTGTTAAATCAATAAATGCTAATATAATGTTGATTTGGAAAACACTCAAATGATTCAAAGAGATAGGAGAGTTTACTCATAAACACGGACAAGGTTGCCCTCGTACTGCTCGGATATCAAAAGTGATCAAATAAACCAGGGAGAAGCTGGGGAGAAACCCAGGGAGATCCTTCAGAAATTTAGTTATAATGGTGAAACTATCTATTGGGATGATGCCCACCATTCTTCACACTGATCTCAAAACAGCTCCTTGCAAATACATAACGAAAAACTTGTTATCTGTAAGTTGTGTCGATAAACGGAAGCAATGAGCTGAAATCTTTCTATCGCATATCAGAGCTGGCCCGCTTGCTTACCTCTCTTCTCTCTCTCTCTCTCTCTCTCTCTCTCTCTCTCTCTCTCTCTCTATATATATATATATATATATATATATATATATATATATATATATAACGCTCTGTACAGATTCGTCACCGAACTTTCTTTGGGGGACATATCTGAAATACAAACAAGAATATCTATGATAATCCCATTAACAAATGAATCAAACAGACTTATTTACTGATGGAAGCATCCACATATAACACAATGTAACACATGTTTTGTTTATTTTTTAATGTTTTTATATGTATTTTCTGCTACTGAATTCAAAAATCACATTCGTTTTGGCATAACATCGATAGTTTTGTTTTTTTAAATTTCTTAATTTAATATTTTCGCGTTTTATACACAACTATTCTCTACAGCAGTATGTTGTTGTAAAGATAATTACACAGAATTTAGTACTTTTTTCATATATTCAATGGTATTTAGTAAATACAATATTAGTTAGAATAAACCAAACCATACAACTTTGCAATGTAGATGCTTTGATAACGCTTTACTTAAGATTAGAAGTGCTTTGACGATCGAGATTTTCTAAAGTGCACATTTTCATCTTTTCTGAGAAAAGACCATATATAATCTCCCATCATTGCAGTATCCCATCGTTCTTTCCATTGTTGCGACACCATGTTCTTCATTGAAATCATCCAAGTTTTCTGGGTAGAAATCTAGATGGGAATGCAAAAAATGAACTTCAAGGTTCATTTTTAGCATTCCAAAACTTTTGTAAATAATTGTTACGTTGTGTAATTGATATATGAAAATGAATAGACTTAGCAATTATCATTCAGTAACATTTAAGCTTTTATTCTAAAGACATGTTGCTGGTAATAAGTGTCATTCTTGATATGAAAAATCATCCCGGGTAGAATATCCTGTCAAATATTATTACTTCGACTAAATTTTTAATCACATAATTTACTATGTGCATTTGTAGTGTTCGGTAGTTTTTAACAACACATCAACCTTTTATGGAACATTTAATGCTGAATTCAGTCATTTCAGTAAAAGTTTTTGTTCTTTGTGCTTTAAATAATTACAGATTAATTTGATTTGAGGCATAACACGCCATTCAATAATCCATGGTCTGGCGCATAGATGACACCACTAATAAAAAATCAATATGATGTTTATAAAGTATTAAACTCCAAATGGCGTGTAAAAATTTGAGCCCAATCTGATTTTTAGTTTACAAATTACAGTTATTTCAATTGCACATTTTCAAAAAATCTGAATTTCGTGTGTTGCTGATAAGTAACAATAATGTTCAGACAATAATGTTCAGACAAAGCAATACATTCATAAGTGTTATTCGGAAACAACGGTAAAGAGGTAGTATGATGACGTTAAACGTAGTCTTACAGACACAAATGATGCTGAAAGCTCATGTCGTTCGAATTCGGCAGTTGTCCCCTAAAACATAAAAAAAGTCGACAAACTCGTTTTTGTCGATCGTAAATTGAATTTGCGTGAGATAACAAAGGGGTAAATATATCTAACAGCAGTCTATTAACCATTTTGCAAGAACATTTATCAATGAGAAAGCTCTGTTCAAAGCATTAGCTCACATTCGATCAAAAACAACAACATTGTTTGCAACTGTTACTACGCAACAGAACGTTTTTCTTGCATCAATATATAACAATTAATTAAAGATAGATTCACTACATCACTCCGATATCGAATATATGAGTAGACAACAGCACGTGAAAACCATCGAAAGCGACCAAAGATGCATGCATCAACAGGTAAAGTTTTAGCCCCTGTACTTTGAGACGTGCAAGGTATTTTTTAATCGATTATCCTGAGAAAGGACGAACTATCAGAAACGAATAGTGAAGAACGAAACCTCGCTCCAAACGGCCACAGATAAAGAAGAAAAAACGCTATTTAACCAAGATAATTCACCCTGTCACAAGTCGATAGCAACGATGACAAAACGATGTGAATTGCATTTCGAATTGCTTCCACGCCCAGCCAGATCGATCTGGCCTTAGCGACAACTGGTTGTTTGCAGACCTCAAACGAATGCTCAAGTGAAAGAGATTGTGCTTCAATGAAGAAGTAATGCCGGAAACTCTAATCATTCTACAAAAAATGCATCGACTTGTTAGAGAAGCGTCGAAATCAGTGTATCACGCAAGATGAAGACTATACTGATGCATAGTCGAATTTTGCCTATATTGTTGTATTAGATAAACTCGGGACTTATAGAGTGATGTGTCATATTTGATAAAAATAGTCTTCAAATGATTAATTCTATTCAACAGTGAACCCCACAAAATGCCACCTATGGAATCGTTAATATAATTCACAATCCCTTCTGCAATCCAACCGTATTTAGTTCAAATAAACTTCAGCCTATGCCTGAGTTGCCCATAAAGTCTCAATAATGAATGCCCAACAGTTTTTGTTTTATTACCGTTCAGCGATATACTCCAAATGTGCAGCTCTACGTTGCAAGCAGATCTGGATACTACATTCAAACTTGTAAAGAACTCTGACAGTCCTCTCATAGCACAGCCTTGGTTTGGGCTGTGATGGCGTCCTTCATTTCCGGAATAGTCTGAGGATGGCTTTGATAAATATTATCTTTGAGATAACCTCACAGGTTGATGAGTATAAAGCCCGTTCAGGATCACAACTGCTACTAATGAGACGATCACTACAGTGTACCCATTTCAAAGTATAGAGAGTTGCCCCATCCCGTCGAAAACCCGTTCATCCTTCACAACACTCTTTATCTGCCAAACATTTTTTTACCCCCACAAATGCCTCCATAGGATCGTTAATTAAACTAGCAAATATATGCTCCCTACGGTCGCATATTTTTGTAGTTGTTTTATTTAATTGCTCTATCTCTTTCTTTCTTTCTCTTTCTCTCTCTTTCTTGAAATATAACTTTCTGTGCGTTCGAATAATCAGAAGACGAGTAACCAAATGTTTGAATGGCCGCCGGCTGTTCCATTATATTCCATTACAATCTAATTTAATAACGTAACTCAATTATATAGATAAAAACAATGTCTTTAATGAATTCTATTTTTATTAAGATTATTATCGAGGAATATATTTTAGATAGATCTGGAAATCTTAAAAAAAAACTATCATGAGTGTATATTTGCGAATATCAATTTATTAGAAGCTTTAAAACAAATTAATTATGTAAATTTGAAAGACGCGTGATGTTTGGGAAAGTTTTGGAATTGATATATAGGAGCTGATAAGAAGATATAAAAAGAAAGCGATCAAAACTAATAATATAATTTCGGCTTCAGACAGACAGAGAGATACATGATCTCCATTATAATTAGATCTACAATCCTTTCTGCAATCCAACCATATTTAGTATAAATAAACATTAGTCTATGCCTGACTTGTCCACCAAGTTTCAGTCATGAATGTCCAACAGTCTTTATTCATCTCTATTCTAATGATATGCTCCAAATGTTCATCTCTGTGGTGATCAATACTAGTGGTCTTTAAGAAGTTCTAGGCAGACAAAAAGGTGTTATTAACGATGGACAGTGGTGTATATAGAAAAAGGGGCAATCAACTACACTTAATATGACTTTAGTTACGATTGGTGATCGTCTCATTAGTAAGGTGTGTGGGCTTAACACACACCAGACAATGGCGACTCTCTCCAGCCCATATTTTTCTTTGTGTCATACCAATCCCCAGAAAATTTCTCAACTGAAAACGGCCATCAGAGCCAAAATCAGAGCAGGGCCAGGAGAGGAATGTGCCAGCTGGTATTTGGGGGTGGGGGTAACCCTATACTATTACTTTGGGTCAGAATCGACTTAGGAGCAGTTACAACTAAGGGACGAGCCATATTCGCTAAAGATTCTAAATAAAAAGTATATGGGCATCATCTGGTGTAGTTTTAGTTCATACCAAAACCGGGTTAAAGCAGAGTTTAAGGGTTGGGAGGTAGGGTCAGTAAATATGGAAAAAGGTTCGTAAAGATAGATTTAGGGTGTGAGTATGGCACAGATACATTTTACTGCCGTGCGCTTAACCGATTCGGATTGTGCTATTGTAGCGATATTGGACATGAGGTGAGTAAAAATAGTGTTAAACTATGACATTTTTAAGTAAAATAAGATTAAAGAACTTTCCATAAGATGGAAAGTAAGAGATTAGGTTGACGTGTATCGGAAGTTACGTCATGAGAGGAAGTACGTAGCAGAAAAACAAGATCTATTCTGATCCTGGGGTGTTCGAGGTAATTGCGAAAGGACGTCTCTGTGTTTGAAAGCGCTTCCACTATCCAAGCGCGGGTTTGCGGAAAACATACAATAGCTATGCCAATGACCGTTATTATTCCTGATCTTCGTAAACGACCCCACTGATGCAATTTCGTCCGAGATGGGTATATTTCCCATTAAAACCAGGCTCTATTCTCGACATGTCGACAAAACGAACGCACACATATCTAAGGCAATATCAGATTTCTTAAAAAAACAATCTCCAGTCTGTAGTCGAATGGGGACATAAATGGATGCTCACATTTAATTCTACTAAAACCAAGTTCCCTTCCTTATACAATAATAATAACGCTTTTCCACCATCAATTGTCATGTCTGATAGCACCCTACTCGAGAGTCCAGCATAACAAGCCTCTCGGCGTAACATTCACAGGTAACATAACCTTCAACAAATACATAGATGATACTGCCAAGGCTGCTGCAAAGCAAGTGAGCTCCCCTCTACTGTGCCATAAAACTTATCACACCTGCTAGTATCCTATATCCCCCCAAAGCTACGATTCGCCTATGCGTGTAGCATTGTTGTCACATCTGGACTGTTGCATCAGCCACGAGTTTCTCTCTCTCAGATAGGTTTTAAAAAGATTTTTATATGTCCAAAGCTCCAACCCCTGTCCTATCGTCGCAATGTTGCATCCCTGTTTTTGTTTCACAAGTATTTCAATAAATCTAGCTCTGTTTTAACTTTCCGCTCTGGAGTCCCCTCGACGTAAATCCCCCCTACCAACCCGAAAATAACCTAAATCTCACCCCTTCACTGTTCACGTTCGTAGATGCTGCAAGGATTTCTACTCTAATAGCTTCTTTCTCCGAACTGTTAGCTTTTGGAATTCCCTCCTAGAGCCCTGTTTCCCTAACTGTACAAACATGCAGAAGTTTAAATGTAATGTGAACCAACATTTTGCTGCACAACACGACACTTAGGTGCCTCACTATGCATATGACTTCAAATTTACAGTAGCCCCTTATGTTTCAGTGGCAATGTGCCTTGTTTAGGGTGAATAAAAGTATATATATATATATATATATATATATATGTGTGTGTGTCTGTGTTTGTGTGTGTATACATATACTTGCCGTAAATTGCTGTAAAATCACTATGTAATGAGCATTATGTTCATACTCTGCTTATTCAACATCAGTTGACTAATTTTCGTGCCAAATGGTAATGTTATTTTAAACTTACTAGATATAAAGAAAAATAACTATTACAATTTACTTGATGTAAAATTCAAAATCTATCTATATGTATAGTAAAGATACTAGAGAGGTGCGGCTTAACGCAGTCTTCGTTGCCTTGACTGAGTTCAAAATCGGCTCCGAAATCAAGACGGGTTAATCTTTTCTTTACAACGATTATTCTCACAGAAAGAAACGTTGCTAGTCTCCCAATACTTTATCGTTGGAAAGTGCTTGACAATTTCGTACATGCAAAATTCAAAATCTTTTTCTCTATATTGTGCAGAAGATGTTTTGGCCTGTGTCGCTCAAGGCACTGTTTGTTGTCCAGACAGATTTCAAAATCAACTCCGAAGAAATATCTCTTCTTTACAACAACTTTCTCGGTACTCTATTGTTATTTCCATGGAGGGTGCTCGACTGAGCTCCAATCTCTGGCTTCTCTTTGCAAGACATTAACAGCAAAAACTTGGCTCTCTACCACAACGAAAACAATTTTTTTTTCTTCTGGGTCCTTAGCGCCAGGCGAAATTTCCACGAACTGGACTGGTTTGCAATGACTTCCTCCATCTGAAACACATTGCCATGGGACTGGATCCCTGCAGAGTACAGGATAGTAATCTTTCAATCCAATGTCAACAGATTCTTGTTATGGACCCCCCCCCCTCGAAACACACACAAACCTCTATGTCCATTCCAAAAAATCATCCTCAGTCCTCTCATAAAGATATTCTTTTCTCAACAAAAATCATTCTATCCAATAACTTCTTATGCTGAAGTGGCTTTTGGCCTTGATAATTTGTCAACTTTTCTAGTAAGAAAAGCATGTATCCATGCGTCAGTTTTCCGCGGTAGATCTCCTAGCAAACAAATTATATATTTGTAACCAACACCTTACTGGGGATGTTTGTATTTGTGTTTCATATATTTTGATTATAATATCTTATATTACCGAGTAGTTCTTAATCCTGATAAGTCGTGGTTAAGTAGTAGAACTGGATGAGAATGTATTAACCAAAGACATTTAATTTAATTTTCACTTTTTCAAAAGATGAGATATGTTAAAAAATGTATCGAGACTGAGGGTGTATTAAAAAAGACAATGTATTAAATGCTCATTTTTTCTTTAAAATATGAAGTATGAAGTCTGTTAAAAAAAGTAATGAAACACAGATAACGTTTAGTATTTAAAATACGAAGTACGTTAAAAAAGTAACGAGACTTAGCATGTATTTATCATGAATTAGAAATTAGACAGTTGAGACTATCAATTCAGTAGCGTTTGCTTGCTGCGCCATTTTCAACTTTGTTATTGATAGCTTTCTGCAACATAAACATTTGATTATTGTCTATCAGTTTTTCTTGTGAATCAATGAAGCATATTTAAGGAAGAATAAAATGCAATCCAAATTAACTTCTTTCAGAAAATACTTTGACCGGTTCGGATTTTTTTCAAATGGCATCTTAAAGAAAAGAAGAAATAAATAATATTTTGGTAAAACACCGACATATACAACGCAAAACAAATGTCAAGTAAATTACACTACCGGGCATTGCCGGGTCAGAACATCTAGTAAATATAAATAAAATGAAGCTTACTTGAGAATTTGGGAGGCTCTATACTCATGCGTGCATAGCATTCTTGCTTGGCAGTTTCGAGCATATGCCATTGCTTCTCAAAAGACTCATTCTGTTTCTGAAAAATAAAATAAAAAATCAGGTTACATATATATATATATATATATATATATATATATATATATATATATATATGTATATATTAATTTGAAGTAAATAATATTCAA
>OY744540.1:89418867-89451367 GCA_963556195.1 Sepiola atlantica
TCGAAGAAATTATTTCAGTGTTGGTCTGTCCTTTATTTCGATAAACACATAACTCATTTCATAATAAATAGCGCTCCCCGTCATACGGAAATTCATAAATTACTAAATAAATAACAAGCAAGAAATAAACGAAATGACCCGAAAAGGTCGAATCCGAAAACAAATAAATTAAGCAGTTTGTTTTGTCGAGTCCATGTCAGGACAAATTATTTCTTCTGTCACTTTAATTATTCTCGGATCCTCATCGTATTTCCATCGTGCATTCACAAGATCCGCATTGGAGAGACAATTGTTTTTAATCCTGGACAGATTAGTTTCCTTAGTGAGGCTTTTAAATATTATTTGTCTAACCTCAGGCTTATATGTTACGATAAGAGCAAGATGTTGTATCTGTTCTGATGTCAGTGAATGAGATGCCATTCTAGATTAACAGGCGTTACCAGATTATGCTGTCTGAAAATACTTGCTTCTTGACAAAAAATACACCAAATATTGATGTTATTGTTTACAAAACTCCAGCAAAACACAAAACAAAAACATTTTTTCTCTACAAAACAGTCAAATAAAACACCATGAATAAATATTTGAACCTATAAAAGGTTTGAAGCATAAAAACTTTTATCAAAATGAGCGGATTTTGCATTTAATAACCCGAAAACGGTTCATATGCCGTAAAACAAAACAACCAAACCAAACCAGACACCATGAATAAATGTTTGAAGATATAAAGAACTTGAAGCATAAAAACTTTTACCAAAATGACCAGATTTGGCATTAAATTATCTGAAAACGGTTGATATGCCGTAAAAAATAACCTAATTTAGAGAGCCCCTTATTGGGAAGCTGTACTTTCCGCACATTAAAAATCGAACTTGTGATTTACACTGTTCTCGTGGGGAGGCAAGTAAATAGGGACAGGAATCTATTATTATTATTATTATTATTATTATTATTATTATGATGATGATGATGATGATGATGATGATGATGATCATCATCATCATCATCATCATCATCATCATCATCATCATCATCATCATCATCATCATCATCATACTGAAGCTGAGTTAATCAATGTTTGCTTCCCTAACGCTGTTTCTTATATATTTTAATAATACAAAATACATGTTAAAATATACCTTGGTTTGGGATTGAGTTATGTTTGAAACATCTATTTACATTGCTATAATTAGTCGTAATTTGCAATTTACTAACCACATCATCCATCTCTTACTATGTTTTAGCATATTACTCGACCCTCTCTAACTGTATGTTGTTTTACCAACCACTCTTATTTTATACAGTGTCTATCACTAGCGCTTTCGTCACACACACACACACACACACACACACATACACACACACACACACACACACACACGCACACACACACAAACACAAACACACACACATTCTCTTTCTCCATCACTCTCTCCCTCTCTCTCACTCTCTCTCAGATTAGCAACAGTAAAAGGTAATAAAACTAACTATGAAATAGAAAATCAGATTTTTTCTTTTTTTACATCGCTCCAGACAAGGCATGAATCCACTTGATGTAAGGAGCTAACAAGAACAAATATTATTATCGCTAAGACAGGAGATACCTATTGGTCTTAGTCTTGAAAAATCAAGGTTATGTGAAGGAGGAAAACAGTCAGCAAGAAGAGAATTTCCACAAGCCGGCGGGTCTTGGAATGAAGCTACTGGAATGGAAAGCTGTATTAAAATGACGTATCAAAACAGCAAATTGATGGAGACCACTAGACCAACGAGCCTAACAAGCTGGAACATAAGAAGCGGGGAATAGATCACATAATTCTGAAGAACACATGTCATGATATCATTTATAGAAAAGACTGAGACTATCAACATCACGTCTGTAAAAGAGCGGATGCAGAGATGAAAGGGTAGAGCCAATCAAGTTACAAATACGTTTCTGCACCTTATCAAGAACCCTCAAATGGAACAGAGATTCACCAGATCAAATATGATAACTGTTGTGGACCTGGGTAAGGCCGAATGAATGACACAGGAACACATGGTTTAAATGAACAAAGGTATATATTATATAATAGAAAGAAAGAGATACAAGGAGATGTGCTCTCAACCGCCATTGCCGGTTTGCCTGGGAAGAAGAGAACAAGTGTCACGTGCTTCCCGTATTTATAAGGTGGACGAGTCCATTAGTTCTCCGTAGGTAGATACGGCACCATAACAATAACAGTACTCCATACATAGTCTGATTGAGATTAGTCTATTATGAACAATAGGGGATATCACCACAAGTATGAATACTATTTTACACATAACCGGAGAGAAAAAAGATATAAAGAGAAAGACAAAGACTGAGATATAATGTACAAAAAGTTTAGATTTTGTCTGTTTTTTTTTCAAAACTAACTGTCTTTGCAAACTAACATACCTGATTCAAACAATCTGGGCCGAGTTCAATGGGTGACCCGACGGGTCAGATTTTTTTCTGTCTATGCTTGTATAATTAAGTGTCGATAGAGTCATTAAGGTATGGTTAACAAGTTTTGCCCTTAGGTTTGATGCCCTCATATACGAATATAGATGTTTCTGATTGGCCCAGTCTGTCCAGGTTACAGAATAGTTTTGAGACGTAGTTACAATTTTGAATTTGTAGAGAAATAACGTTACGTAAAGTCCGGCTAGATGCATTTAGACACTCTGCTATGATCCTTTTTGGTAGCCACTGCTTCCACATCTCGGCCCCAATTCTCCAGTTTACATCCCACGACCTTCAAGGTATTCAATGAGCTCTAAGCTTCAGCTAAGATTTCTGAATTTTTGTAATCCAACACGATTCATTATGATGCAAGTCTTTCCTCCTACATCTATTAATTTCACTTATCTGTGGACCAGGGCTGATCCGAAATAACCGGTATATCGGAAGAGATTCCTATATACCAGTTCTTTCTGATCGGACCCGGTTACTAAAGGAGGGAATGAATACAGGTAGGAAGAAATGATGAAAGGAAAGACGTCATTAATTTAAGAAAGAAATAGAAAAGAAAAATCAAAAGAGAAAAAGAATGAAAGAAATAGAAACAAGGGATGAAAAAACACGAAAATGAATATGAGCGAAGATTGAATGGGGAAGAAAGAAAATAAGAAAGATTAAAAGAAAATAAGAAAGAAAAAGAAACCTAAAGAAAAAGAAAACGAATAGAGGAAGAAAAAATGAAATAATATATTGAAAGAAAATGAAAGAGTAAGAAGGAAATGAATAATAGAAGAAAGCTTGAAAGAATAGAAGAAAGAAATGAATAATAGAAGAAAGTTTGACAGAAACGGAGAAAGAAAGAAAAGTAGGAAATAAATAATAGAAGAAAGCTTGAAAAGAAAAGGAGAAATAAAGAGAGAAGGACATGAATAATAAAAAAGCTTGAAATAAAAGGAGAAAGACCGAAAAGTAGGAAATAAATAATAGAAGAAAGCTTGAACAAAATCAGAAAAAAAGAAAAATGGAAATGAATAATAGAAGAAAGCTTGAGAGAAACGAAGAAAGAAAGAAAGAAAATGGAAGAAAGCTTGAAAGAAAAAAAGAAAGAAAGAAAGACAGACAGAAATAATAGAAGAAAGCTTGAAATAAAAGGAGAAAGAAAGAAAGAAAGAAAGAAGGAAATGGATAATAGAAGAAGCGTGAAAGAAAAATAGTAAGAAAGAAAGAAGAAAATCAATAATAAAAATAAGGTTTAAAGAAAAGAAGATAAAAAAGGAAATAAATAATAGAAGAAAGCTTTTAAAAGAAAAGGAGAAAGAAAGAAGGAAGGAAATGAATAATAGAAGAAAACTTGAAAAAAAAGGAGAAAGAAGGAAATTAATAATAGAAAAAGCTTGAAAAAAAAGAGAAAGACAGAAATAATGAATTGAATTATAGAAGAAAGCTTGAAGGAAACTATAAAGAAAGAAGCAAATTAATAATAAAGCGAAGAAAGCTTGAAAGAAAAGGAGAAAGAAAGAAAATGAATAATAGAAGAAAGCTTGAGAGAAAAGGAAAAAAGAAAGAAAGAAATGTGAAATAGAAGAAAGCTATAAAGAAAGGGAGAAAGAAAGAAGGACATGAATAATAGAAAATAGCTTGAAAGAAAAGGAAGAAGAAAGAAAAGAAGGAAGTGAATAATAGAAGAAAACTTGAAAAAAAGGAGAAAGAAAGAAAGAAGGAAATGGATAAAGCAGGTTAGACATGTGAGGTCTTCTAATCACAATTCTTACTGATGAAAATTTCAGCAATATTTCCCCACAGCCGTCGTCGTCGTCGTCGTCGTCGTCGTCGTCGTCGTCGTCGTCGTCGTCGTCATCATCATCATCATCATCATCATCATCATCATCATCATCATCATCATCATCATCATCATCATCATCATCATCATCATCATCATCATCATCATCATCATCATCATCATCATCATCATCATCATCATCATCGGTTTAACGCCCGTCTTACATGCTGGAATGTGATATTCAGCTTTTATAAATTGCCTTACAAACTTATCTCTTTTTCAGGTTTCTTTAGCAGTCATTTTTCATAGGCCGGATGCCATTACTGACGCCAATTCACTGATGTTACGGGGACCAGTGTTTTTTTTATCGATACACTCTAGGTAATTACCCACCAAGGGCTAAAGAGAACGACGATAAAACAAAGAGTGTTAAATATTCATGATTAAAATTGGGTTGACAAGTCAGGAATACATTGAAGTGTATTTGTACAAAATATGATTGAATTGCAGAAAAGATTTTAAATTTTTCTAAACGATCGCGGCTTTTTAAGAAAAAGTTACTAAAATAATTATAACGTGAATGAAAACTTGCAAAAATTATGTCAATTCCGAAACCACGAATATAACTGTAAAGCTGAAACTAGAAAAACATATTAATAAAAAGGAAAACGCAAAGCCCCTTCATTAAAATATAAGAAAACAGTTTTTTAATGACTTCATTTCACCTCACACAAGGCATATTGTCACTGAGTCGTAAGGGGCTACAGCTATTAAGAGCTAGATTTATAGGGGTTATTCTAAGTGGGTAGTTGTGCAGCAATATGCTTGTTCACATTACATTTAAATTTCTGCAGGTTCGTACAGTCGGAAAAACAAGGAGCAGGAAGAGAATTCCAAAGTCTAGTGGCTCGAGGAAAGGAGTAGTAGAAGAATTAGAAAATTTTAAAATGGCGAAGGGGTGATGATCAGATTATCTAGTGTGGTTCGATACGAAATCTCAGTTTCATTGGAAATTTTATCCGCAAAACAAAGTTCGATGCTTACAAGCGAGCAAATAGAAATCGAAGGTAAGCGTTTAAAGTTGAATTGGGAGCAACAGCTTTCGAAAGAAAAAGGAAAAACAACCGTGTATATTAATGTAAAAGATTTACTCTGCTAAATAATAAAGAAATATATATATATATATATATATATATAAATGAATAAATACATAAAATAAGGGTTTGCGAATACGTGATTTCGCGAGAAACTATCTTATGTAAACAATGTTCCGAGAACAGGTGCGCACAATTGGCTCCGCAAATTCCGTCTCTTTTAATCGCGGAAAGGTTGGCTTTTCTTGCGACTACCTTTCAAGGGGTTTCGTCGTAGTGTGAACATAAAAACAAAATGCATGGCTGTGTCTGCAGCTGCTTTCTGGGAGCTTCTGTCGTAATGGAGCCAATGATATGTTAGCGGTAGTAGCTTAGCTGGGAAAAATGTCTGGTGTCTTAAGACAGAAGTGATTTGGTATCTCATCGATTAATCATCACGACCCTAAACAGACAAAGGAAAACATGCACACATGGGTGACTTATAGATTCGAATAATGCGGCCAGATTAATTCTCAATAAAGACGAAACGTTAATGAATATATAAAATAATATCTCTTGGGTTTTTTCCTTTTTCATTTCCCATATATATATATATATATATATATATATATATATATATATATATATATATATATATATATATATATATATAAAGGTGAAATGTCCAGCGTTAAAAAACATTTCAGGAATGTAACAACAAATAATGGTTAACAAATAAAATGTTCCTTTTCAAAATTAATATGCAAGTACTAAGAAGCTTAATCGGATGTCTTGTTGGCTTGGCAGGCCGAGGGCAGGCTCAATGCGTTTCCAGAAATAGTAATGATGGAGAGACACTCGTAAAGCCAAGTCAATTCACGATGGGACCCAGTGTTGTGCGTCATTAACACCCCAAGTCTTTTAAACAAGCCGCGCATAGCGAGGCTTATCACTTAAATCGTGTTTCCACAGCTGGAACACAAATCTGTCCAAGAAGACCGGCCTATTTTGATTACTTGCGGTTCTCTTCTGACGCTACCGTGTGTCCAGGGTTTGTTGCCGATTCTGTCACTGATGAGGGCACGAAAGTGTCGACACATGTTGCAACCCATATAAATGACTTGCCGTTTGCAAAGGAAAACAACGTCATGCCATCGGGCCGCTTGCCCCCCCCCCCCCCGTGTCGAGGCCAACTGGTTCGAGGACCACGGAAAGCCAGCAATATCTAGAGTCCGTCAGACGATATCATTGAAGCCCTGTGTCTTGGGAATCTCCCGGCGCTCCTTCTTCTGGTTCAGTGACATATAAAAAAGTAATAGTTTCTTCCTACATTTCGATAAATTTTCTCAGTTTTCTTAGTTTTGGTTATTTGTCCACATAAGGATGCCACTCAGATGTTTTTCATTTGGTCTGTTTTGTTTTGGTTTGGTTGTTCTTTATACAGCATATCAATCTCTTTCGGATCATTTAACGCCGATTCCGGTCATTTCGGTAAATATTGTTATGCTTCACGTTCTTTATATGTCCAAGTATTTATTCATGATCTTTGAAATATGTTGTTTTTTGTTTTGACTTTGCAGAACATGATTGAGTTTTGCAAAGAGAAATAAAAAAAACAATAATATTAATATTTGGTGCATTATTGATCACAAAGGAACACATATCTCTTTAACAACGCATTATGAACGGTGAATGAAAAGTACTGGACTTTCTGTGAGATAAACTACTAAATGTCGCAAATATTTGTAAATATTTGTAAGTATTTGTAGGTTTTAACACTTTGTGTTTACTTTTAACATTTTTTATTGCAGGTTGTTAAAGTGAAAGAACTGATGCATTTCTAGACATTTATTATCGGACAGTCATCGGAAATCTGACCAGTGGCATATGAAGTGGAATTCTCCCTTAAGATACAGCACACTCTGGGTGGTAATCCTAGAAAGTCCATGAGGTCTATTGCAAAAGTACACCGTGTTAGATTACATAGCCTGTAAATCTGTCACATCACATGAGTGAAGGTTCACAATAACATCACATACACGTTTTATGAATAAAGGTCATTTTACGTCAGATTAGAAAACTTCAGTTCATCAGAGCTAACGCACATGTAAACAAATTTAAAAATTAAAATATCCAAGAGAGATTGATGCCATTTTGATGATACCATGACCCCTAACATTTGGTTTCTTAGTTCGCCAGGTCTCAATAGTTTGGACTACTATGTATGGAGCGTAGTTGAGAAAAGGGTTAATGAGAACTCCCATTATACTAAATATTGCCTTAAAGTGTCCATAGTTATATTAATATCCAATATGAACATGTAGGAGATTCATACCTCACATAATATTCGTAATATCGAAGCTAAAAGAGACTTAAGTGAATAAAATTAGAAAACAATACATTTATTCTAATCTTATATTAGCCAATTAAGAATGATATTAAGAGTGTTCGCTAATGTGTCGGGAGATCAGAGTTCAATTCCTGCTCGTGTCATTGCTAAACACTCAGCATTTTAAGGTGAAAATCAAAGGTGAGGAACAAGGGTAAGTGGAGTAACCATGAGAAAGGAGTTTGTGTAGTAGCTAATAAAAAAGAGCTTTCGGGACGCCCTCGACTATGGTCGACCACTTTACATTTTGAACCTCAAAAATGTTTCTCAGTAAAACACATTTAATCTATTTTTAAGAGTCATTTTTGCGCATGCTTATTAAATCTGTCTGCAAATACTTTACGAATCAGCAATGTCTCTAATGGAAACGGTTTGAAATAGTTTCATAAATAACCAACTTAAATACAACCAAAATATACAGAAAGAGAGAGGATACAGAAATAGATTAAAAAAAAAGAATATGATTTAGTATAGATGCCAGTCGCTGTAATAAAATTCTTTTCTATGAAGAGTTTACACTCGGCAAACAAAAAGAAATCGTTATACTCTTGTTATCTGTGCGCTGGAAGAACAATCGATGAGAATGGTGAAAAAACTGTTTTTAGAGCCTTTCAACAGGCAAGGAACAGATATTTCATTCGGAAATTGGCACTTTAGAATTAAAACGTGGACTCAATACCACATGTTATAGATCCAGGGAATTTGTAATAGCTGTCAAAAAAGTTTGTTGCAAAAGTAATTAATATCACATGACCGAAAAAAGTAATACAGTAACTTTTACTAATCTGTTCCTAAATATATGCAGATGAGCTGCGGGACAAAAAAAACCCACAAAGACAGTACACAGGAATCGACTAAATTTCAAGTCTATTCAGGAGCATCTATCTTCGGTCAACCTCCAGTCACAATATATATATATATATATATATATATATATATATATATATATATATATATATATATATATTCTCTCTCTTTGCTCCATATCACTTCAGTCGAAGTTCTTAGAAATCAAGAATCAAGAGCCCCGCCCCTACCTGGGGCTAACACTTGATCTCTATATGAGATACATAAGTATTCGAATATTCTATTAAGGTTCTTTTTTATCTCTCAAATGTTCAGTTAGTAAAAAAGTTCAGAACATCAATTTTAATGTTTATCTCCCCAACTGACCAGTTGATTATGTTATAGTATATCTTTCTTTTGGTCTCTTGATCTTACCGGATTCTAGGACAAGAATTAATCTGGTCTGGTGGAGTATGCAGCTAAGCGTTGTTACTTAAGGCAACATAACTTGGAGAAGGTGCATCATTCCTTGCATGACCAACAATATAACCGTTTTGAGGAGATCTTATGTTTCCTTCGAATATATATATATATATATATATATATATATATATATATATATATATATATATATATATATATGATGACTACAATATCTTGTCAGGCGAGCGCCACTCAATATTCAGAAAAGTGTCATTGTCTGATGGAGTATCCGTACTTGAGATTGGTAATATAGAGAGTAAGCTTTATACGACAGCTCAATACCTCTCTAGGTTCAAAATGTTGAGTACCAGCAATAAGCGAAAACAAGATAGTCAGTAACAAGTTAAAACTGCAGACCAATATCGTGTGAGTTCCGCAGATATCGAAAAAAATCTATTGTAAATTCGTACATAAACATTCACATTGCACAGAGTAATACTGTGTTATTAGATTTCTTGAATGTGAATCTTGTTTGTTTCTTTCATAGGTTGTGGGTTGCGGCGTTGTCTGATTGTGGAAATAATTATATATATATATATATATATATATATATACAGGATATACTCCTTAAAGAAATAACCGGTCATTATTAATTTTAGAACACAGTAAATGCTCCCATAGACGAGCATATATATATATATATATATATATATATATATATATATATATATATATATATATATATATATATGTCAAGGCGTTGCCGAAGATCGGCGATTTCTTCGGGGGTTGTTTAAGAGAGTGTTTTTTTAATGTGTGATATCTGTAGTGAAAAGCGCTGGCGCGCGTGTGTACAATTATGGGATGGGTATTACTAGAGTTAAAAGTGCCGTTAAAATTATAAATCTTCCAATTTATCATTTCAACGGCGCTTATAACTGTTGTTAGAAAGAAACACGTGTCCATGGATTACTTTTTTATTAAAAAAAATGTATTAACGACACGTCCTATAAAGTTAACCGACACTTATAATGCACTGTTCTGCATTTTTATCGCTTAGGAAGTGAAACAATTAATAAAGCAGTGTAAAATATGCGACAAACGCTGCAACCACCATTAAAAACATAAATTACATTAAATATTTAGGTTATAAAAATCGTATATATTTTCAGACATGTGTGTGCACGCGCGTATGTGTGTGTGTAATAAGACTTCTAAACGTTCATGGCAGTATGCCAACATTATTGCCTACAGGTCGAATAATTAGCAAAAAATGGCGTCTTCGTGTGGGTAACAATTGGCTTTCTCTTCGACATATGATAGCTTTAACTTACATATTTTTGCTGATGAGAAGTACAGGGGAAAAAAAGATTATGTGTCTTTTATTTTAATTACCTCTGTCAAAAAGTGACGCCCGAATAGATTGGATGTTGCGAATAAAAAAGTCGAATGAAATATCTTTTCTGCCGGGATTTAGTCAACATGATCTTTAAAGCACGCGTAAGAAAAAAATTGAAATAACTTTGAACTTTGAAATTATGATTAAAATGTATTCTTTAATCGGTATAAACGTACGCATCAGATCTTACTTTTAGGAGAAATCGAGCTTTCTTAGCATACAAACCGAAATTAAAATCATAAAATCATTTCGGTAAATATTGTTATGCTTCACGTTCTTTATATGTCCAAGTATTTATTCATGATCTTTGAAATATGTTGTTTTTTGTTTTGACTTTGCAGAACATGATTGAGTTTTGCAAATTATATACATTGTAAGTCTATCTATATTAGTTTGATTAAATTAATTTAGATCGAATCATCTAACATAATTTAATTATCGATATATATATATATATATATTTATACATAAAAAGTAAACCGTGTACGCGTTTTGTTAATCATCAGCACGGCTCGACTTTGACAGCAGCTCGAAACCATGACCACGAAGCCCGTTGCCTAGTAATGTACGTCAGGTCCAGAGCCACTGACAAATTTTATGTGCTTAAATCTAATTTTGTTGTTATTTTTTTTTTAAACGCCGTTGAGCGAATGCACACTATTCAATTACACACACGTATATAAATATATATATATATATATGGGGTAAGGTACACGATAGTTCATGAAACGTTGAGCGAATGCACACTATTCAATTACACACACGTATATATATATATATATATATATATATATATATATATATATATATATATATATATATATATAAATATATATATATATGGGGTAAGGTACACGATAGTTCATGAAAAATGAAGTGTCGTGATAGACAAAATGTGTGAAAAGATGACAGACGGAAAACAAGTCAAAATGCAGGAGAAAAACAAAAACAAGATATTTTTTTGACCGTGGGGAACGTCTTCAGAAAATGAAGAATGCAGAAAATAATTGTATTTTATATTGAAGGCACACACATGGGATGAGGGGGGAAATGATCTGCTTGGATCATGTGAGGAGACATTAAGTGATGTTGGGACATGATAAGTAGGTGATACATTCTTCAAAGACGGTGGGGGGAGGAAGGCGGCAGAGAAACTAGCTACGGTGAACAGAAAGGGTGGGGATGAAATTGACACATTGGAAAGTTAGCACCTAAAAGTTAATTAGAAATAAACAGGGATGTGTCAAGCTAATTTCTCAACAATAGGTTTTTAAAGAGCAATTCATGAAAATGAAAAGCTGAGGTGGGAAAAATGTGTGAAAAAAGGAGATAAAAAGAAAAGACAAATTAAAGGTTAGGAGAAAAAACAAAAATTTAAATGGTTTAAAAATAGAAAAATAAGAGAGTTGTATTAAAAAAGGTAAGATTGTAAATGAGAGCTTGCAATAATCACAAAAATATATAAAAATATATAAACACAAACACACACACGCACATGTGTAAATGTAAACATATACACACATATGTGTGTATATATCCATACACATACATACATACAAAACAACATTTTCCAAAATGTATATATATATATATATATATATATATATATATATATATATATATATATATATATATATATATATATATACTTAGTCAGGGGCGCTGTGGTGTAATATATTGCAATGTTTTAGTGTAGCTTTAGCTATGTGTCTGCTTAGGGTATATGATCCGTGTCTTAAGTTGAAGTTTTAAGGTGATGAAAGGAGGATATTCGCGCTTTCTATGCATTTGCGACGTGAGAGAGAGTGTTCGTTCTTGAGGAGAGTGCAGTCTGAAAGGTTTAAATTGTGGGAGAGAGTGTTCCTCTTTTTCTCCTGCATTTTGACTTGTTTTCCGTCTCATCTTTTCACACACACACATACACACACACACACACACACACACACATATATATATATATATATATATATATATATATATATATATATATATATATATATATATATATATATATGTGTGTGAGGTGGTAATCCGAGACAGGAGCAATGTGATACAGGTACCGGAAGGTGGAACAGATGAACAAAAATAAAATTTTATTTAGAGATTATATATATATATATATATATATATATATATATGTATATATATATATACATACAAAGTCTATATACATATATATAAAGTGTATATTATTTAATTCTTATTTATTATTATTATTTTTTTATTTTTTATTTTTTTATTTTATATTATTTATTAATATAGGGTAAAATTATTCCATAAATATTGCTAAAACTATTTAAGCACATAATAAAAGGCATTGAGGTGTGGGTGGATTGGTTCTGGGCAGATAGATGGTAGAGGCAGAGGCAAGGAGGCAAATAGCGTAAGCATCAGAGAATGAATGGAGAAGAGAGTTTTATTCGAAGGTGGGTGAAATTTAGAGATTAGAATGACTTCAGAAATACGAAGTTGACCGACATTGCGGACCGAGTTGAGGATGCGGACACTAATAGAGCGATGTGTGTTGTCACATGATATTATGTGTTTGTGGAAAGGAAGAAATGTAGGTGTTCAGATGTTCTTTGATGCATTGGTGCAGAGGCCTGACGGTACTACCGATATAGAACTTCAGGCACTTAGCGCATTGTAAGTGTATACCGTATAGGTGCGGAAGCAGAGACCAGAGTTTGGGATGGGGACAATTAACTAGAGAGCAGGGTTCCGGGGTGTAGTGGCTTGTTTTTGGTCAAATGTTGTCGGAGAGAAGTGCCTGTGTGGAAGCTTGTATATATGTATCAGACATTCTTTGAAAAATTCAAATTATATATATATATATATATATATATATATATATATATATATATATATGTGTGTGTGTGTGTGTGTGTGCATCCGTGGGTGCGTGCATGCATATGTGTTTGTGTCCGACTTTATGTTTACTTCCGAGAAGTTTCTACATGATGAATGTCTTGAAACGTGAGACCTGATGAAAAGTAGACATCGTGCCGTAAACGAACACCGAAGATAATCATGGACGAAAGATTTTGCCAAATAACTGTCGGGGGAAAAAGCAAGCTATCATAAGTGAATGCTTACACATTTTCTACTCTTAATCCAAAAACATAAAAACAAAAAAGAAAAAAAGACAGAAGCAAGCCCCAAATAAATAAGGGAGTTGTTAAGCTAAGGAAACCACAGCACGAGTATAAATTATGTAGCGGACAAAACAAATAAAGAATATTACCAAATTGAAAGTATACCATACAATAAAGACCGTAACTTCAATGATTGAAATTAACCAACCCATATTATCACATTTGAATAAACGTAACATTATCTATTGCTAATAGAAATTTCGTGTTTGTCTGTCTGAAGACGGATCTATACTATAACTTCTATATCTGAAGCCGGAACTCTACTATTACTTTTATATTTAAAACCGAAACTATACTATTTCTTCTATATCTGAAGCCGGAATTATACTATTACTTCTATATCTAAAATCGATACTATACTATTATTACCCAAACATATAGTGAACTTATTGAAGACATAGTGATTTCCACTCTACAAACTGAAGCCATTAGGATCACTTGATGAATGAAAAGGCGTTAAACAACGATGAAAAATAACAGAAAAATATTAAAAAACGACTAATCTCGGGAGTGTAGTTATGTACATCAATCTTAATGGTTATTATTATGAAATAATTTCGTGTCAGTCACCTGAGCATTTCGAGAAATAAAAGTCTAATGAGAAGTTATGTGTATTGGACAAACATAGACAAATATATTGAAAATGCGGTGGAAGTATACAAAGGCTTAGCTTTGGCAGCGGAAAACCTCATATAAAGTTTAGACCCTGATCGAAAACTGACCCATCGTGATACATGATCCACATAAGTTTTGATGGCCTACTAGATAGTTTATATTAACTAATACTAGTGGGCAGTTAATCGAAATGGCCGGAAGTATGGAAATGTAAAAAAGAAACCACGAAAGTAACCATTATAATTGTAAGGTTGTTGACTATATTGTATCAGACAACGGAACTCAATTCACCTGTAGTGAATTTTAAATATTCTGTGAACCATTTGTAGTAGAGCATATCACGAGAACTCCGTACAATGCGAGAAGCAATGCTCAGGCAGACCGGTTCGTGCATATGTTATAAAAGAACACTTCAGAATGCGAGGTGTACACATAGCAAAAAGGCAATTCAATAATGTTTGTCGGTATATAAATGCTCCATCTTTTATTACGCCAGCAGAAGAACTGCGTGCAAGGAAGATAAACACACTCTTTACTATATTATTGCCAACCCATACGAAATAATGAATGTTGTGCTCTACACATTAGAGATACCAATCCCGCAAACAGGTTCTGAACAACGAAGATGAAAAAGGAAACGTAAGATTACCGACTTAATTATTGATTGAGAAGAAACTAATTAAATAATTTTGTTCATAATTTAATAATAATATGTCGATTACTATCAGATATTATTTATTGCGATGGTGGGTTTTTTTATTGATTACGGACGAATAAGACGGCGTGTAAAACTATCTAGGTGTAGAAATGACGAAAAGGAGGTGGCAATATCTAGGATTAATCCAATGAGGTTTCAGATTCCTTAAAAATATAATCATCATGTTCTAATTGTAAACATATCGATATCTATAATTCACAAACATTGACATATATATATATATATATATATATATATATATATATATGCATATATTGTGTGTATGTAGGCACCATTTTCTCATCCGTGCAAACATCATTCGTCTGATTAATTATACTATTTTCATTTTTTCAATTTTTCTCATGGTCTTCACAAAAATTGATAAATGTCCCATAGGTTTCACGAACGTTTTCGATAGGTGTCAAAAGCAAATGAAGAAAAAAGCTGAAGAAAGAATATAATTTTTTAAAAGACAGCAGACAAACGCTCAGGAAACGTTTTTCGCATTGTTCCAGAAAATAAGTTGACAGTTTAAATTCTATATTATAAAAGCAGCAAATTCTTATCGATATATGTCCGTTAATAGACGACGGAATTTTTTCGTTATATTCTTGACTACAGAGCAAAACAATAAAACATCTTAAAAACAAGAACAATATAGCAACAAAAAAGACAGTCGCGAAGAAGATCGAAAAAAGAACTATCGGGTCCATACACCATGAATTATAATCGGAGATCCGGAAATTAGCTTGCTGTGTCGAGACAACGATTAAAAAAATAACACAAAAAAATTCGCCGTTTTTAACCAGACATGTATCTCTGGATAAATGTATAAAGTTTAGTAAATGTAGGAAAACAATTTTCATGGATTCTAAATAGACACAGTATTTATTAGCATACAAGTGTTTATGCCTTCCTCAGTTACATACATTTTAATGATATACAAAACATTAATTTATGAGGAGGTATAATCAGTGCATATAAAAAGTTCACTTATCGCGCTGAAAACAAAAAACTGAAGTGCGTTCAATATTCATTTATTGTTATTTTTTATTTTTATTTTTGTAGAATTATATTTTTTATTTTTCATACATGTGTTTTATTTATTGTATTATTCAAGGAAAATATATGTTTACGCCTAGATTTTCATTTGAATGCTCAAATTGTATAGTATGTTCGTACCATGTGCATTTAAACATTTTCGGCGTGTTTAGGATCGCTAGATATTGAAAAGAACATATTCATGGCATGGTTTGACTAGAAGAAAGCCAACGACTGAATCCCTCTGGGCGGCAACACCTGACTGAGATAAAAATACAGAGTGGCATCTTCCAAAGAGACCCCTTATCACCACTACTATTTATCATAGTCAAAGTTTACAGACACATAAAGAATAAAGCCCCTTTATGTACATGGGCGATCTTAAACTATTTGCAAAAAGAAACTGAACAAATGATAAATACGACCAGAATCTTCAGCCAAGACATCCTAATGGAATTGGGAATTGACACATGTGCACTGCTAGAGATGAACAGGGGAAAACTGGAGACAAAAACGGGCATGAAACTACCCAACCAAGAAGAGATTAGGGCACTTAGCGAACATAATAGCTATACATATTTGGGAGTTCTGAAAGCAGACACCATCAAACCTACAGAAATGACAGAGAAGATTAAAAAAATAGCTGAGAAGAGTAAGGGAACTCTTAGAAACAAAATTATATAGCAGACATCTAGTAAAAGTAACAAACACCTGTGCAATATCACTAATAAGATACACTGGCCCATAGCTATGCTGGACTAAAAAAGAACTCAGGAACCTTGACCAGAAGACTATACAATTTATGACAATGCACAACGTACTACACCCAAAAGACGATACGGACAGACTCTATATGGTAAGAAACGAAGGAGGAAGAAAACTTGTAAGTATTAATCAAGCACGAAAAAGAGCTGGAGAAATACTTCTGATCACCGCGCAAGAGCCACCGTCTCAATGAACAACTCGGGAAGCACCGAAACCAGAAACAAAAAGATCAGAAAAGTCGGAAGAAAAACAACTACATGGACGCTTTATAAAAATGACAAGAGTAGATTACCAACAACATTTCTGGGAATGGCTAAGAAAAGGACACTTGAATAGAGAAACACAATCTCTACTGACAGATGCGCAGAACAATGCGATTAGGACTAACTACATTAAAGCTAAAAAATAGACAAAACCCAGGAAAATAGTAAATGCAAATTTTGTGGACAAAGAGGTGCATCAGTAAATCACATAAGTGAATGCAGCAAACTAACCCCAAAAGAATACTAGAACAGACACGACTGCGTTGTGAAAGCGGAACACTTGGAAGTTTGCAAACGATGCATTTCGAACACGCGGACAAATGGTACGAACAAACGCTGTAGACAGTACTGGAAAATAAAAATCATAACATTCTCATTGATGTGCAAACATATAAACTCATACAAGCAAAGAGACCGGATGTCATAATAGTGAACAGGAAGGCAAAATCCTGCCAAATCGTAGATTCTGCCGTGCCAGCAGACCACATAGTGAAGATCAAGGAGACGGAAAACGGAATTTGCCAGAGAATTGAAAGGGATATGGATCATGAAGAAAGTCAATATAATACCAATAATTGTAGGAGCACTAGACACAGTCCTAAAAAATGAGAAAAAGGAGTAAGAGAAATTAGAATCGAAGGGATCACCGAGACCATATTAAGGACGACAATGATATAAAAAACTACAATCTTAAGTAAAATTCCCGAGGAAGAAAATGAAACCACGGGAAGAACATCACAACATGACTCCAAGGAACAGAAAATGCAAGAAATTTCATAAACTACCCCCCCCCCCCAAAAAAAAATGTTATTGCACAAGCCTTAGCTGATACAACACAAAATAGTCGTGAATGATGAAGGAGGATGGAAAGACCGAACAGAGAACTGACGCTAACGAAACCGTCACTGGAAGGGTGCGTCGAGTGCTGTGAACTCGGGGAGGCTTATTACCACCCGAATCCCAGAAAATATCAATAGTCTTTGCCAGCGAGAAATCAATAGTAAGTGGGTGCTGCGATAACGCAAAATCATCTGCAATGGTTATCGAAAGATGTGAAAAGTGCTGGAAATCTGGGGATACTTGTTGTCACTCAGACTCAGGAGATGGCCGTGGTAAAATAGATAACGACACTGACTGAAGAGCTGGTTGTGCCAAGTTCGAATCCGGTCGGTTTCATAGTACAACTTTCACTTCAGTATGTTGGCAACCTCCACGTGGACCCTTCTGAAAAATGCCAACAATAGAATCAAGCTGGTCAATAAAGTTGTACCCTGTTGACTCATACGAACTCACCTTACTTTACTCAGACTTAAGGGAACATCACCGGTTATTATTAGTGAGCGATTGCATCTGATGATTTTTGTGATTACATAATAAAAATGGTCTTACGAGTCTTTATCTATTTGACTCCCTATAATGGCAGAGTTTGACACTAGGTTACAATTAATATGGGGAAAAAATCCAGCTCCCACAAAAGAAGCACTCTAGATTGGGACAACAATTAAAAAAAACATTTTTCTCATTCTAGAAGGATTTCTTTTTCACTGACCGAGGACAGAAAAGATAAAGTGTAGTATCAGAACATATACTACAAAACGGCCAACAAATGACAGCCATAGAGTACGCCTATAAAATAATAGACAAGAAGTACACCATCTTCTATCGATTGATAATCTGAAGCTGTTTGTGAATAAATAATTATTAATCGATACATTTTTTCGGAGTGTCCGTCTCTCTCGGGGGAAAAAAGTATTGGCATCGACTTTGGAATGGAAAATGCCTTGTGCTCAAGAATAGAACAAACTATGACCCGTCAGGGATATAAGTGCCTGTATGTGTTTGTTGTGTTAGACGTAAATTTTACACAGACAAACATGAGAGATAACATCAAAGATATATAATTAAATAGTCTAGTCTTTTGCTGAATTCAAATCTAAGTGGCCGTGGCCTGTTTACAGCCGTACAACGTAGCAGTATTTGTGTACAGTACGATAAAGCAAGCAAGAACATGAATACAGTTTAAAAGCAATTTAGTGAATAGGTTCTGTACTATAAATAAAGTATAACACGCTGCGAAAACTGGAAGGGAAGAGGGATGATTAGCATAGATGAGTTGGTTGTGAGCGGATGTATATCTGTAGATATGAGAAATTAATAAGAACTGTTGGGTCACCTATTGAACACGAGTTAGGTTGTTCAAATAAGGAAAAAGTGAGTTTACAATGGCTGTCAAATGTTTTTAGAAAACAAATCTAAATTTAGTCTGTTTCTGTTTTCTGTCTCCTTCTCCATCTCTCTTTCTCTTTGTCTCTCTTTTTACTCAAGCTATGGTTTAAGTACTATTGCTTTTTGCTTCAGATAGACAAGCAATTTTTTAATCTCTCCTTTCATTATTAGAGAGAGAGAGAGAGAGAGAGAGAGAGAGAGAGAGAGAGAGAGAGAGAGAGCTAAAGACGGAAACAGACAAAGACAAATATAGAAATTGACAGCAGGGAGAGTGATACATTAAAATTAAGAGCGAGCATCTAACAACATAAAGTAAGAGAGGCTGAAAGTAATAGCCAGAAATTAAGTAAGAAGTGGACGACTTGAATAAATTGAAAATTATAACGAATTCAAAAAAATTCAAATAGATTTTTTGCAACAAAACTAAATCCCAAACTCAAGGAATATTTTAACATGTATTTCATGTGATTAAATATATAGGAGAAAAGTCTTACGTAAACAAACGTTGATTATCTCAGCTTTAGAAAAATAATAGATCTATCTAGCAACACGAGAGAACTTCTTCTTGGGTATGTGGCGAAGAAAAATAACAGCAAAGGGCACTGTCGCTGTAAGACAACAAACGATTTCTAAAACAAGTAAATGGACTGAATGTACAGGTGAGAGCAACAACGCCATTGCATGGACAGTTTGAACGCAAATTTTAAGACAGAAATCTTGGTATTTTAATCTTTTGATGACAGTTTTAACAGAATGAATAACTTCGTGATACTTATAACATTGAAAGGAATTTGGAAGCATTTAAACCGTAGAAAAGAAACCGAGGTGCTACGGAAAAATAAAGTATGTAGAAACAAATAAAGAAAGAAATATATTATTTTAAAAAAACCCTCATAAATAAAATGTCCGTTTTCTTTTTTTTCAATTGGTTGTCTGCTTAATTTTACATAAATACGATTTAGTTGTCGCATAACGGTTCGAATTGGCCTCATTGGTTACAGCGCTCGGAATGAAATATAACGTGACTTGTGTACCAGGATTCGATTCATATACGTATGTGGATAATGATTACATATTTATTATTCAATAAGTATTTTATTTACATCCCCCCAGGAGGTTAGACACAAGGTCAGGTATGGGTTTTGATGAAGTGTTACTGTGGGACGAACTGGATTCGAACCTAGAATACCCAGGTCCTCAGTCCGCGTGGTTAACCACCGTATATATATATATATATATATATATATATATATATACATACATATATATATATGAAGAAGAATGGAAAGGAATTAGAGAAGCAAAAGCCAAATCAAAATTCAATTCAATTGCTCAGAGCAAGGTTCGCTTTTAGTACACCACTTTACATATATATATATATATATATATATATATATATATATATATATATATATATATATATATATATATATATATATATATATATTCGAAATATGAAAAACTCTGCCTGATGAGTTCTCAGTTTATAACAACTGTTGATCAATAACATCGACATCCCAGTGTCGTAGATTTTTATACATGTCTGTGTAATTAAGCATAATCATATATAAGCTCTATTTGATATTGAGCACTTTTTATAAACCTGGTTGAAATTCTTTGGATTACTATCCTGTGGATGTTTACCTGGCGTGGATTATTATATATATATATATATATATATATATATATATATATATATATATATATATATATATATATATATATATATATAAATGGAGAGATAATTTAGACAATATTTTATCTTCAAATTAATCCTACCTTGAAAAGTCAATTCTCAGTATACTAGATAGAGCCCTAATAAAATGAAATGAGAGATGAACATAAACATTGGAAAAAGAATATTTATTGAATCATCAATTAGTTAAAACAAGGAATATATAAATAAACTTCTTTTTTTCTTTAACCCATGGATTTTCAAAAATACAAGTCTTGATAATCAGAGGAAATTTTAGGGATAAATCCGTAAAATTATACTACTGGTAACACAGATTTAAAAATCTGAAAAATATATAAAAATACAAACATTTTTTAGCAAAGCGAATCAGCTTCGATGGAAAAAATGTTAAATATCCAATAAAGGTACATCCAGGAAGATATTTAGGAGGATATGTTGCTGGCATACGTTTTACTTATTTTGTTTTGTTTTCTTTTAGATTTATTATATACTTGTATTCCTTATGATGAGTCACGAATTTATTTTTGCAAAGGACCTTTTAACTTCGGATTTGAATCCTTATATTTTCCGAACGGAACTTTTTCATTATACAAATTTCTGGAAGACTTTCTGTTATATTTGTTGAACATTAATGATATCCCGGATGTACCTTTGTTACATTGTTCCATCAAAGTTGATTCGCTTTGCTAAGTAATTTTGTGTATTTTTCTATTTTGTATATTTTTTTATATTTTCAAATATTTGCTAACAGTAATATAATTTTACTGATTTGCCCCAATTTATTTCCAATCTTCCCTCATTTCACTTCATATATATATATATATATATATATATATATATATTATTCAATGATATTATCAAATAATACTTTTATGAATGCATTTTCAATTGCATCATGAAAAGGTTCATAATGCGATAAAGTATGCTACATATTGAGTGAACATAACATATTATATAGTTACAAACTGACAATTTGAAAGAGTTTGTCTTTTCATGAACATCGTCTCATAAATTTATATGAATTAAAAAAATAATAGTTGAAGCCAATTTTTACCTTCTAGTGAGAAGAATATTTTTCTGTGAAAAATCTGGATTAAAGGAAACACATGGATTCCTTTGCTGCATATCAAGAAAAAATGAAGATAAATATGTTCTGTATGTAACTATATATTACATCGTTCCTTTCATTAAGTAGAACTCTCTCTGGACGTCAAACCGCCGAAATAAGTGTTAAAATTATCACTGTTTATTCAGCTATTCCGTGGTGGTCAAGTGGTTCTAGATGTCGGGATTTGAGTTGTAAAATACTTGCAGCCCGGGGTTTCGAATCGCGCGACCAGTAATGGATAGTCACGAAACGTATACGTACGTACATAGATAATATATTATATATATATATATATACATATATATATATATATATATAAAATAAAATGTAGTAACACGAAATTACATAATCATCGATGCAATAATTTATTTTAACCGTGTTGTATTGTCAAGCATCCAATTCAGATGCTTACATTTTTGAAACTGGAAAAAAAGGGGAAATTCACACTCGACAATTCAAATATAATTAGAGAGAGAGAGGGAGTGACAACCTAATACATATTTAGAGAGAGAGGGGGAATATTTAATCTATAATTATATAGGGAGGGGGAATTACATAATTTATGACAGAGAGGGAAGAGGAAGCCATATATATATATATAGAAATTGGGAAATTGTAATATATATATATATATATATATATATATATCATCCGGTAGATGGATCATATTACGCTGTAAAATTCATTATTACATTCAGATTACTAAATTAATTCCCCGGAAAGAACAGAATTGCACCACTTTTATGTCTTCTTACGAAGATTAAAATCAAGATATGATGCTACTAAACCATCCTGGAGTCTCCGTATTAGCGAGCGAATTAGTGAAATGGAAATTGATTCTCAATCACATGCCTCAATCAATCATCTCCAAAACTCAAAATTGAAACGACCAGCCTTTATACTTGGTTTTCGTAAAGTTCTCAAAGAATAAAACAAAACCAATTAAATTTCCGGGTTGATTTCAAAGACTAAAAAAGACTTACATTCTCACTGCAAAAATATATTCACTTAAAGGAATCTAAATAGGGAGAAGCAGTGTGATACGCTACCATCTGAATATACAAAGGTATTGCCAAGAACTGCATAATGTTACGCCGCTGAGATAACAGCCATTGTTTTGCTATTGAAAAGAAACCAGGTTGAGAAATTCTATGGTATGTACAGTCTCAAGAATCTCAATTGAGAGACACTGAAAAAAGAATATGGGCAATTTACTAATTATATTTCGGATTATTTGCTTAGATTAGGAATTATGGATTATTTGGAGTATTAGGACTACTGTTCTCATATTGGATATTATTCTCAGAACGTTTTGGCCGTTGTAACGACCGACATTCTTCAGGTGCGTCACGTAGACACGTGGTGAAACAAATGATGTGAGTAATAATCAGTTCTAATTGACAGTCTTCTAGAGGTTGAAGGTTCAAGCCGGTCAGGGCTGACGGAACGAGAACAAACTACCCCCATACATTAAATAAAGTGTTCTGCTCAAAATTCCGTACATACTCCCGAGTTCGGCAAAAATATTCCCAAGTTCGATAAGACGCTCTTATAGAATTTTAAATGTTACATCGGCCAAAACGTTGTGAGAATAACCTCCAAGATGAGAAAAGTAGTCCGAGTAATTTTTACAAACGATTTAATAAAACATTAGTTGTAGTATTTTACGCTATTATATTTTTGATTCCAATATAAAATTATTTAATCTTCTCTCTATGTGTTTGTTCCCAATAGAAAAAAAAATTACAGAGTCTACATACAATCTAAAAGTGTATTCTATGTGTATAATTTCGATTATTCGGACTACTGTTTTCACTTTGAGTGTTATTATCACAACGTTTCGGCCGCAGTAACTTCCGGCCTGCTTAGGTTTATCTTTGCGAACTCGGGAGTATTTCTGTCGAACAATGTGTATACGATATGTGGATGACATATTCATACTATGGACACACACCAGGAAGATGTTCGAGCATTACTAGACCATGTGAATTCTATCCTTGCATCCATATAGTCTACGATGGAAAAGGAACATAATAACAGATTATCCTTCCTAGATGTACTGATAACTTGCACTGGTCATGAGTTTAGGTCATCTGTATATCGAAAGCCAACTTTCTCTGGAGATATCTAAATTTCAACGCCCACCATCCATATAATGTAAAGAAAGGAATCGTCCGCTGCCTACTACAACATCGAGCAAAGAAAATATGTGGTAACAGCAATACATATAAAGAGGAGATGGACAGCTTGAGAGAAACCCTCCGCCGAAACAACTATCCAGAGAGCATAACATCAACTCCAAAATATCTAGACGCACCAAGGTACACAACCCAAAAACTCACCACATTTTGTATACCATATATGGCTTATCGGAAACAATCCAAAGAATATGTAATCTTAAATGACATCAGGAGCGACTTAATTCCCCTAAAGCATCTTGTGAGAGTCAATCCTTCTACGGAGAAATGTATGACAAAGAACTGTATGTATGCGATTCAATGTAAATGTAGAAAACTATATAAAGGTGAGATATGACGCCCACTAAAAAGAAAAGCTAGTAGAACACCGGAAAGTCGGGTATGGCTGACCACATGTTCAGGGAAAAGGGAAACCATCTACCTTTATGGGACGAAGTCAAATTTATAAATAGAGAAGAACGGTGGAGAGTAAGACTCAAATAAGCAGCGCGTATGTTAGGCAACAATAACTTTCTCAGCAGACCTAGTATATAATTTATATGGGAACCATTAATTATAAATAATAGATACTATTATAATATGTATATATACATGCATAATATATATATATATATATGTATATATATATATATATATATATATATATATATATATATATATATATATAGAGAGAGAGAGAGAGAGAGAGAGAGAGAGAAAGAGAGAGAAAGAGAGTGCTACGTAGTAATAAAAGTACTGATATATAGGGATAAATAGTAAGACTACCCAGTAAAACAAGAATACCGCTGGCAAAATTCATACTAGAACTTTCCGAAAGGACTCGTGGCGAAGTCGATATATTATTAAGTAAAATTCAGTTCTAAGTGATGATAGTGAGTTGAAGGTTAAGTGCTTAGTACGGGGCGATACGAATAATTGCGAATTACCGAAGACGGCTCCAGTCATGTCTAACGGAACGCGCTACCTTCGTAGATTAAATAAAGGGTTCCGTTCGGAATTTCGTTCGAAATTCCGTCCAGATTCATGAGTTTGACAGAAATACTCCCGAATTCGAAAACATACACCCGAAGAAGGCCGGAGGTTACAGCGCCTTAAAGGTTGTAATAATAACACTCAAGTTGAGAACAGTAGTCTTAATAATTGATTCAGGAACGTGTATGTCTTATGTAAAATTTATGAATAAAAACCCATGGAAACACCCACGAATCTTCGTGACGTAAACAAGTATGGCCGGTGCGCGTCTACTAGTGTTATCTCTCCGATATGTAATGTTTAGTATTGATCCTATTAGGAGTAATGCCACAGCTTTTTTCTCCGTAATTTGTAGCAATCTGAGAAAACGTGTTGACATATATAATTAAAAAGTTTTTCTTTTACTCATATTCACACCAAACAAGGCACATTGCCACTAGGACATAACAATCTATTGTGAATTAAGGCCCACATATATAAAGTATCCTAGTTGAGAAATGGTGCAGAATGATGTTTGTTAACATTATATTTAAATTTATACATGATAGTAAACTCAGGGTAACAGGGGAAAGGATGGTTATTCCAAGGGAAAGCAGTATAAGGAAAGTAGTTATTAGAGTAGAACTCTTTCCAGTATCTCAGGATCTCTACAGTGAAGGGGTGTGATTTTGCTGTTTTCGGGTTCATCGGGGTATTTACGTTGAGGAGGCGCAAGTGCAACAACTTTGTTGGAGCACATTATAGTGAAGTATTTGTACAACAAAGACAGGGACACGACATTGCGGCGATGGGACAGGGCTATAAGTTGGTAGACAGTGTGGGAATAATAACAACACATTATCCTTTCGATGTTTTTTAGTTTAATTTTTCTTTAAATTCCTCTGCGGAAAATTACACATTATGAGATTTCCCCCGCTTAAACACCCCCTACATGGAGGAGGGAAGAAGTCCTCCGTAAACACGTCTGCCTCGTTTCGCAGTTCAAACCAAAGACAACTGATCAGTTTACAATTTTCGTCAGATCCTTCAATTTACGTCACTACAGGATGGCGACTTCAGCTGCTTTTAAAGCCACGTAGCTCCCTCTATCGTAATGACCATTGAGGAGATTACAGGTTAAAATGAGATCACCGCGTAATCGTCGGCGCTCAAGGGGTCACGCTACACGACAGACACTTTCAAGAATGTGTGAAAATAATCACTTTTGAAGAAGTTTATTCAGAATTAGATGGCCCACTTCGAGAAATATGGGGCAGTGGAAAATCTCACTGCAGCCAGGGACAATCGTACAAGCCATTTAAAACGCCCTAAGAAGTGTATAGATGAACTAGTCGCTAGCCCGAGAGCCATTTCAGAAGATTACAAAACACAGTGCTGCAGACTTTGTATACGTCGTTTATTGTAATTTTTCAAGATGGAGCAAGCTCTCACACCCTAAACTAGTCTGAAAGGCTATTGTATCAGTTTCAAGAATAATTCTGAGTGGGCACGTCACAAACTAGACTTTAGCCCTTAACTCAACATTTATTTCTCTGGAGTTACCTTAAGACAAACTATACACTGGAGACCAAGGAATACTGCGATATTAAACGAAGGAGCTAAGAGTCATACAACGGTAAGTTTGTAAAAAAATGTCGTGGACAAATTTGCGTTGGACCTTAAGAAATGCACAGAGCTAAATAGAGGTCATCTCGAACACATGCTCTAGAGTAAAAAATAGGCTAAATACTCCTATGTTTTGATATTACGCTTTTAACATAATTAAGCAGTAATCACTTAACATTTGTTTATTGCAGAGACTTAACAAATAATACCTATCAAAATTTGAGGCCCGCTTTTTGATGGGGGGTCACCCTTTATAAAGAATGTGGAACGCATTTTGAACATAGCGGCAACTTCTGAGCATCACAAGGCAGAACTGTTGTCTGTATTGAAAACTACAAATCTATTCCCGCTCTTCGTTAAAATCTTTGACTCCTTAATAAATCTAGCGAGAGCTCGACATCTCGTTTTATGCTAAACTTCTTTCTGACCACAAGTATAAATTTAGGCAAACACGGTGTACTGCGGATATATCCTAACGGTCATCGCTGAACGCATATACCATCATACACCAGACCAAAATAAGTGAAGCAAGGACGATAGTGCTTGATATATTCAAAGCTTTTGACAAGGTATGGAATAAAGATCTTCTCATGAAAATTAATTCGTATGGTATTACTGGACTAATATATAATATAATTAGATCCTTCTTATCCAAAAAAAATCCAGGTTGTTAGTTTATCCAACCAGCATGACATTAAATGCAGGTGTATCCTAGGGATCGACCTTTTGACCTTTATTGTTCCTTATTTTCATAAACGGCCTCCCTGATGATGTTGTGTCTGAGATGGGTCTATTTGCTGACGACACCACACCCTACTCTCGCCATGTGGGTAAAAGAGACGCGCACATATCGGAGGCAATGGCTGAATCCTTAGAAAGTGACTTCCAGTCTGTAGTGGTTAAAGTAGTGACAATAAATTAAACCAGAGTGAGAATGGAGATCGCAGTTAAAAGTTATGTCTCATATTTCTTTCTGCCATCATTAACCTATTTAATAATGTTCTTAATTAACCTCCATATACCTTTTTCTGAAAATTTTTTGATTCAAAGTTTAATTTTCCTACATCCATAAAGCACTAGCGTCCCGTAACAACATATTTTATTTCAACCCATATCTTTAACCACCTTGGGGATTCCCATTCTGGATATTTACTCGAGGTCAAATTACCTTTTCCTTATTTTAATACTCACTCTCGAGCTCCAATTTTATCGACTTTTCCCTCATTTATATTATTTCTTTATCGGTCAATCCATAATTTTCCTTGCGAGCCTAAGACTAATTTTATTATTTCTTTTTCATTTTTTATTTTCTTATTTCTATTTTTATTTTTATTTAAAAATTTTTTTAATATTTAATTTTTATTCTTACTATTTATTTTTCTAGTTCTACCCTTCAAATATATTTTGCCTCATTGTTTATAAGGTCATCTGATTAAACAACTAAACCCCGAACCCTGTTCATATCCCCCCGACACATTCTGGTATTTTAACTCTCCCTCCCAGCACTCGTTGACTGACCCCCACACCATTCTATCCCTTTTCTAGTTGAACCCTAATTCGCGCTAACATCCAATTTCAACTTTAAGCGACATACCCCACACACTCACACTCTTAGTTTTAACCGCACTTATTCACCGCACCCGTTCCCTTTCTCCTCCTTCGCACCCGTTCCTCTCTCCTCCTCCACACCTCTTACTCTTCCCTTCCTGCCTATTGGTCGCATATGAGTTTCTGCATTTCTTCATTACAAATCGGTTTTCTCAACGGGCAAGCTTTTAAATATTTTCCGCTGTTTTTTTCCCATTTTTAAACACATTCCATGATATTTTAGCCCAGGAATGGCGAATATTTTCCACCTCACGTTTTACTGAGCCTTTCCTGCATGCACAGCCGTACCTCTTATTGGACTTTTTACCCTTTGGATTCATTGTATCTTCGCCGCACCTGAAGTTGTGGTTTTTTGAATTTAACTTTGAATCCTCTCTCACCACCTCTCGTGCCTTTTAACGACCTACCTATCTACATTTCATTTTTTCCGCTGGACTTTTCGACACCGGACTTTTTAGCAATCGGACATTTGCTTGCATTCGGGCAGAGTTTTGCCTTGTGTTTCTTTCCCTACAACTTTTATTTTACTTTTTCAAATTTTAAATCTTGGCCGTTGCCAACTTATCTATCTCAGCGACTTCTTCTGATGATAAGATTTTGATCTTTGAAAAGCCTGGCTTGAGGAAAATTTAACTTGAATAAATTGCCTTTTTGCGGAATATACCTTGCTCTGAGCAATTGAATTGAAATTTGATTTGGCTATTGCTTCTCTAATTCCTTTCCATTCTTCTTCATATCTACCTGCTCTATCCTGGATATTGAGCTGTATACTTTTTACAATAGGTTTTACCTTTCCTAAAAGTTCACTTTCAGTACACCACTTTATATATATATATATATATATATATATATATATATATATATATATATATATATATATATATATATATATATAATACTTAATTTCTGTGCGTGTGATGTCTGTGTATTCTATATAGAATGAAAGGTAATAAAACCTAAAGGTGTATTCTTACGTAAAATTTATTGGGGCATATCACGGAAGTGTTCCCGAATCTCTATGTGGACTCTAAAGCGACCTATAATGGCATAACCTCCTTAAAGCTACAAATATATCCTACTTTTAAGAAATTTAGATTATATGTATCGAATTTTTCTATATATTTTAGTACGTAACGATTCTCCGTCTGTATGTCTGCCTCTCTCTTTCTATCTTTATCGGTATCAGTATACCTAGATCTAGCAATCTCTCTATCTATATATATTCCAGGATAACCCTTCTGTCTGTCACTATAACAATACTAAGCCGTGTACCTAAAATATAAGTGTATTCACATCTATAATGTGCATGTGTACATAATGGAAGTGATTTTATATCTCTAGCTGCCTCTTAAAGGAGGTAATTACACTATTATGACATTTTATACAAATGAAATTAATCTATTTATAAGCGTTAGGTTAAGAGTATTAAATTCGCAGAAAACAGCAAAGTTGCTGTTAAAGTAAACTCTCCTAAATATTATGTTGCATATGATGCTACCCCACACTCCGATCCGGGCAACGCCGAGTATTCCTGCTAGTTACATATATTTGAAAGGTCTTTAAAATAACTGTTGAAGTCGCATGGAAATTACATAGTTCGTTTTTTTTATACTTCTTATAAAACCCAAAGGCTACTCGAGGTTGACGAGGAACAGCACACTGATAGCACTGGACAGCGATTAGTAATAACATGTGCATGATTTGGTTATTTTTTTTACATTGGACGTAGTTGTAGTCAACTGAGAAGCAGCCGCAGTGTATTGTGTTCTATAGCGGAAAGTACTGAGAAAGAAACTTAGGGAACTTCTCTATTGTAGTTAAAATTTGTTACAGAACTCATTTTTTCTGATAGTTTTATTTTTATTAACAAAGTTAAATATTCATTTTTAGCTTCAGTTTTATACAGATTTGGTTAATTAATTTCTTAGCAAAAACTTTCATAGTTTAATTAATGTAGAAAAAGTGTGTCTAATCTTGGTATAACATTCTGTTTTAAGTTGAATCCTAGTCAAGACACAGCCAGACTGGCAGCCAGACATGCAGACATACAGCCAGACATGAAGACGTGCAGACATGCAGACATGCAGACATACAGACTGACACACACTAAATTACTATTATAGATTCTTTATCGGCACGCCTTAAGAAACGTGTTCTCCCCGAATAAAAACGTTGAAATAACAAATTCCAAAAAATATAATTACAATTTTCAGTTTAAACTTAAACGCTGTTTCACTTCAGTCGCATCTGTTTCCGTTCTCACAAAATAGCCGTAAATTGTGTCAGTCTATTTGGCGTGCAATCATCAGAAGTGTTTCCCTGACAACGACCACTCCTCTCTTCGTTTCATGTACCTTATTTGTTTTCTCATATCTTTTTCCAATATTAGCAAAATATCCGTCATACAAGAAGAGAAACTAATGATCTCTATATCAGTGAAAATTATGTTTTTTATTAAAACAATTTTTAAATTAAAAAAACAACTTTTTAATTCATTTTTTTTATTAATCAGTCACCACTTATATAGGCGCAAAACCACTCGAGGATTAGTGTTAATGAAATCAATAGATTGTCGGTTGGATAATGATGGATACTATGAGAGGGTTTAAAATACATACATATATCACTCACTAAAACAACAGCTGACTTAGTAAACAGCAATTATTCTCCCTTTGCCAGAAACATGGCTCATCAAATGTGAGGAGTAAAGTGAATAGAAATAGTTAATACATTTTTTAGTATTCATCCGTTGTTAAACTCCTTTCTTATATACGTACACATTTTACATATACAAGACAAAACGGTAAAATAAAATTAAAACCCCAAAACACATGACAGTAATTTATAAAAACTTGCTTTTAAAAATCTTATTCAAATGAGATGTATAACAAATACTGATTAAGCTTTTTAAGGAAAGTATTTCATCAGGATCTTTTCTGTTCAGTCCTAGAAGGGCCACCTACATGTTTTTTACCTTCTCTCTTTCACAAGAGGTTAGTAAGTACTTCGGGTGACCCTACAAAGGAATGCTGATTGGGCTCCTCAGGCATGTTATGTAGACCAGAGTGCACTTCACCTAGTGCGCTGACCGACCTGACCAAGTGTCTAACCTCTTGCAGAGGAGGTAAATAAATATGTGTTGTTCAAGCCAGTCGAAGATACGTCCTCGACAATCAGTCCGACAGTGACTGTTGCTTTCGAACTAAGGTATGGTTCTGTGTAGTCCTAGGAGGTAACCCCTCTTAAGCTTTGGCTTGTTTCTTTGAGAAAGTGGTTAGTTTATCGCTAATTGTCTGAGGTGGTCCTACCGGGAAATGTCGACGGACTGTTCAGGCATTTTTTGTAGGGCAGAATGTACTTCTCCAAGTGTGCTGAAGTTGGTTTTTTTCAACTGATGGATCACCACTTATCACAGCCAAAAGCCACGCGAGGATAACGGGTAATAAGATTGTCAGTTCGATACTGATCTATAATATGAAAGGGTTGAAAATGATAAAAGAGTAGGGCAACATTTGATTACTTGAAAGGACTGTGCGACAGGTATTTAGTGACATTTGTTGACATATTGTCTAAAGGGAAGCCGTTCCACGGCAATATGTTCCAAAGATTAAATGTTCTTGGAAATAAACTCTGTTAATGGAAATTCCATTTTTTTGTAGACAGAGGCAAAACAAAGAGGTTTTAGTAGTGGTGGTAGTTCGGTGAGTTCTGGCTGTGAAGGTTTTACAGATGGGGTACCAGAGATTGGAACTTAGTCAAGCACCAAAAATGGAAATAGCGATTGAGTAGAGAAATACTAGTAACGTTTTTTTCTGTATGAAAGGGATTATAAGAGAGAAGAGTGACCATTGCCTACTAGATTGCGAAGTCGATTTTGTATTCTGCCAAGGAAAGAAAATATGCTCTGTGAAACACCTCCCCATATGAGGTAGCAACACTCCAGCTTAGGACGTGTCTGGCCTTTATACAGGTAGGAGATCGAATTAGAAGTCAGGTACTTTCTGGAGCAGAAGAATGAACCGAGCATTTTTCTAGCGAAGTCCAAGAGCTTACCAAAGGATGAATTCCTTAAGGAGGGGTTCATTCATGTTAACTGAGGCAAAACGTGGAGCTTAGCGTCAGTGGTGAAAGAAGAGAAGCTCGATTTTAATAATGTTAGCGGTAACAAGCCACTTTAATCTACATGGCACCAGGTGCTCCAGGTGCTCCAGGTGGTGAGAAAGTAGAATCAGCA
>OY744540.1:89456367-89533867 GCA_963556195.1 Sepiola atlantica
CCTAACTACTTACCGCGGGACTGCTGAAGACTACAACAAGGGCGTCTTCAAATCCAATGTCAACAAATACTTGTCATAATCTGCCCCCCACAATCTTTGTACATTCGACTAATAATTTGAATTCGTCTCAAATATTCTTAATCGTTCAACATACGCTTCATAAATCTCGTTAAACTTTATTCTCGAGTGTTTTTTTTACCTTAATAAGCAGTGGCGTGTAGGGGTTTGGTGATGCTTTTATGACCCCCATGACAAACTCCTAGATTGTATATCCCAAAGTAACGGATCCTTGTTCATTCCACTAATCATGTTCACCTCGCTCAAATATGCTTCACCATTAAATCGACAACATATCCATTTCGCTTACCGGTACTTATGCAGTTTACGGACCGGACTGAAATAATAACCTTATCTTTTAGAAAGCCAGTTTTTTACATAGGGAGGGGGGCTTCATTAACTATTCTGTACTTTCACCTAACACTTTAATAAACAAAAGATAACGTAAAATTAATTTAACTTGAAAATCCTATCTAAAAAATGCCCGGTCCGTAAACTGTATAAACCGTTATCCTCGCGTGTATTTTGGCCTTAGAGGAGCGGTGTATCATAGTTAAAAAAGGTAATGCGAAAAAATTAAAATGAATAGCAAAATTGTTGGGAAATGTTTATAATCAGAAATGCATCGTTAAATGTTAAAAGCTGTTGTTATCTGCCAAGTAGATGCTGAGTGCACATTGTGTGCAATCTGCGTGTATTCTTGTTGTCTCGATTATAGCGTCAAGTATCTTTTCGTGATGTTCGCATATGTGTACTACACACGCGTGCAAGTTGGATACATATGCGTGTGGTGTGCATATACTTGTTGTTCACATAGTTATATTGCGTCTACATACACGATATATACATGTGCAGGTTGTGCACATATTTTTATAATGAAAATCACCATTAGTAATAGAAGTATTAATAGTAATATAATAGCTTCGACTTCAGACTGACAGATACCAAATCTCCATTAGTAATAACATTACAATAGTACAATTAATTGAAGTAATAGTATGGATGCGGATTCAGACAGACATACAAAATATCCATAAGTAATAGAAGTACAATAGTACAACCAATAGAATAGATACGATTTCAGATAGACATATATCAACTCTCTATTAGTAATAAAAGGACTCTAGTACAGTTAATGACACAAATAATATAGTTTCGACTATAGACAGACATATACCGATTTTCTATTAGATATAGATGTACAATAGTAAAATTAATAGAAGGAATAGTAAAGTGTCTGTTCTAGACAGACAGATACCAAATCTTTAATAGTAATAGCAGTATAATAGTACAATTAATAGTAATATAATAGCTTCGACTTCAGACTGGCAGGAATAGTTAAGTTTCTGCACTAGACAGACAGATACCAAATCTCTATCAGTAATATATGCATATTTATATATCCGGTACTGTTTGTCTATCAAGTGCTAATGTGTTCTGTCGTGTTATGTGCGTGTTTGTCCATTCAAGACAGCCGAAGAATCAACGTTATTGTTTTGCATCTTCGTTACTCCGCAAACAGAAAACAAGCTCTACATATATTCCTTATCAGTGTCTGCTCAAAACTGGAGGAAGAGGAGAAGGAAAGAGTAGGAGAAGGAAGAAGAAGAAGAAGAAGAAGAAGAAGAAGAAGAAGAAAAAGTCGGTTTTGCATGACGCTAACCTTGTTAATCGTCATTGTATGTTGAAAGATCGTGCGCAATTCACACCACGATTATATCACAGTTATCAAGAGAGGAGCGTCCATTAAGCGTACACGCAATCCCACACCGATCCACGCAGCGCGAAAGACGGGTTACATCAATTACGACACAGTCTCACTTAGCCGTAGGCTGGATTTTTTTTATCTGAAAGGGGCTTCTCTATAATATGTTAACAAGATCGCGGAACGCGTTGTTCACTTCTTTTACATGGTAATGGCATGGAATCCTTTTTCTCATGAATGTGATCCGAAACAAAATTGCCACAAATGGACAATTAACACAACGTGGCGCAACTTGAGAGGAATGACAACCCCACGAGCATTTACTTATAAAAATTCGTAAGGTATACTTCACGTTCCGAACTTTAAGTGGAGACGAGATCCTATTGAATTGCCCTCTCCCCTCAATCGAAGACAGAGTTAGACACAAGGTCATTTTTTAATGTGAGGAAAATCCAGTTGCTCCAAAAGAGGTACTCTGAACTGAGACAAAAAATAACAATTGCCTCAGTCTAGAAAGATTCACCCTTTCACCGACCGAGGACAGCAAATATTAAGTGCTGCATTAGAACAGATACTACACTTTGATTTTAGCCAAATGCACAGGCAAATAAATCTGAAGTACTGGCTGAGATGATAGATATTTTAAAAAACTTTTTTTTCACACCAAACAAGCCATATTGTCATTGAAGCGTAATGGCTACTGTGATAGGCGCCATCTTCTATTATATAAAGGCCAGTTGTCTGTATGTCTGTTTGTTTGTTTGTTTGTATGTCCAGATACTCCTCCGAGAGGACCCAACAAACAGTCACACGGTTGACATCATTATGACCGGCCAGCCCCGGGACGTATAATATCTCAGAACCGGAAAAAAATGGACTCTTCGGGGTTCGACTGAGCACTTTTTTCCAATGGGGGGGGGGGGGGTGCCTTTTTCCTCGATTTTCAACGTTGTTTATTTAGTACTAATTTGAGAAAAAAACAATGACATCATGTAGAATTTGAGAAATAATGCACCGTCATGATTTTAACAGGAAATGACGTCAGAGGAAATCCCTAACGGCTCTTTTTTGAACATGAGTTTATAGTGAAGCAAGTATTGCTTAATCACAAACGGCACTTTTTTTGAACACGAGTCCATAGTCAAGCATGGGTTGCTTACTTACTAACGGCACTTTTTTGAACATGAGTCCATAGTCAAGCAAGGGTTGCTTAACTCCTAACGGCACTTTTTGATACATGCGTTTATAGTGACGCAAGTGTTGTTTAATCAATAACGGCACTTTTTTTAACATGAGTTCATAGTGAAGCAAGGGTTGCTTTATCCTAACCGCATTTTTTCTGTTGACATGATAACATCCTCCTAGGTATTACCTCCTCTTTTTTGAGAGGTGTGAAGTTAGTGTAGTATCAGTAAAATTAAAGTAATAAATAATTACCACCACTGTTTTCACTAATATTTGTATACATATTAAATAATGTCTCAATAAGTAAAGTAAGAAGAGAAATAATTATGCTCCGCCATTGTTTTCACTAATATTTGTATACATATTGAAAAATTGGAGTGGGTGTGGGGGGTGTCGGCATTCGCCGGTGTGAGCGCCTCAGGAGAAATTTGGGGGAGGGGGGGGTATCGGCATTCGGCGGTGGGGCGCATCAGGCGAAATTTGGGGGAGGGTCAGCATTTGCCGGTGGGGCGCCTCAGGCGAAATTCGGGGAGGAGTGTCGGCATTCGCAAGTATAGTGTCGGCATTCGCCAGTATGAGCGCCTCAGGCCGAATTTGGGGGAGTGTCGGCATTCGCCGGTGTGAGCGCCTCAGGCCGAATTTGGTGGATAGTCGGCATTCGGCGGTGTGTGCGCCTCAGACAAAATTTGGGGAGGGGGAGTGTCGGCATTCGCAAGTATAGTGTCGGCATTCGCCAGTATGAGCGCCTCAGGCCGAATTTGGGGGAGTGTCGGCATTCGCCGGTGTGAGCGCCTCAGGCCGAATTTGGTGGATAGTCGGCATTCGGCGGTGTGTGCGCCTCAGACAAAATTTGGGGAGGGGGAGTGTCGGCGGTGAGGCGCCTCAGCGAAATTTGAGGGAGGGGAGGTGTATCGGCGGTGGGGCGCCTCAGGCCAAATCTGGTGAGGGTGAGTGTCAGCATTCGGCGGTGGGGCGCCTCAGGCGAAATTCGGGGAGGAGTGTCGGCATTCGCCAGTATGAGCGCCTCAGGCCGAATTTGGGGGAGTGTCGGCATTCGCCAGTGTGAGCGCCTCAGGCCGAATTTAGGGAGGAGTGTCGGCATTCGCCAGTATGAGCGCCTCAGGCCGAATTTGGGGGAGGGGGAGTTCCGGCATTCGCCGGTGTGAGCGCCTCAGGCAAAATTAGGAGAGGGGGAGTGTCGGCAATCGTCGATGTGAGCGCCTAAGGCGATCTTTGGAGGAGTACGAGTATTAGTCGGTAAGAGAGAGATCCCGACCGTGGGCGCGTATCAGCACCAGGGAGGCTATGGGTACGTATTTAGAATTCACACCGGGGCGGTGATAGGTACGTATTTAGCATTCGCACCGGGGTTGCGATAGGTACGTATTCCGCAATTGCACCGGGGCGGCGATATGTACATATTTAGTATTTGCACTGGGGCAGTGATAGGTTCATATATAGCACGTGCACCGGGGCGGCGATAGGTACGTATATAGCACGCGCAATGGGGCGGCTAAAGGTACGTATTTAAAATTCACACCGGGGCGGCGATAGGTATGTATTTAGCATTTGCACCAGGGTGGCGATATGTACGTATTTAGCTTCCGCACCGGGGCGGCGATAAGTACGTATTTAGAATTAACACCGGGGCAGCGATAGGTACGTATTTAGAATTCACACCGGGGCGGCGATAGGTATGTATTTAGCATTCGCACCGGGGCGGCGATATGTACGTATTTAGCTTCCACACCGGGGCGGCGATAGGTACTTATTTAGCATTCAGCGATAGGTACTTATATAGCATTTGCACATGGGCGGCAATAAGTACGTATATAGTATGCGCACCGGGGCAGTGATAGGTATGTATTTAGCATGCGCACTGGGGCAGTGGTCGGTTCATATATAGCATGCGCACCAAGGCGGCGATAGGATCGTATAGAGCACGCGCACCGGGGCGGCGAAAGGTACGTATTTAAAATTCACACTGGGGCGGCAATAGGTACGTATTTAGCATTCACACCGGGGCGGCGATAGGTATGTATTTAGCATTCACACCGGGGCAGCGATAGGTATGTATTTAGCATTCGCACTGGGGTGGCAGTATGTACGTATTTAGCTGCCGCACCGGGGCGGCGATAGGTACTTATTTCGAATTCACACCGGGGCGGCGATAGGTACGTATTTAGAATTCACACATGGGCGGCGATAGGTATGTATTTAGCATTCGCACCGGGGCGGCAATATGTACGTATTTAGCTTCCACACCGGGGCGGCGATAGGTACGTATTCAGAATTCAGGGGTGGCGATAGCTACGTATATAGCATGTACACATGGGCAGCAATAAGTACGTACATAGCATGCGCTCTGCGGCGGCGATCAGTACATATATAGCACGCGCACCGGGGCGGCGATAGGTACGTATATATCACGTGCACCGGAACGGCAAAAGGTATGTATTTCGCATTCGCACTGTGGTGGTGATAGGTACGTATTTAGCATCTGCACCAGGGCGGCTATAGGTACGTATTTAGCATTCGCACCAAAGCGGCGAGAGGTACTTATTTAGCATTCGCACCAAAGCGGCAATATGTACATATTAATTATTCGCACTAGGGCAGCGATAGGTACTTATGTAGCATGCACACCGGGGCGCAATAGGTATCTATTTAGTATTCGCACTAGGGCAGCGATAGGTACTTATGTAGCATGCACACCGGGGCGCAATAGGTATGTATTTAGCATTCACACCGGGGCAACGATAGGTACTATTTAGCATTCACACCGGGGCGGCGATAGGTACTTAAATAGTATCTGCACTGGGGCGGCTATAGGTACGTATATAGTATGTACACTGGGGCGGCGATAGGTACGTATATAGTATGCGCACCGGGGTGATGATAGATACGTATATAGTATGAACACCGGGGCGGAGATAAGTACCTATATAGAAGGCGCAGATAGAGGGGTTACATTTTATAGAAATATGTCATACTATTGCCCTGGGCAATGTAGGAGAAATGGTGAGGAAGAAACAGCTTTCGCAAAAGGCAAAATTAGAAAGTAGCGGTGAAATGGGGCGACCAGGGAAGAGAAAGGTAGAAAGATAAAGAGACGGCTATAGAGAGAGGTGGGGACATAGAAGTTTGAATATAAAGATGTTACACACACGATCTTTCTTCAAGTATATGTTTTTATGACCCCGAGCAACGCCGGGTAGCCCCGCTAGTCTATTATATAAAGGCCAGTTGTCTGTATGTCTGTCTGTCTGTCTGTCTGTTTGTATGTCCAGCTACTCCTCAAAAACTACGCGGCGACATGTCAAAAAGTTTACATCTTTAGGACCGCACATATCCTGGGATCATAATATCTCAAAATTACAAAAAAAAAAAATGTCCCCGGGGGTCAACGGGGCCAGTTTTCGGGAGCGGGTCTGGTTTTTTGAAACTTTTTCAATGTTATTTACTGGTGATTTTGAAATCAGCCAATGTATTCATATAACAACTTGATAAAAATGCACTGTCCGGTTGTATCAAGTCATCCCATAACTTCTGTCCGGATGTATCAATAACAGTGAAACAAGGGTTGCTCAATCACATTCGCACCTAGCAACCTAAACTTATATCTTTTAAAATAATAATAGTTCTTTGGGGGGAGGGGGAGGGGGAGAGGGAAGAATGTTTGGGACGCGGGGGGGGGGGAATTATCAACATCTTCATCCTGCGGGGGTGCTTATACAATATAGGACCCGGAGGCTTCTGAAGTATATGGACCTGGGCGGGGGTTTCTTCTGCAGTATCCAGCACCGGGGGTGCGTATACAATATAGGACCCGGGTGCTTCTGCAGAATAGGGACCATGGGTTCTTATGCAGTATAGGGACGAGGGGTACTTCTACAGTATAGGGACCAGGGGTGCTTCTACAGCATAGGACCCAGCACCGGGGGTGCTTCTACAATATAGGACCCGAATGCTTCTACAGAATAGGGACCATGGGTGTTTATGCAGTATAGGCACCGGGGGTGCTTCTACAGTATAGGAACCAGGGTGCTTCTACAGCATAGGACCCGGCACCGGGGGTGCTTCTACAATATAGGACCCGGATGCTTCTGCAGAATAGGGACCATTGGTGCTAATGCAGTATAAGGACACGGGGTGCTTCTACAGTATATGACCCAGCACCGGAGGGTGCTTCTATAATATAGGACCATGGGTGCTTCTGCAGAATAGGGACCAGTGGTGCTTCTACAATACAGGACCCGGAGGCTTCTGCAGTATAGGCACCGGGAGTGCTTCTACAATATAGGACCCAGAGGCTTCTGCAGTATAGAGACCAGGTGTGCTTCTGCAGTATACGGACTATAGTGCTTCTGCAGTATAGGGACCGGGGGGCTTCTACAGTATAGGACCCAGCCTCTGGGGTGCTTCTACAGTATAGGACCAGGAGGCTTCTGCAGTACATGGACGGGGGGTGCTTCTGCAGTATAGCTACCGGGGCGCTTCTACAGTATAGGACCTCGCACCGAGGGTTCTTCTACAGAATAGGACCCAGCACCGGGGGTGGAGGCCTTCTTCAATATAGGACCCAGAGGCTTCGGCGTTGTCCGGGAGAAAAGTGCTAAATGTCCTAGATAGAGCTACTGTAGTGTTTCTCTTCGGACTATTGTGCAGATGAAAAAGAGGGGGATCGGTAAGAGTGATTTTAGTAGTACTCTGGAGGCTGTTTTGATTTTCTAAATACTCGGCGTTGTCCGGGAGAAAAGTGCTCAATATCCTATTTTGCTTGCGGAGAGGAGGAGGGAGAGCCCCGGGCAACGCCGGGTACCCCTGCTAGTGCTTAATAAGGGAAACCTTGGTGGGGTGTTGGGCAGCAATATGTTTATGAACATTACATTTAAATTTCTGCATGTTGGTACAGTCGGGGGAAAAACAGAGAGGGAATTTTAAAGGCAAGCAGTCCGTGGAAAGAAGCTGTTCAAGTAGAAAATAATCCGGCATCTAATAACCTCTACAGCGAAGGGGCGCGATTTCGTGGCTAGTCGTGTGGGTAGGTAATTATGGAAAAACGTCACCTCAAACATACAATCGGAGTTACAATAATGAGTGACACAAATCACATGTCATCTTTATCCGTCCTTCTCGAATGGGAGCACAGTCCAATCATTTGAAAGCAGAAGTGACAATGGTTGTATAAGCACAGATTATGAAATATCAATTTAAATGACGTTAAAACTGGCGTTTGCAATTGTATTATATAAAAGTAACAATAATGAAAATATACTGTCAAATAGCGTAAAAAATATACTGTCAAATAGCGTCAAAAGTATACTGTAATATACTGTCAAAAAGCGTAAAAAATATACTGTCAAATTCCTGGCGTAACTTTAATAGGTGTGTTCGTACCAAGACGAGGATACGTCTTCGACATCACTCCGACAGCAAGTTGGCCGTTGGGGTTTCTGCTCGCCCTGATCTGTCGGACTGAGTAATCGTTCTGTTCAGTCCCAAGAGATTCAACCTCTCAGGCTTTACCTTCTCTTAATGAAGGAGTTTATTGCAGATCGTTGAAATGTCCCTACCAGGGAATTCAGACCTTAATCATAGTGCGCTGGTATGTCTACATAAAGACACAAGAGCTAGTAGAACAACCTCCATCACAAAACTGGCAAAACATTTTTGACAAGACTGTTTGGTATTTCTGTCTCATAAATGAGACAGAAACACCAAACAAGCCAGCCACTTAAATAGCCCCCCCCCCAAAAAAAAAGACGCCAGACGTACACCAATACCTTCCATTATAGAAAACTGGAAGAATGGGCAAAACCAACAACGTGCAAAATATTTTCTGGATGAACTCTCCTAGGAAAGCTTTGTAGACTAGCTAAAAAAAGGATCGCTCTACTATAATCAAGAGAGAATGATAATGGATGACCAAAGCTTTTAAGAAGATGAGTTGTCTCAGCAATGACAGAAAGTGCAGGTTCTGATACACAGAAGTAGAGAGTGTGAGCCACCTGGCATTCAGTTGTAAGGTTCTGCTATGGGAAGGCGACTATACAATGTGACACAATGAAGTGTGTAAAGATTTCCACTGGACCATCTGTAAAACATTGAATTCCCAGTGTAGCAGAAAGTCCTGGGAATATATACCAGAACTAACTGTTGGAAATAAGCCATACACCATCCACTATGACTATCCAATCTCTACAGCTACATAACTAGAAAATGGGGCTAATGTCCCTAATGATGCTGGCTTAAACAGAGCTAAGAATGAAAATACAACTAAATACAAAGGGCTTATGTATGACATGCAAATAAACTGGAACGGTAGGAAGATCTCCATCATTCTAGTAATCAAAGGAGCAACCTGGCTCATGAAAAATAATTTGAAAACTGCCTGACAGAATATACTCAGTTAACCGAGTGCAAAAGAGAGATACAAACAATTGCACTTAAAGGAACGGTTAGAATCTTCAAAAGATCTATCGGTTGGAGTCTTTGAAATAGCGGGTGAATGTCTGGCATCTGGTTGGATGCCCCATCCCTAGCCATAACAAGATAAGAAAATTGTAAAGAAAAGTAATACAAAGATAACTTTCTTCGTAAGAAAATAGATATTTCGAGAAAATGTACAAGAAGTTATATGACGTCATAGATAATTCATTAAAGATGGCGGCCAACTATTCTTAAAGCAAGCAGTGTCTTTTAGATATTTGACGTTGGTCTAGCTGCTCTGCAAGCATTTCTAGATGCTTTTATGCTTCTGAACAATGTATGACTAAATAGTGTTGCGGTTTATTTCAAAAAGATTGTGCATTTTGTGATACAAGCACCACATTTGGCACAAATGTACATTGATATATGGCGGACATTTTAAGATATTGCGCCACTCGGAATTTTCCCTTCATGTCCGCCATATTGGAATTCAAAATACCTGCCATTAAATATCTACATTTTCGATTATATTTGGCTCTAATGCTGCTGTCGACTCAATTCTGGTGTCTAAATGTATCGTTTTGGGGGCAAGGAATATAATGGTTACAATCTGCATCGCATATTTTGTACCAATGAGCCGCCATATTGGATTTAAAAATTGCCGTTCTTTGAAACCTACATTTACGATAATCCTTGTTTGGGGGGGGGGGAGGAATATAATGGTAACAAGGGCTTAGATAGATCGAAAGTGTTTAAACGCAGCGTTGCCCAGGATGAAAAACTTATATCTTTTTGTTGTGATACTGTATACTAGACAAAGAACATGGTGTTGCCCGAGAGCCATACTAGTAATAATAGAGTATCATATCCGCTAAGTGGTGTAAGTTAGTTAATGCAAAGTTCTCAATATCCTGGATATAGCAGGTATAGTAAAACACCGCACTGTCCAGGGAAAACAACATCACTGTGTTTTCTCATGCTATTTTTATACAAGAAAAGGTACCCAGCGTTGCCCGGGAGTCATAATAGTAATATTAAAGCATTACATTTGGTAAAAGGTGTATAGTAATCCAAAAGTGCTCAATGTATAGATAGAGCATGCTGTTGGCTTTTAAAAAATATCTACAGCTACAAAAAGAAAAGTAAAAGAAGATCAAAATTTTTTTACTAAGGAAAGACACCACTACGGATTGAGCGAACTATTTACAATCTGTCAACTCGATTACGGGCCAGATGGTGGGGGTATAAAGGATTCTCTTACTGGACCTTAAAATTATTGACACATAATGTTACAAGAAGAGCCGGAAAAATGATCTAGTGTGAGATTCGAACACACGATAGCATTAAATCTGGAATTGAAGACCAGCAATCTAGCAAAAATATTTTGTCTTTTTAATCTACTTAAATGAATATGGCGCACGGATTTGTTCACCTCTCCGCACAGATCTAAAATAGTTCCATTGTCTTCGATGACGATGAATAGTGGTGGGCGGATGGAAAGAGAGTGGGGAATAATAGCAGCAGATAAGGAGAGTAACATGATCATGTAAATAAATAAATGACGTAAATGAAAAAGAAACAGAGAGTAGTTCCGACAGTAGTGTAAGATTAGAGAAGTAATAGGATTACGCCAATAAAGAAATAATGACGTCATCCATAAACTAAAAAGAGGTAGAAAGAGGGGATGAAGGGGAAATGATACTTTATGACATTTTATCTAGACCACTCTTACCTCTTTGTATTGTATAGTATTAAGAAGTACATTTCATTTTATGACGTCATCCATTTTAAAGTTAATATTTAATAATAAATACGCATGTTAAGATACGATATTTATTTAATACAATAAAATCATAACAGATTTTTTTCTTTTTCATTTTTTGACTAATAATTTCGCTAGGTACCTTTAGAGTATGAGGAGAAGTTGTAATAGTTCCGTATGTTTGCAGCAGTCCATAAGAATGGAAAATGGACGTTATGTAGTTATAACGGTTCATTCACTTTTTAAATATGAGGTAACGCGAGATTTGTATCAAAATAGTAAATATTTATATTTCTTTCTTGATAATACTCATTCGTTTTATTTTTATATCGCGCAACCCTTCTCTCTGTCTTTTTCATTCTATTAATCTCTTCTATTCGCTCTTTACCTCTCACCGTCCCCCTTATCTCTTTCTTCTGCATCCCCCTCTTTTAATTATATACTCCATTCGCATTCTCACGCTACTTCTCTCATATTTTTGTCATTCGGCTTTTGTAACGTCATCCAGTGTGCACGGTGATATACACGCAATAGGACAAACAAGCAACGTGATCCACAGTTTTATTAGTATCTAGATGTACACAGATACGGAAGAAGTAGATAGACATCCGACACCAGAAACCCATGCATGTTTACTTTCTGTTACCTTCGTCTACGGCCAGCACTCAGAGCCGTACAAATCAGCATTATAAGTTTGTAACATTGATAGTTTATACTAGTGTACATTCTGTTGTGTTTCAGATATCTATATATGCATATCCTATATCAGAATTTCAGTATTACAGACGCCGAAAGAAGTATTTTTGAAGGTGGACTTAATCAGTGTGAAATCGTTGCAAACCTTGGGATTCCACTTCCACTTTTGACCGAATAATTGTTTACTTAATCGGAGAGCGAAAATAATCACTATAATATCACCTCTCTTCCCCTGGACTCTCTGGCAGCGGTCTCCGCTATTAATGGTAATACGAGTTTATCATTATTTAATGTCTGTGTAGATGTAAAACATGCTGACCCAACGGGTCATGTTTTTTTTAGCAACAATTCAAAATGTGGGATATCTGCATGTCCCAAACTATTTGATATGTGCTACGGTGAGCTATTAGGTAAACGACGGATGAAGAAGAACTGGGCACGCACGATGCGTTCTACCTGATTTAATTGCCTTGCGTCGCCGAATGAAGTCGTGCTTAAAGCAAACTTTCGCATGATAACAGGAAGCTAATTTTCGCCGGTCATTTACCGGAAATAACACCGGTTTTTGCCAAACAGGAAGCTTTTTACGAGAATGAAAATGACCTATAGAGACGGGAGGGGGGAATTATGTTATCGCTGTAAATGTTGCCAAAGAGATGTCTCAGGGGGTGTTTATGTGTCATTACAGAAATCAATGGCGCCATTGTTGATATAATACTGCATAACGCTTGTCTTCCTATTACACAAGTAGGCGATTTCGAATCCTCTCTCGAAAATATCTGCCTTTAATTTGTCCCAAAACTTGTTTCGCGTTGCTGCCGATTAAGTACCATATTTATCTACAGATGTTGATATACAAGATAGCTCATTTAAAAGTAACCTGGATACTACTCGACTGAAAGAATTTAAGTAATAGTAAGACAATGGAAGTACGTCTTTCATTGTTTTGTAAAGCATGCCCTTTTTCAGGTAAAATGTGTCGAACTTGAAAATCGTAATAAACCGTTGGAGCCTTATCGTTTAGAGTCCTCAGGGTACACAGTTCGCATTCTAATGTTTCATCCCTTTTTATATTCTTTCAATTTATTTGTTAGGTCAACGTGTAGACTTTTTCAGGATTGCACAATTCATAAGCACAAGATTACTAACCTCCATTATCGTCTCGACCATGGGCATTATAAATACAAAGAGAATTACTTATCGCCCCCCCTGAAAACATATGTTAGTTTACTTAAAAGTAGCCCGAATACTGGTCGACTGGAAAAATCATTTATTTTCACTTTATGATGACGTTTTCACATTCATGTACACTTTATGATTATGTGTCACATTTATGCACTTTATGATAACGTGTTCATATTTATGCACACTTTATGAATGGCGTGTTCATATTCAAGCACACGTCATGGTAACGTTTTCACATCTATGCACACTTTAAGATGACGTGATAACATTCATCTACACTTTATGATGACGTGTTCACATTCATGCGCACTTTATGATGACGTTTTCACATTCATGTACACTTTACTATGATGCGTTCACATTCATGTACACTTTATGATGGCATGTTCACATTCATGTACACTTTATTACGATGCGTTCAGATTTATGCACACTTTAAGATGACGTGTTCACATTCATCTACACTTTATGATGACCTGTTCACATTCATGCGCACTTTATGATGACGTTTTCACATTCATGTACACTTTACTATTGATGCGTTCATATTTATGCACACTTTAAGATGACGTGTTCACATCCATTCACACTTTATGATGTCCTGTTCACATTCATACTCACTTTATGATGGCGTTTTCACATCTATGCACATTTTATGATGATGTGTTTACATTCATTCACACTTAATGATGGCGTGTTCACAGTTGTTCACACTCTATGATGACGTGTGCACATTCCGCGAAAAGTGGATAAAAAAAAAACTTCTAAGATCATTATTGAATGATCTTTTTTTATAAACGGTTCGTACGATTCGTAATAGGAAGATACTTTCCTATGCAAGTTTAAGGGAAAATATCCTGGTTTCACTAAAGAGTTATCATTTATAAAAGTCAAATGCCACATTAGGATAAAGATGCATTGATTGTAAGATGAACATTATTAGAGGATAGATAATAAAAAATGCGGACTCATGAGGACGGTTTATAAGTGTTTGTTGACATTACATTTGAAGACAACAAAGTTGAAGCCCCCAGGATAGCAATCTTTTTGCAACGTGTTTCGCAGATGGGAAGTTCTTGGAAATTCTGTTTGGTATTAATTAGGCAAACGCAGGGAGAAAGCAAAGTTATTTGCAGTTGTTGTAGAAGACGAGTTCTTGCTATTAATATAGAATTAGCTAACACTAGATTTACTATTATGCAAATCAGTTGAAAAAACAATTATTTTGTACTTTTTTTTAGAAAACCTCAAATTACTATCAATGAAGCAACCATATTTTTTTACAAATAAGAAAACAATGTGTTTTAGTTTTAATAGGGACTTTTCCTATCTAAGGTTAATGCAAAACGATTATTCTGGATATTAATATAGTATTACACTATGTTATACTCGTGCCCTGTGACGGTGATTAAGTGGATAACGACACGGACTGAAATACTGGGTGTTCACTTGTTGACAACCTTCTCGAGGTCATTCCCGTAAGTATCCAATGTCTTTCCAGAAATATTTCTACTAGAAAAGCATCGGTGAAACTAATGCCAACACCAGAATCATCTGATTCACACGAAAGAAGAACTTTATTTATCTATTACAACATCCACTTGTTTAATTTTAAAAGTAGCGTTCAGTTTACTATTTAAATTTGACATAAAAAGATCTACTGATGTTGATATATAGGATGACTCACTTAAAAGTAGGAACTTTCCAATCGTGGAAAAATTAGACGGACTTTATCTCTAAGATCTTTAATTATCTTTGTAATCCAGAGCTAATGCTTTACATCTAAAAAAATAACGGCGTTTCCTTGTGTCGACCATGTTTGTTTTTTTTTCAAAGTAGCATCACGGCGTGAATGGATTAAAACCTGCGGTCTATCTCTGCAGAGAAGAACCCGCTGTTTTCTCTGTGGATTGGCAATTTGTGAAAAAACAAAACAAACGGTCACCGCTTTCAAATTTGCATCAGCTAATGTGGCGCCGTTTCCGTTCACAAAACAACCGCCGCCTTAAGATTATCACGGCGTTAATAATTTCAAATCTCGCATCTATATTATAAATGACATTACCGAAATACTAAACAGGTTCATTGTCACACACATTCCAGAGAAGACCAGCGAGAAATCAATCGTAAACGGCCGTTGCGAGATGGCAGCGAGATTAGTAAAGACTATCCAAAGTAGTATATTACTGGAAATTCGGGGAATCTGTTGTCATCCAGATTCCAGGGAACACTATATGTTGTTGCCAGTAGGCGACCACTGATAACTCGTGCGAGAACTAGTGAGATTGTTATGATAATAATAATAATAATAATAATAATAATAATAATAATAATAAAAACACCTGAAATCTTAAGGAAAATCATCGAATGTGGAAACTAACCCGCATAAGCTACATATGGTGATCAGTCGTATAGATGCTACGACAGAAAGAAAACAAAACCACACAGAAAACACTATCACATGAAACTATGAGATAGAAATGGCAAGAACCACAAAAACTGCCCCCCCTTAAAAAAAGTGATGGCACCAGTGGTAAGCGGATGCTGCGATACCGCAAAGTCATTTTCACTGATTATCGAAAGGAGGTTGAGAGTACTGGAAACTTGGGGAGGCTTGTTGTCACTCAGACTCCAGGGAACACCACCCGCTATTATCAGTGAGCAATCACTGACCATGACTTGTGTGAAAAAACCTAGTGAGTGAATACTACTACTACTACTACTACTACTACTACTACTACTACTACTAATAATAATAATAATAATGAATAATAATAATAATAATAATAATAATAATAATAATAATAATAATAATAATAATGAATAATAATAATAACAGCCTTGAAGAATTGCATTAGATTATAGATGAAGAGCCTTCGTGATGTTCGGTTTGTCATCGAGATCTTAATTTTAAACCTTCTACTACTACTACTACTACTACTACTACTACTACTACTGCTACTACTGCTACTACTGCTACTAATAATAATAATACTTAGAAGAAGAAGAAAAAAGAAGAAACTATGGACACTAACATTAGTACTACTACTACTAATAATAAAACTATTGCCACCCAAAGCCCAGAAAATACCAATGATCGTTGCCAGCGAGAATTCAATAGTAAGCCGTTATTGCGATAATGAAAGCACATTTGCAATGGTTATCGAAAGAGGTTGAGAGTACTGGAAATCTGGGGAAACTTGTCGTCACTCAGACTCAAGCGAACACAACCTGTTATTATCAGTGAGCAATCACTGATGATAACCTGTGTGAGAACTCCAAGTGAGTACACATAATAACAGTAATATAAATAACTAGCAGACTTAACCGACGTTGTCCGGGTCATGTATAACAATAAAAAAGTAAAAACACATATTGTGTCTAACCTCACATTAAAAACAAAAATCTTTTACTTGCTAACAAAGGAACCGAATTGTTTAATTTTGTCAATTATTTTGGTAAATTCCTACGTAAGTTCCTATTTTAGACTAAGACTACTATCAGAGCGTCCTGATGGTCCAATGCAAGATAATTATGCTGATTAGTTTCCGTCGCTAATGAATTGGACAATGGTGGAAAGTGGAATTCCGAAGTTTGCAGCGATTTGACGCTGATTAAGTTCACTGTAAAATTAGCCTATAATATGGCTCTAATGAGACGTCAAGAATTCACATCCTTCCTTTTTAAATGGTTATATATGGTAGATATATGGATATCGGAAACATAAAAGTGTCAGTTAGAGAAAATATCGATGTTTCAAACTTTTATTGCTGCTTTGTACAGTTCCGAGTGCTGGCCGTCAGCGAAGGAAGCAGAAACTTTAAACATGAATGAATTTCTTTTGTAGGGTGTTTATTTACTTCTTTCATGTCGACATTTTGTTCTAGTACATTTTTACAGTAGGACCCGCGCTAAAAGTCCCTCGCCGTTGGTGCTTTCCGGCGGGTTACGTTTTAAACGCCGGACAATTCCGAATGAAAACTCCGTTGACTTACCTGCGTAAAAAAACAAACAAACCAATAAACGAGGGAATATTTACAAGCGGGAAAAACAAGCAAACACTTTTGTATGAAATATTTTTTAATTTTTAACGAAGATTCAAATAATTGTTTAAATTAAAAAGTTTTTTTTACGTAAATTTGTATTATTAAATATAACATAACAAATAAATAACAGTGATAATAACAGTAAAAAGTTAATCAACTAAATGTTTTACATTTTTTGCGAACTTTCTTTTTTTTTACTTTTTTATTGATCATTTTTGTTGATTTCGTTAGGGTTTAGATTTAGGGCAGGGTTAGAAAGTGGGTTTAGGGCAGGGTTAGGAATTAGGGTTAGGGCAGGGTTAGGAATAAGAGAGGCTCGTTTGTCGAAATCGCGTTTCTTGTAGAAATCGCGTTTCTATAAGTTTGCAAGTTCAGCGTTTCATTCAGTTTGAAAGTGTTGCTGTCGTCTGCTTATTCGTCTCGCTTCGGGGCTTTCCGGCGTTTAACGTAAACCACAAGAAAGCACAGACGCCGAGGGACTTTTAACGCTGGTCCTACTGTAAAAAAAAGTACCTTTGCTTTTGCTGCCCCCATAGGTAAAAGACATTTATCATTTTAGTCTAAATATTTTAGTTTCGTGTTTTTGTTGAACACGTACATACACGAATGTATTTATATCTATTCCCAATAGAGATTAGTTATCTCTCTGTCTGAATCCGAAACTATACTATTACTTCTATTACTAATCTTCTTAGAGCTTAAAAAAGGAAAAGTTATTTGTTTAGAGGAGATGTATGACAAAGCTAAAAATGACTACCTAACTGGTACTATACAAAATTACGTCGCCTGCAAAAAGGAACCATACTTTTGTATTCTTTCCGATATATGACTATTAGTTACGTAACTTATATAGAGTGTACCTTGGTTTGCAGAAGAAATTATTAGAAAACACGTAATAATTACTTACTTAAAATATAAAGCATATGTCTATGGTATGTGATCGACTGAGCTCTAACCCATGGCCTTCCCTGTAATGTATTCACTGCAAGAACCCGTTTAGCTACAACCACAACAAAAAAACGTCTCTCTCTCTCCAAAAACAAAAAAAACAAAAACAGAACTTCTATGAACAAAGTTTATTTACTAGAACATCTCATCTGTCGAACACGATACCACGCGTCCACTTTCCAACCAACTACAGTATGGTTGTCTTCAAGTCTAATTTAAACAAATTCTTGTTGCACTGCTCTCTTGGATAACCAATTCTTCTTAGTAATATTCTCCCCTTTCCACTCATTGTTTTCGGTCTTCCCATGACAAAAATTATCGTCCGATTGACGATATACTTAATCCTGATTCTCGATTGACAACAGGCCTTGATGAGTGTTGACCTATCAGTAAAAAGGAAACACAAATTCTTCGATGAATTTTCGATGCCAGCTCGTATTCGAATCAACCGAAATCACATATGTTTTATAACTACAGATGAAAGCGTTTCAATTCGAATCAGATAGAATTTCCATCTAAAATTACTTGAAAGCGTGAAAAAGATAAACTTACCGATACTCTAATATAATTCGTAGTCATTATCGTCTGTAATAAGGATTGAATCATCAATTTCCTGGTGGACGAGTGTGGTTAACATGACGTAGCAATGCTTGGACATATTACAGATGGAGTCAGATAATAAACGTTTTATCCACATTGGTGTATGTAACGATGTGGATCCTAATGACATTTCTTCGAAGTATTACATATATACATTGGCCAGTAGTGAAGACAATGGTGATCTTATGGGCAGGCCTTTTTCTGACGGTAAATGTCAGATTCCGGCGAGAAATTTGTTGTTTTTTTGCACAGAAAGTCAACATCTCTATCATATTATCTATATCTTATCAAGGCCAGATGCCACGCGAGGATAAAGGCTAATGAAAGGAAATGATTATCAGGACTAAGTTCGAATACTTGTGTGCATCTTTCTCGATAAGAATCTGTTTACATTGGTTTTGAAGACGACTAAGTTAAAATCGAAGATGAGGCAATCTTGTGATAATGAAGCCCTTGCGAATAAGCTTTGTTCGTGGAATTTTTGTCGGATGCTAAGTACAATGAGGAAGAAACGACAGTTTTCGTTGTGGTAGACAAAACAAATTCTTGTTGTTAATGTCATACAAGGAGGAACAACAGTCGAGCACCGCCCATGGAAATAATAATAGAATAGAGAGTGAGTAGCAACGTCTCTTCTGTGAGAATGGGGCTGTAAGGAATGGAAGAGGTTACGCCCCACTAAATTTCACTGTTTATTTTTGATTCTGTCAAGGCAACGACACTTACTCTGAGCGGCGCTTCCCTATATGTCGAAGCAGTATTCCATGTTGTGACGTATCTAACTCTTATCTATTGAGATACAGTAACATTCCCTCAGAAAGGTGTCGCTGGAAAACAAGGAATACTTTAAAACACGTCTACATTCTCCGTGAAAAGGGACAGGAAACAATTATGCTTTGACAGTGTTCGTACTATTATTCATATTAAATCATAGAATTACCTTAGTAATTTAATTTTTTGGTTGTTTTCTGTTACGGTATATCAACCCTTTTTGGGTTATTTGATGCCGAATCAGGTCACTTTGGTAAACGTTTTTATGCTTCAAGATTTTATATCTTCAAGTATTTATTCATAGTGTTTGGTTTGATTATTTTGCAGAGGAAAAATGTTGTTTTGTTTTTAGCTTTGCAGAACATGATTGAGTATTGAAAAGGGAATGGAAAACACAATAACATCAACGTTAGGTGCATTTGAAGTCAGGAAGTCGGTATCTTCATACAGCCTGATCTGATAGCACCATGTTTCATATATAAATTATTATTATATTTTTTGATGACCTAAAATTACACCTACTGTTTACTTTATATTAAGAGTCGTGATTTATTTCTAAATAAATTTCAGATTGAGGGGATGTCTGGCTTGCTATTTTCTCTACAATCTAACTCTTTCTAATGCATTTTTTCTGATTTTAATAGAATAGGACATAACTTTCGGTAGTTAAAAAACTGTTAGTAATTTCTGATGACCGAAAGAAAAAAAAAACACCAACTTTTAGTTTGCATGCATAATTTGGGTTATTCGGACTATATTTCTCATCTTGAGTGTCATCAGAATAACGTTTCGGCCGCTGTAACCTCCGGCCTTCTACACGTCTATCTCTTCGAACTCGAGAATCTGGACGGAATTTGTAACGGAAACCTTTATTTATTATTTATCCACGGGGGTAACATGCTCTTGTTCTGTCAGCCATGACTGGGAGAAGTCTTCTATAATTCACAATTCTTCGTATCGCATGCACCGAAGATTGAACCTTCAACCTTCAGATGACTATCACTTGGAACTGAATTAAACTCAGTATTATATCCACTGCGCAACGGGTACTTACGGACAGTTCTAGTATGAAAAATATTCCCGAGTTCGAATAAATACACCTGAAGAAGGTCGGAGGTTACAGCGGTCTTAACGTTGTGACAGAGAAAATATGATTTTCGGGGCTACTAAACATAAAACGTATGATGCCAGATGAGGAGGCTAAATACCGGATGTTAAAAAATTAAAACAATTAAGAATCAAAAGAGAATAATCGTTTAAAAAAAAACTATAGGAAAAACATATAAATCGGTATAGAGAGTAGAAACAAAATGAAAACGTTACAGAAATAGATTTGCGTTCTCCCACCCCTCTTTTGGTGGGCCAGTTTAGTACTCGTAAACTTTTAGGTGACAAGATATATATTTACAAATGAATATTTACTGCTCTTTATTATAGAATGGGGTTTGATAATTGTCGCTGTATAATGAACATTGGCCATCAGGTGAGATATCTCTTTTGAAGCGGAAGCAATCGTGCCATTTCCACATTCATGGCATACCGGAAGTGTCAAATCGATCAGCAAATACCACAAGCAATTGTAAAAAGAGAAAAATACCATCCGTCATTAAGTTGCATAAATCCTCCTGACAATGACAAATTGAACGTGTTATGTTATATATTAAATAAGCCCTGCGACATCGCTAGGCAATGAGGTTGTGTCGTATGTAATAGTAAATAACCTTTGCACTTTAGGAAGCGGGAGAATCAAGACAAGGAAATAAATATGTCATTCGAGATAAGGTGCTTTAGGCTTCTCGTCGGTTTCTATTGCAATAAAAACAGAAAGTGAAAATAGATGACACAATCAACGGCTAGTAACTAGAAATGAGAGGAGCTTCTATCTGTCTGTCTGTCTGTCTGTCTGTCTGTCTCTCTCTCTGTCTCTCTCTTTTGCTTCTTCTTTCTCTTTCTCTCTATATGTATATCTTGGAAAACAAAACATATATAAACTTAGTGGAGCTTACTGGCCTCCCACATATGGAATGGTTGTAAAAAAAGAAACGCAACATTTTAGAAATCAAACCTGATTATATTTCTAACAAAAAATAAGTTCGTCGTGAGACTGCATATCTCATGGTGACAACGCAAGGATGGGCCAAAGTTTCACCTACTACTCAATATTTTATGAATTATTCTCAGAGTTATGCCACGGGAACATTGGTAACTCAAAAACTATTTATCTGATCTGGCTAAAACTGTAATTAAAATGCATTAGATATATGGATCAAATTTGAGAAAAATCGAAAGTTTAAATTTCGTTTCAGTTTAAACCATGACCAAACTTTTCTATTTAAAGTGTTGAGTTTAATGTAATAGAAGATGCGGGTCGTCATACGTTACAATATGGGCCATGTAGCGAGTCTCTATGATAAACAGAACCGAAGTTATCGTAAAAGTGTGAGTTTAAGTTGTAATCTTGATCTTTGACCTAGATATTCGAGAATTATAGATGTTATAGACCATTGCCGATATTTCAACAAATTTTGGTGACGATTAGTCAATCGATGTGGACGCTAGGCTCCACAAAAGAAATACATAGTGACAAACCAACAACATTTATTTTTGTGTCGCTCTATTCTTTCCAATTATCTCATCTTGCGCTGTTCCCCTATTATAAAATTCGGGAAATTTCCTTTCGAGTAAAGCTTTCCGGTACAAATAAAAATATTGGTGTTATATCTGGATAATAATACGAACATAGTAACACTTTTTATACTTCTAAAATTTACTTTACATTAAAATGTATTTTGCTTTAGAAAATCTTTGAAGATTGTTAAAATGGAAAGATTTTTAACAAATCACTCACATAGCAGCTGCTACTAATGACATTAAAACAAATAATTTGTACATTTCTCTATCTAAGTCGACGTTCAGATAAACAGTAACATTTCCTTAAAATAGATATTAGAGTATTTATATCTTGCAAATAGTTGTATATCACAATAGTAGTTAAAATATGGTTACAATAACTAATTACATTGCTGTTTTAATATAATCGGCAGTTGTTAACTTCTTTGGCATTTACCATTCGTCACATTCAATTTCATGCACGGTAAGCCTGTTTTTATCTATTCAGCTTATGTTGCATGGAACATTTCTTCCAGTTTGCTAGTTCACAACCTAAGTTGGACACAGTACAACTAAAACGTGTACCCATATACGCTTGGTACGTACTACTTCCCCATTAAGTATAATATAGCACAAAGCCGGAAAGTGGGGAGGAAGTAAGCTATTGCGCCAATAGATGTCATGACTGATATGGTAAAAAGTACCTGGTCAGACAAACAAGCGACTACCTAAATGACCTAGTCTCTGTCGGACTGAGGGTCGAGAACGTACCTTCGACTTGTATTTTAGAAAAGAAAGAATCGTCAGACGGCTTTCACCGCCAAAATCATCGTTTTCTTAGGCCAAGCCCGGAAGAAATTTCCGACCAGCCAGTTAACCAAGACTCCCACAAAGTTGTGTCAACGCCAAAAGTTCTGCAGCTCTTATATCCACATCGTGTGCGCAAAGCGATTAACAGAAAAAACGCTCCTCGTTGTATTAGGCTACAGTTAGTGCCGTGATACAAATGTACGACCCTGAGTGATTTTCAAGGCACTAAGACCACACTCCACGTTTCTCCATCCCTGCCTCTCTGGACACACACAGATACACACATTCCATGAGCGATGTTTCTTACAAATGGAGAATAATTGCTGTTTTCTGGGTCGGAATCTATCTATCGGATACTTATTGTTGGCTAGTTTATGATGGTGAAGTAATATTTTTTTAGCTTTATACAGCAAGTTGCATGATGCCTTGTCTCGTGCCATTAAAAAAATATAACATTACTATTGCTTTACTGTTTTTTTTAATTCTGTATTTACGTCATTGATTTATTTACGTCATTTTATGAACTTTCTTCTTCTGATACTACTACGTCTATTTTAGTCTTCCTTGTTCTGTTTATATTTATGTCATTTATTTATTTTTTCTTAACCTCCTTACTTCTTCTCTCGCGCCTTTTGAGCTAATACTATAACTAGTTTTTCTTCTTTGTCATTTCTTTATTTACGTAATCATCTTGCTGTTCTCTCACACTGCTACCACTTCTACTACTTCTAAATCCACCCTCCAACTACCCCGCAAAACCTCCATCTCCATACTCTCACAACTTCTCGTCTTATTTACAGTTTCTGCCATCATATAAACTGTCACCTTTTTTGTTCTGTGACACTGTATCTTCTGCTACTACTACTTCAATTTGTTTCTTCTTTATTCAGGTCATTTATTTATTTACGTCATACTGTCACACTCCTCACTCTACTGGCACTAGTACTCTGTCTATAACCCTACAGCCACTAGTTCCTCTTATCTCTATTCTCATCATCCTAACACTTCTAGTCTCATTCACACTTCTCCACCCAATCAAAACCATAAATCCATCTATTAAAACAGAGTAAGAGAAAGAGAGAGAAAGAGAGAAAGAGAAAAAATGTAGAGAGATAGAGAGAGAAAGAGTTAAAGATAGATAGAGAGACAGAGAGAATGTAGAGAGGTAGAGAAAGAGAGAGAATGTAGAGAGATAGAGAAAGAGAGAGAGAATGTAGAGAGATAGAGACAGAGAGAGAAAGAAAGAAAGAGAGAGAGAGAGAGAGAAAGAGAGAATGTGGAGAGATAGAGAAAGAGAGAGAGAATGTAGAGAGATAGAGAGAGAAAGGGAGAATTAGAGTAGACTACATTTTTCATGACCTCATGAATAAACGTTGCTCGTCATTTCTGACGTCATCCACGGTGCACACTTATTCCAAGCTGATGACGTCGTACACGATGACGCCACCCAGTATGCCCGAGGATCAGAAATATAACAAATAAACACATCAACGACCATCTCGTCTTGATAGAGGACCTGCAAATGTCCCCGGCTATCTCTCCAAAATGATGACGTCACAAAATTTTAACCGCATCATTTATTCCTCAAAAAATGATGACGTCACAAAATGTTGACTATGATTTTTCCCCCACATGGCGCATCCAAGATAACAAGAAAACGATATCTACAGTTTTTTTCACTAACCAGTTACCGCTTATGAAGACTAAAAAGCCACACGAGGATAATGGTTAATAAAGCTTGTCAGGTGAGACAAAGCCCTTGATTGAGGACGATAGTTAAAACTGGGCAGAATTTGATTATTCAAGAAGACGACTCAACAATAATTTGTTAGCATTGGTAGCAATAGATAATAGAGACGAAACAAATAAAATAAATCTCTTTCTTTCTCTCTCTCTCTCTCTCTCTCTCTCTCTCTCTCTCTCTCTCTATATATATATATATATATATATATATATATATAAAACTCAATGCCTGTGTGTACATTTGTGTGTTTAATATAGAAAGAAAGATTAGAGAATCTACATAAAATCTAAGAGCGTATTCTGATGTAAAATTTACACAGGAAGAAAATGGAAGTGTTCCCGAATCTCTAAGTCTACCCTTAAGGGGTCTATGAGAGCATAACCCTTTAAAACTTCAAATATATGAAATTTAAATCATGTGTATAATTTTCTTTAGGGACAAAATGTAAGGTGGTACTGAATCTCTAAGTGCCCTTTTAACCTAAGAGAGATAGGAGGGGGCGAACCTTTTTTAAAACTTCAAATATTTCCAATCTTAATGAAATGTATATCATATGTATACAATTCTCCGGGTAAGACAATGAAAGTCGTTCTTGAATCTCTACGTTGACCTCTATGTGCCGAATATATAGGCGCCTCCAGCTCTGTGTAATCGATGGGGACAGAACTCCTTAAAACTTCAAATCCGTATATCCGATTTTAATGAAATGTAAACTATATGTATAAGACACTAATTCAGAGAATTCCAACATTTCAGCTTTTTCCGGTCATGTTTAGGCGCGAAACGGAAAGGGGGGGGGTAGTAAAAAAACAAAGAAAATAAAAATGTGTTATGAGCATAGTAAAAAGTACGTACTTCAATCCCGAGCAACGCCGGGTCTTCATGTTAGCAAATAAATAAATCTGACTTCTATAATCGCACCCATAGATAAATCACAACCGTTCCCTAGAAACGCTAAATGCACAGTCTGAATCACGACAATACTGCTAATGCAAGCCATTAATGGCTATTTTGAGATCTTTACAAAATGGCCGACGAAAATAATAGCCTATGCAGTGTGGTAATGCATATTTGATTGAAGCATACAATTATCCGAATTAACTATGCCTGTTTTGCATGACTTGCCTATCAAAATATTTAAAGTTTTGCTTCGATTGCAGGCCGATGGCTTCCTGTTAGAAAAGTGGGAAGTAGCCACATCACAAGCGGCTTAAAAGTATGCACTGCGGTCTCAGCTTGTTATTACTCCCGTTATTGACGACGGCTATATAAGGTTATATCCTGAACTACCGGGGCTCTGAAACGAGAGCTTTTTAGTGAAGTTTGGAACCGTCATGATTGGTTGGATGATATATATATATATATATATATATATATATATATATATATATATATATATATATATATATATATGAAGCAATCCAACAAAAGATATAAGCGTCAACTAATATCTTATAATTAGTGAAACATCCGGATAAAAACTGAAGCTCAATATACTGGATAGAGTATTACTATTATAATATAAAATGAAGTAATAAAATAAGGTGTCAATCAAATTTTATTGGAATTCAAAGTTCAAGCAAAGTATCCTTAAGTCCTTAGCTCATGAGTTTTCAAAGATAATTCTTCTCTTCAGAGGACTATTACCGCAGTTATACTACTACAGGTAATAAATTACGCTTTGAAAATGTATAAAATTATATACACAAATACATAAAAATACATAACATCAAACATATCGACCCAAAAACATACTTTTTGTTGAATCCATACAATGCATCCAGGTCATACAAATTGAGAAACATAATCAGGAAAGACATTATTCCAAGTTATAAACAGCAGTCCATATACGTGAAATTGAAGGAGCTGACAAAGTTATCCAGTCTCGAAATGTGTCAAAAATTGATTGACACCTTATTTTATTACTTCATTTTATATTATAATATATATATATATATATATATATATATATATATATATATATATATATATATATGGCAATTAAGCTACACAGATGCATCCGCATTTAATCTCCGTAGAAGATCGTCAGGCTAAAAGGCCTAGTACCTAGCTCTGCTCACATATTGAGCACTGTTGAAGTAAATACTAAAAATCGATACTTAAAATATATCTCCTGATAACATTTTTTATGTCGATAAATCATATATATATATATATATAAGCCCTCCGTTCAGTCTAGAGAGACTATGGATACCCCTATAAGGGGCTGGCTGGGTGTGTAATTATGAAGCAAGGGTTGCTCAATCCCTAACAGCACCTCTCCTGAGTCGGCACTGCTTGATTCCAATGGCAAGCAGTTCAAGACGACTGGAAACAATGCCGAGATAATCAGAGAGCACATACAGCACCTGGTAGTCCCAAATGGTCACCCATTTAATACTGGCCAGGATCTAACGGGAACCGGTGTGTCAACGTGATTATACTGTGTGTATATGTGTATATATATATATATATATATATATATATATATATATACACATATATATATACATATATATATACATATATATATATATATGATGATTTTATTTATGTTTATATATAATTCTACAAAAATGTTCACAGTATAGTAATTGTCTTTTATAAAATAAGATGTGGCACAAGGCCAACATTGTGGGGGTATAAGGGTCGGCTATCGTCCTCTTGGTCTATTTTCCGAACTAGTTTCATCCACCAAAATACCACATTAACTCTGTGAAAACTAACTTAATATTATTCCCTATTGTTTGACTTTTTTATTTACAAAAAATATATGTAAAAAAATAATCGGTTATAGGGTAGAAAGTACTAAAAACAACTGAAAAATAAAAGGCTTAGTTCAATGGTTAGTAGGCCCCTCTCAAATCTATCTTTGTAGTGGCTGCTCACTGTTTTGCGGGTTGTTTCAACAAGCAAGACAGTTCCTTAGTGGGAAGAAAAAAGGGATTATTGGCGGATAACAAATAGAAAAGCTGGATGGGATTCAGGGGCATGGATTGTGTGGTGTCCTCCAATATAGGTACTATTTGGGGGTGCGTAACATAATATAATCATTAAAAAAACATTCACAAACAATTGTTTCTGCCTTTTTGCAAATATACACATTTTCAGTATACTAAATGTTACCAAACATTAAAAAAGGCTTTCTCAGTGCATAACAAGAATAAATGGGGATATCATGGTTCAATGCTTCTGAAGAGAAAAATAAAAATGAAAATAAGGAGCAAAAATAAAGATACTGAAGAACAAAAATAAAAGCAATTGTAGAATAAGAACAATAACGGTGTGTGTAGATGACATATTTATATATACCTTGCTGGCGTTGACGTAGAGTAAAAGAAAAAGGATGACAAACTTGTTTTAAGATAAACTTTTTATTTTGTAAATCAATCTTTAATTTCGTAATCAAATTATTTTGTACTTTTGCAAGTTACAACCCAAGCTAAATTCTACTTGGCGTCGGTCGTCTCCGGATGTTTACGCAGACGGCCGGAAAAAGTTGAATGAAAAGTCGATTGCCTGCGCTCAAAAATTCAGAAAAGAGGCTGGATGTACAACTGGAAAAATTCTTTTTACACGTAATTGTTTTTCAAGAAAAATCTGACAATGTTCGTTTTTTCATTGAACAAGTGTTACAACGGTGTTAGAGTTAGGGTTAGGGTTCGTTAAAATGAATTACCGCTTTCATCAATTTTTAATAGCAATTAGTGAATTTCGCGATTCAATCAATTAAAATGTTACCTAGTCGTCTACTCATTTTCTCGCATTCTGATTGGATAAGCCCTTCGGCATTTTCCAGCCCTATACCTAAACATCCGGATATTACTGACGCCAAGTCGATTTTACCTGGGCCCTAATCCAGACAAGTACCAATTATTTTGTGAAAAGAGAATGTTTAAAAGTTCGTTTGACGCTAAAGAACACATAATTATGTCTATTTAATGTGGAGGCAATAATCATACACCAAAAAACACAGACACACATATATATATATATATATATATATATATATATATATTAAGAACATAAAACTCAGTTTAATTGCACACGATAATTCCCTTTACTCTGTTTCAGTGAGTAAAGGAAAATGTATCTGTTCTAATTTTTTTCTTTGCCGAAATAAGTATTTTCAGAAAAAAACGGAAGCAAAATAAAATATAGTCGTTATAATAACAGAATGTAAGAAAACAGAATGAAAACAAAATCGAACAATCCGAATAAAATAGTTAAATTCTCCAGTGGATTGCTATTTTGGTCTGGCTTTGAAAATCCCACATACCAAGGCGTCTTTCTATTTTAACTGTTTTTTTTCTGAAAATAGGATTCTACAGTTAAATTTAAGTAATACCTTATCGTTTCATCGTAAATTGAACAAATAGTCATACAACTATGACTTATTATTATTAAGGTAATAGTGTTCTAATCTCTATTATAACATTATTGGGTGTAAATGGCTTCCAAAAAGTTTCAATTTTTAATGCATGAGGATTCGCTTGGAATTCTAAAGCCAGAAATTACTTTCTATTCGATTTAAATACTTTTAAATTACTTTCAAATTTCAAAAGGGTCACGAAGTAATGTATTAATTTATTTCAGCTATTAACAAAATAATAAGATAACTGAAAACGAAAAAATCGAAATGCATTCCGATAGATTTAATTTCGCATTTAACCAATTTTGAATAGGATTAAAATATGATTTATTTTACGCTATTGCATTTGTCGTTTCAATCATTTTTTTGATTAATCGTGAATAAAACATCATAATCTGATGTGTTATTATGAAAGTTACGTTGACACAAGAAGTAAATGAACAATTCTGCAAAATTGAAAACTGCAAGAAGATAAAAACAGAAAATCAAGAAGAAAAAACAAACAACGATATTCAGAAAGCAACAGTTCAATTTATAATGCGGCTATAAGTTGAATGCTGTATACCCGCGAGAGGTTAGTACTACTACTTCCTTCTTCCGGTTACAGGTAATACGATTGTCAATCTATTTAAAAATCATCACAACGGATTATTTTGGAATCCGCTCACGAAAGGATTATCTTCTCAAAAACTTTAGAATGCTTTAAATTTACAAAAAAATATATGAAAGAAGAAAGTAGTCATGCTTACGGTGGCTAAGTGGTTAACAACACAGACTGATGATGAGGTGTGCCTGGTTCGAATCCAGTTCGTTCCACAGAGACACTTTCATCAAAACCTACACCTAACAGGTGAATAAAATCGTCAGATGGGCCTAGCCAATATACTATTGATTATTGATGAATGGGACAATCACTCAGTTAACAAAACAAAGTAGAATCACAAGATTAACCTGTAATATACCTGCGATGAGAATTTTGATGCTCCTTTGGCTAGTGTCGCACTTAAATTGTGATGTTGTATCATGGAAATATAACACAAATCAGTGACTTTGGTCCTGTAAGCCCGGGGTATAATAATATTTTTCCTAGGCGGTTCACTCTCTCAGGCTTTACCTTCTATCTGTGAATGGGTTAGGTTACTGCTAATCGCCTGCGGTTAATGCCGACGAAGCAGTGTACGCTTTTCCTAGTGCAGTGGTTTGTCTAACCACCTGGCAAGAAAGTAAATAATCTCACTCATTCACTCACTCACTCTCTCTCTCTCTCTCTCTCTCTATATATATATATATATATATATATATAGTAAGTTATGAAAATATATTTATGGTAATTAAACTACACAGAGGCTTTTACTATGACACGGTCTCGACAATACACTGCCTTCATATATATAAAATTTCCAACAAATTTGGAAATTAAGTCGGATGGATCCTATAGTAAATCGGGTATTGCGGTGACTGAGATGATTTTAGTTAAGAGTAGGAAATACATTTACACCAAGGATGAACACCCTCCCCCTTTAATCTCTACACTATTGATAGCCTTGTGGCTAATTTGTTTAAAATGTAACTTTGTATATTTTCTGCAAATAAATATTTTAAAGGGTAGTATCACTTCTCTAAATAACAGCGACATCAGAGGTTTTGCCAGAAGTTTAAACCGAATGAGAAAAAAAGACTGCAGAAGAGAGAGACAGAGGGAGAGAGACAGACAGATAGAGGGAGATATGGCATTCGTTGCATAAAGACTATTATAAAAAATATGGCGAATTAGCTACACCTGTGCTGTACATAACATGGAGAAGAATGTACGAAAGATATATATATATATATATATATATATATATATATATATATATATATAGAGAGAGAGAGAGAGAGAGAGAGAGAGAGAGAGAGTAAGAAAAAGATAGAGACAGAGAAACAAAGATAGGGGTGTCTACACTTGCTGAATACGTACTATTATAATAGTTTCACATGTCAGCTACACATAAATCCTTTCAACTCTCCCCCTAAAAGCGGGAGGATATGTTCACTTAACAAAAATAAAACAAACTTTCGCTCGAATTTGAAAATCTCATTAAGGAAAAAATATGAAACGTTCCTTGCAATAAATAATTCGTTCAATTCTAGAATAGAGACACTTCAAATTTTAATGATCAGACTACTATTGTTTGTATTGTCATTAATTAATACTTTATAATGCCGTGAAAATCGAACATTATTTCAATGTTTTAATCGCTGGGGGACATTCTGTTATTTATTTATTTTTTTAAAAATAATCTTTGAATAAAACTCGTTCAAATTTGAAATAATGATAATTAAGAAAAATAATGTTTACGTGTGATAAATAATTCGTAAAATTCTCAATAAATATAAATAAATGAAATCATGAAAAAAACAGACTAAGAAAAATAAACAAATATTTAAGTAAATATGTTTATTTACTGGTTCGTTTCGAAATACATTCAGTAAAGTTCCTCGCAACTCCTATAAAAAGGGGTCGATTCAAAAACATCATAAGCAAACTCCAAAACAAATACCACACTAACATGAAGGGAGTGAACAATATTGCCAGAGAGCCGGAAGGCAAGATACCAGCACTTGCCAAGCAAAAAAGAACTCCCAGATCCAAAATAAACAGTTGAAAACAAATGAGGAACTTGCAAGAGACACTGTAACTGTCGAACAACCTCCTGACAAGCAAGATCTGGAGAAATATTGGAGATCCCTTTATGAAAGTGAAGTCACACACAATCAAGAAGCCGAGTGGATTGAAGATATCCAGATGGTAAATGAAACAAAATGCCAAAGCCAGTGATAAAAAATGATATCTAAAAAACTGGCAAGATATGCAAACTATAAGAAACCTGGCATTGACTATGTCCCTTACTTCTGGTTGAAACAACTTACTGCACTACATAGCCACTACAGTGACTGCTTCACCAGACTCATAAAAGGTAAGGAGGCCACACCAGCATGCTCACCAAAGGAATAACAGCCCTCATTACCAAGACAAAAGAAACCAAACTGCCAAACAAATATCGACCGGTATGTTGTCTCAGCACTACCTACAAGCTTTTCACTGGTCTTATAGCCGACAGTATCTACGAGCACCTCTCCTATGAAAATTACCTGGAAAAGGAGCAGACTGGATGCATGAGAAGATGCTTTGGTACGAAAGACCAGCTACTAATCAACAAAACTATTTTAGAAGAGTGTAGGAAACGACAGGGAAACTTAAGTATGACATGGATTGACTATCAAAAGGCTTATGACAGTGTACCTCATTAATGGCTACTGAGATGTCTTGAGCTGTACAAAATAAACCCAATAATAAGACAAACCATTATATCCTGTATCCAAATGTATCAAACCACTATCTCCCTAAGCCACACTAATGGGAACATTTCAATCCCTGACATACATATCAGAAGAGGAATCTTTCAAGGAGACAGCTTATCCCCACTTCTATTCTGCATGGCAATAGACCCGCTCAGTAAGTTGTTAAAAAAAGCCGATGTGCTTACAACCTTAATCAGGGCCGTCAGAAAAATAAATCCAAGAGAATCAACCATCTATTCTTTATGGATGATCTAAAAAACTCTATGCGAGCTCAGACAATGAGTTAAATAGGCTACTGAAGGTTGCACACATTTTCTCCAGTGACATCGGGATGAAATTTGGCATAGACAAATGTGCCAAGTGCACACTGAAGGCTGGGAAGAAGATCCATGCAGAAAACCTCAAATTAGACATGGAAAATACCATAAAAAATCTGGAGGAACAGAAGACATACAAGTACCTTGGCATTGCAGAAAATGATACCATCCTACATGCCAAGATGAGGGGGAAAATAGGCAAAGAATACATACGACGCGTGAATAAGATATGTAAAACGCATCTCATATATAAAAATAAGATTACTGCGATAAACCAGTTTGCCATACCAGTAATCACGTAAGTTTAGGCATCATAGATTAGCCCCAACAAACCATCAACAGGCTGGATGTAAAAACAAGACAAAATTTAACACTTCTCCGAGTCATATACAGGAATCAATGTTTGCCAAGACTGTACTTACCTAGAGGAGAGAGAGGACTGGGACTTTCAGAAATCAACCACCAACATACAGCCACTATTGAAAGTACTGGACAATATCTGACAAGCTCCATAAACTCGAACCTCACAACGGTACAGGAACATCAAGAAAAAAGAGCTAGCCAAACAACTTCCATAACATATCTAGCCAAGCATTTCGGACAGAGCTGTTTATCAGAAGAGGTTGTAACACCAAAACACCCCGCAACAGAAATAGCCCAAAAAAGTCGTAAAAAATACACTGAAACATTAAAAAATAGGAGTCTTAAAGAGATGGTAGAACAAAAACGCGCCACCCACTTTCTTGATGAGATATCCAAAGAGTATATCGACAAAGAAGGCTTAAAAGACTGGCTTAAAAGAGGCACCCTCTATTATGATCAGAAAAGACTTATAATCGCGGCCGAAGACCAAGACTAATGCATTTAAAAATATGGCAGGACTTAGTAATGATAGCAAGTGCAGATTTTGCCACACAGAAGTGGAGAGTGTGAATCATTTTATATCAAGCTGCAAAATTATGTTAGCAGATGGCACAACGCGTCATGATGGTGTGTGCAAATACATACACTTGAACATCTGTAAAAATCTAAACATCCAATGTAGCACTAAGTCCTGGGAACATCTACCGGAGAGGACTGTGGGAAACGATAAGTATACTATACATTACGATTATGTGGTTCCTACATCTACCTACCTGGAAAATGCAGCAGTAAAACCGGACAGAAAGAGAGGCAACACTGATTGAGGTGAGTGTTCCAAATGACTGGCTTAAACAGAGCAAACTGGAACCTAAAAAACATCAACATTATCCCAGTTATATAATAGGAGCTAAAGGCCTCATGAAGAAAAAATTCAAAAAGTATCTGGAAAGTATTCCCGGAAAACCAAGTGCAAAAGAAATCAAAATAATTGCACTTAAGAGAACGGCCAAAATCCTTAAAAGAACACTCGGTTGGAGTCTATAGCAGGTGATAGTCTGGCATTTGGAAGAATGCCCCGTCCCTATGCTAACGAAAACGGAAATAAGAAAAATAAAGTATAGTTAATTAAAAGTATTGTTTAAAATGTTTTGTTGAAAGAAAACTGATTTCATTTTGTTTTGTAAGAAACACATTTATTCATAAAAGAATAAGTGATTGTTAGAAGACGAGAAAATGACTTACGTGTGAAAGAATCACGTATTTGGTGGCATTTGTAAGCGATTATATGTTCGTTAATTAAACCGAAACGATAATAAACAGGAATGGCCAACGGCTGAAACTTGATCCCTTATATTCCTATATTCTTCGGAAAGGAGCGATTATTATTTGGATTTGGAAGTTGTAAACAAGTTTTAAAAAATAATTTCGTTTTTTTACAAGAGTTTTTATTGTATTAAGTGTTACGTTGGAGTAGAAAATGTTATGGAAGGAAAGAGTTGTCTACCTTCTTTATGCAAAAAGGTATTTGACAGAATAAGTTTAATCGTATATGTAATGTAAAATATGTAAGTATATTTTGGTGAGAAATGCATTAGGAATTGCTGTAAGTGGGTAGTAACAAAATATCAGCATATTAAGCTTTCGGTTTGAAGTCTATAATAGCCTCAGTTGCAGGGGAAAACACGACTTTACTTTATTATATATATATAAACATATATATACATATATATATATATATATATATATATATATATATATATATATATATATATATATGTAGTCTAAAGAAGCTTTGAGTCATTTTAAACAAAAAAAGAAAACGCAGTTTAAATTCCAAGAGAAACTAACTAAATCCAAGATTTCGCAGACTTAGCACTTGCATAAGCCGAGCCACCGTTGGTAAATTCATAAATCAAAAAGGGGATTCAAGTATCTAACAGTGAACCAAAAGCAGGGGACCTTAACTTGAGCGTGAAATATTAAAAACGGGGATTATCAGCTGTTTACCATGTACCTGTTTCGGAGATTTAAAAACAGGCCAGTTATAATGGCTCTCCAATGGTACTAATCAAACGACCACTTCCCCAATAATCAAATATAGAAATAATTTAGCTTTAATTTGACTAATATATACATAAATAAATAATATAATAATAATAATAATCTATTAATAATGGGGTTTATGTATCTGTCTGTTTGTCTGTCTGTCTGTCTGTCTGTCTGAAGCCAAAACTATACAATTTAAGACTATTGTACTTATGAAATAGTATAGTATATACTATTTCAGACTAATGTACTATCTTTAAATGCTCAAATCAGGGGAATAGTGTAGTGTAGTATATGTTCTGTTGACATGATACCATCCTCCCAGGCATGTTCTCCTCCTTTTGTGAGAGGTGTGGAGGTAGTGTAGTATCTGTTCTGTTTTCATGATACCATCCTCCCAGACATTACCTCTTTCTTCTTTTAGAGGTGTGGAGATAGCATTGTATCTGTTCTGTTGTCATGATACCATAGTCCCAGGACTGCCCTCTTCCTTTTTTGAGAGGTGTGGAGGTAGTGTAGTATCTGTTCTGTTGTTTCACATTATCATTTTTTATTTTCATTACGTTGTTAAGACAAGGTGTTTTGTTGTAAATTGAAGTTAAGCAAGACATATCCTAGCCATTAGTAAATGGGTTACCATTTTTGAAAAATAAATTTTCGTCTAGTGTTTGTGTATAGACATTATAATCCCTTACAAAAAATATTTAAAAATGACACAGATGAAATCAGGTCACATTGGTTTATGAGAAGATGTCTATTTCTTGTTATGCAATAATCATTTTTAAACATTACATTTACTAGAGTAGTGTCTTTTTCGCGTGAGCCAAAAGTCAGTTAACATAGAAACACAAGTGACCGTGTTCTAGTCTTTTGGAAAACATACTATTTTGGCAAATTACTTTATTTACAAAATACATTTAATCATATATATTAGTAGCTTCTTTCCAGTGTTTGTATAGACACAATAACCCCCGCCTCAAAAATAAAAAAATAAGACACAAAAATAAGCATCCCTACGTATGAACATTCATAAAAAGAATGTCCATTCTTCGTTATGCAATCATATGAACGTATCAATATTCATTTTTTAGACATTCAATTTAAATTTATTATTGTAGTCGCTGCGTTGCGCACACGTTTCCATAGAACTACATGTGACACTTTTTAGGCTTGAACGCTTTAGTTGGGATTAAAATGCATATTTTGAAAAAATACTTTATATACAAATTATATTATTAAAATGAAATATATCTATTAACATAAATAGTACCTTACCTCTAGTGTTTGTGTCTAGACACTGTTATGTGCACTCGACAAATTAAAAAATTTAAACACGTGAGATAATGTCTCGTCTTAATATGCAATAATATGAATATTTAAATATTTGTTTTTATTATACATATAATTTTGATTCAATTAATTTAACTTTTATATAGTTGTGTCTTTTTCTATCAACGTTTTTTTTTTCAGATAAAGAATCATTTTTATTTTGAATCCGTTTTTTAAGAGAGTCCCAAGATGGAAAACTACGATAAAATAGAATCGTGTATTCATGTTTCAGGTTCAGAATAACACGAATTTTAAACAATTGTAAAAAATTATTATGCTATGAATTTTTCTTTAGTGATTAGAATATATATATATATATATATATATATATATATATATATATATATATATATATATAGGATACCTACTAGACACTACCCTTGGGTGTCTTCGGTCTCTCTGTACAGGAGTTTGTTAGAGACTCTGACATGAGGATACTTTTTACTTGAAGTAAACCCTGACCAAATATAAAAAAAATGGTGTGTGCTGTCTCCTCAAGCCATCCAGTACGTCTCCCAAATTGCGGACGGTGCCACCTCCTCTATTCATAGAGAGCAGCTTCGAATAAAGAATTAGAAGCCGTTGACAATGAGGAAATTAATAAAAAATATGAATAAAAACAAAAATAAATACTGGCAGGCCGGCACCCAGGATAAAAAGGGCCCATCATCCCGTTCATACACCAGGCGGGAAGATGTAAGCAATGGTGTAAACCTTCCTGCATCTGGAAATGGTGCTCCAGCGAATACAGAGGCCACCCAGGGTCAGCCATCAGGCCTTGAGACAAAAGGTCCTGGCCCCCTATCTCCGTCAAATACATCAACAACAAAAAAGAAACACAAGAGGCTTAAAGGTCCAACCATGGACTGTTGCACAATAGGAGGTGCTATTGTTTTGCTACCACTACTCAAAGTTTGAAAAGTAGAGCACAACATCCAATGATATTCTAGCTGATAAGATTCAAGAATCTACCCTCCTCGAAGATATATATATATATATATATATATATATATATATATATATATATATATATATATATATATATATATATATATATATATATATATAATACATATATATTAAGCCCCTCGGTGATGTAGACTGTCAAAAAGCTCGAATGCAAAGTTCCGAATACGTTCGTCGAACACTCTCGACTAGTCTTCTTTCTGTTCCCACTTCTAGGTACATATAGATCTTAATTTGTCCTAATTACGTTACAGTTTCCTATTGACCGAGTCGATATGACGACTGCTTGCAGATTATAGGCTGACTCTGTGAACCGGGTTCGCGCCTCCTGACCGTGTGAAATTGTTGCTTTCCGGCACTGATGAGATCAATAAGTTTTAAACGCTAGCGTCTGTAAGTATGTATGTATATATATAATTTTACCTGATTTTCTTTAAATTCAATGGGTTAATGGCTCAATCGTATATACATTACTGTAACGCAAAATGTAATATAATTATATAAAACTCAATGCCTGTGTGTGTTTTTGTGTGCCCTATTGAAATAAAAGTGATAGAATCTACATCAAATTTAAAAGTGTTCTTTTGTTGTTTTACTGACTTCATGTGCGCGTTCCGGCTTCTTTCCGAAATTCTCTTCTTCTCTCCAGCCTTTTTCTTTATTTGTTTTTGTCACCTGAAGATTATTCGACTACTAATCGATAACGTTCGTGATATATATGGAACATACAATGTGTTTTTATTTTATTTTGACACAAAAAATATCATTATACAAATTCAAAACATAAAAAAGGTATAATCAATCAAACATATCACAGTCATACTTAGATGGGTTACCATTTCGAAATACCAGGTGCTGTAATCCAAACGCTAAACGCATGTGTCTAAATAGATACAATAATTCTAAGTGGCGACAGACTAGCATCCTGTCTAAAGTGCTATTCATGTCATTCGTTTTACTTAACGTTATTATACCGCGGATGCGCACTGAACCGAAGTGACTTATGGACTGAGAAAGGGACTACTAGTATATGATTACCTGTTAATAAATTTCACAATGCTTTCTGCAACCAAACCATATTTGGTAAATCAAACTTAAGTTTATATCTGACTTGTCCACCAAGTTTAACTTCTGAATGACCCACAGTCTTTTTCTTAATCATCGTTCAGTGATATACAAAGACACTTTAATGATCGTCTAATCAGTAAACGATGTGATCTTGAATGAACTTCACACTCACCGGACAATAACGCCACGGGTTTTATTTCCGTGGAGTTATATCAAAGATAATGCATATCAAAACTATCCCTAACTTAAAAATATCACCATAGTCGAAATCAGAGAGGAGGGCGTCACAGTTATTGAGGATTTTGTACGTCGTATCCAGGTATGCTTATTGTTGAACAGCGATAAAACAAAGACTGTGGAAAAGTTAATTTGTATTCTATATAATTGGATTGTATGAGAGAATAGTGAATTTTATTACCGATTTCCTGGTTGGAATTGATAGGGCGCCCCTATACTACGTTCGCCAACAGAAATCAGCGTTTACTGCTGAGATCTGTGGTTGTTGGTGTCTTTTTAAGACAAATATCTTAATTATATTTTCTGTTTTTCAACTCAAGAGCCAAAATATTCAGATACTTTTTAAATTTTGTTTAAGAACACATTTCACGATTCCAGGTCAAAGAAAGAAAGAGAAAGAGAAAGATGAGATAGGAAGAAAATAGTAAGAGAGAGAGTATGAGGGAGAGAAGGAAAGAGAGAGAGAGAGGAAAGATAGAAAGGAAATAGTAAGATAGAAGGAGAGGGGAGAGAGAGGGTGAAAGAGTAAGAGAAAGAGAGGGAGAGACAGGAGAAAATAGTAAGATAGAGAGAGAGGGGAGAGAGAGAAGGGAAAATGGTAAGATAGAAACAGAGAAGAGAGTGAGGACGAAAGAGTAAAAGAGGGAGAGAGAGAGAGGGGAGAGAGAAGGGAGAAAGAGAAGGAAAAATAGTGAGATAGAAGGAGAGAGGAGAGAGAGTTTATTACGGTCGTCATCCTGTTGATGTGAATGTCAACTCTAGATTGTTTATATATATAAAAAAACATCAGTATGTCCACATTAGCCACCTGTCACGCAGGGCATGCTGTTTACATTCCTAAAAATGTATTTCTTCTATTATAAAATCATTAACACATTCCATTCTCTCACCCCCCTCTGCCCAATAACCTGGTTAAAACGCACATGGCTGATGATAGACATTATATATTTTCGGATTTCTTAATTCTTTATCCAATCCAATCGAGAAATGTAGACGGACTTTCATTCAACGTTGGCCGATTTATTTATTACAGGTGATGAAACTCAGGTAGATGCATTTTTTCTTTGTTAATGTGATACACGCTATTGTATTACTACTTGTTAAGACGCAGTTTAGGTATCCATCATGCATTATCTGTTCTTTGTGTATCATCAATATCTACCGTGAGGTTACGTATTCCGTTTCCCTTTTTATGTTACTGTTAATAACAAATGGGGGGGGGGCTGATGGGTAGTAAAGGACCCGATTCGTCGAGCTAGATCATATTTTTCTTTTAATTTCATTCAACATAAAACAAGGCACATTGCCACTGAGACGTAAGATGCGACTGTAGAATTAGGGGCCAGACTTATAGGGGGCAGACTTATAGGGGCATCTTTAGTGGGAGATGTGCAGTGAGGTGTCAGTTCACATCACATTCATGTTTGTACAGTCAGGGAAACAGTGAGTCGGGAAGGAATTCCTAAGGTAAGCGGTTCTTCTGTGAAGGAGTAGGATTTTGCTGCTTGTCGGGTATTTACGTTGAGAGGGTTCAGATGCAGCAACCTCATCGGAGCACATTCAGTAGAAGTACTTGTAAAACAAGCCTATATTTCTTTTTAAAACAAACTTTTCCAGAGTACAGGCCAGGGAGAGAGAAAGAGAGAGAGAGAGGTAAAAGTGTGTGTGGGGGGGAGATTAGGGTCATAATAGTTTTAACATGCAACCCTCTTCTTAATACTCAGTCAACGTTTATTTCTTACAGTCGTTATGAGGTAGAGAGTACTTTTTATGTACTTACGGATCACCGTTTATCAAAGACCAATGGCCACTCGAGGATAAGCGTTAAAATGATAGAAACAGAGACAGGGAAGAGAGATGGAGCTTTGAAAATTTTAGTTCAGTTAATCGGTTAGCGAAACAACCACCTTCAAGCTAATAAATGAGCGAGTAAACACGTGGAGTCAACATAAATCCACACAGACGATCACGAAGGAATATCCAAAACGACATTTAAAAACACAATTCTATTCGTCACGATAAATGAAGTTATTCATTACTTAGTGTTTGTTTGTCTGTCTGTTTGCTAATCTACATCATAACAGATGGTCGGATATTCACGAGAATATAACCAGCTATAGAGATTAGAAGCATTAACATTTAACACGGAATTAGACACTAATTCTCTTCTGTATAAATATCATAAAATGAAGTATTTACACTTCCCCAAATTACACCTTGTGTCTTTTCTTTTTCAATGTATAGCAATATTTAGATACGTGTTTGTACAAATAAGGTTAACATCTATAAAAATTCTACGCAAGGTAAAAATTAAGCAGATAATAGACAATTTGATTTAGAAGCAAACTGTTAATTAACAATTATAACGATGTGGCAGGATATGACGTCCTGAGCGTAAGTACGTAAGAGAAAAGCGAGTTACTGACTCTGTGAATTAGACGTCGAAGTGATGAGACGTCAGTTTCGAGTCCTTCTCTGTCCTACGGGGGTTGGAAGAGAAAATGTATTTCATCTTGATGTATTTGCTGCAAATTATTGCAAGAATGTTAAGGATCTTAATCGGGTGCACCCATAATGGTGACAGGTGTGAACGCACTTGATACGGACACGCATCTGGACCCCAAATCAAGATATGATGACTGATTATAGAAAACAAAATATATGTTCCTTTAAGTCAATCAACCTTGTCAGAAATAAAAACAATAATGTGGGATTGTCACACATAAACTAATTGTTGATTTAAACCGATTGCAAAAGTTAGTAGTACTAGACAATACTCTGTTGTCGAATGAAACGCATAGGAGCGTGGCTACACTGACAGTGAAGTGCCACAGTGAGCATTTGCAGAATTGTTATATGATAATAACCCGAAATTGATGACATACGTCGATTGTCAATTTGGGTTTTAGACAAACCACTCTGTTGACTTCCTATGCGTGTATCTTCATTTCTCATTATCCCACAATTCGTCACCGCCACCAAATATAAAGATATATCATTACATTTTTATATATCATTGTGTTGTCATTCCTTTAAGCATATAAGTAAATCTGTATTGACTAATACAGAGTTATTTCCCTTTGTTTTGTCTACATTTCACTTTTTTGTAAGAGGACGCATGATCATTTTATATTTCAGTCAGGTAAATAGGAGAGGGGTGGGGCTGGCACAGTGGTTAACGACACGGACTGACAACATGGGTGTTCCAAGTTCAAATCCAGTTCGTACCACAGTAACCTTCATGTGGCCACTCCTGTACGTACCCGATGTCTTTGTAGAAAGAACTCTAACTAGAAAGATATTGGGGCAATCGATACCAACAATAGAATCATCTGATTTATACGAAATGAATGAATAAGTTATGTAAATTACTAATGGTAATATAAATAATACCGGGTAACGCCGGATAGGGAAACCTAGTATTTTTTTGTGATAGACATATGACATCCTTCTGAGAGCCTTTTCTATCGGTCAATCAGACGTATAATTTGAATCCTAAACTACGTAGATAGGACGAACTGTCCGTTGGTTGGTTACGCTTATGTGTTTAACATTTAATTTTGTCTTTCACGCTAAAATTTAAAATAGTATTTCGTTGGTCCGCCATTTGAAATAACATGCCCATCGATAAACGCGTAGATCAAATGAACACATCGTATTTTAGATGCGTCCGGCGTTTGATCTGTAACACTTAAATATAACTTTTAAATACACCCACGCGCATATATAAGAAGATCTGTCTGTTCGTGAGTCTGTCAAGAGTAAGTTTGAAATGACATTTTAGTTGGTCTGTCAGGCATAAATAAGACGCCTATAAGAAACATTGCCTTTCAGTCTGTCACGCTTAAGTTTAAAATATAATTTTCCTCAGTCTGTCATCCTTAAGTTTATTATAACATTTTAATCTATCTTTAATGTTTAGCTTGAAATAAAATTTTCGTTGGTCTGCCAAGCTTAAGTTTGAGGTAAACTTCAAGTCGGTATGCTATGTTTCAGTTTAAAATAATTATTTTTGGTCTGTCTGCTGTAATATTGAAATACATTTTTCGTCAGTCTGTCACCCTTTCATTTGAAATAAAATCATCACCAATCGGCCACGCTTACGCTTAAAATAGTATCTTCGCCAGTCTGTCACGCTTAGTTTGAAATAACATTTTCGTAGATCTGTTTCTCTTATATTCATTGTCAGTCTGTCACGCTTATGTTTAAAACATAATTTTCCCTAGTCTGTCATGCTTAAGTTTATGATACAATTATTATCGGCCTGTCATGTTTAGTTTGGAATAAAGTTTTCGTCAGTCTGTCAAGCTTAAGTTAAAAAAAGAAGATTTTTTCAGCGTTTCATGCTCAAGTTTGGAATATAATTACCATCGGTCTCTCACGATTAAGTGTGAAATCAATTTTTGTCTGTCTATTAATTACGCTTCAGTTTGAAATAAAACCATTGTCTATCTGGCATGTTTAAGCTTTGAATGAAATTTACGTCTGTCTGTCTGTCACGTTTAAGTTTGAAATGAAATTTTCGTCTGTCTGTTACGCTCAGGGTTGTAAACAGTACTTTCAGATACGTACACGTATTTCTATAATACGTTATGTCCGTCCGTCAGTCTGTCACGCTTGATTTTGACATTGCATTTTCATCGCTAAAAGCCCGGATAAAAATAGAAGTACTTTAAGAATATGTGTTCTCGTTAATTTCTTTCCTTGGTAAAAGACAGGCTTTTATTATGAAGACTACGATAAAGGTAGTTCATGTGGAATTTGGTTTTTATAGATTCGGTCTTTATCTTTCTTTTTTGTGTGTGTAGGGAGGGGATTGGCGGCAGAGTGAATCGCAGACAAAAGGAAACCAAAGACTCTTTCATCTCACTAATTAAGACACGTAGATGGGCACGACAGTATCTATATTTATAAATGCAATTCAGATATATCAGGAGAGTAAACATGTGAACGAAGAACTGTAGGAAAAAGACTTATCTCACTTTTTTTCGTCCTCTTTCTCCCCCTTTCTCCCCCTCTCTCTCTCTCTGTTGGCTTATCATTTTACGGTGCAATGGATTATGGTTTGCACAAGTACTTGCTTTCATTCCGCTGACGACATAAACAACATTATTTTAATAAGCTGTCATAGACGACAGTGTTAACAAACAAGTAAAGAAAATGGTCCGATTGTCTCAATGATCTTGTTGAAAGTGAGATATCGCTTATCAAGATCACGGACAAAATGGAAGCGTGGTAGCAAGTAAACGTGTTCAGTGTCAACACGAGATGGCGATAAAAGGGCACGATAAGAATTATGCGAGACAGATGGAAGAATTCGAGGAAACTCTTGGAAATGAATAATAATAATAATAATAATAATAATAATAATAATAATAATAATAATAATAATAATAATAATAATAATAATAAGAAGAAGAAGAAGAAGAAGAAGAAGAAGAAGAAGAAGAAGAAGAAGAAGAAAGAACATTGTGAGAGGATATGAACGCAAATAAGAATAATAATGTTCGGAAAATAATGTTCGATTTTTCGACTCAATTCTAAATTATCAATTTAACTTTTTATTAATATGTTTAATTTTTTAGGAAATAGATTAATACTTTGTATTATATATATATATATATATATATATATATATATAATTGAAACGGTTTTTTTAAACCAATAAAATGCACATGCTTTTTTTTAAATAAACATATTTATTTATATAAATAAATAATATCTTTATTTAAAATACCTCTGCATTTTACTGGTTTAAAAGAATCCGTTTCAATTACAAAATTTAACTGCATTCTATAAAATGGAACTCTTTACTAATATATATATATATATATATATATATATATATATATATATATATATATATATATATATATATATATATATATATATATATATATATATATTAGTTTGGACTGAAATAACCTGCAACACTATTTCTGTCTGACGTGATAATATATTTATTCCTATAATCATGCTTTTTAGACGTGAAGACTGACTACACACATCTGGATAAGCTCACATCCGGGGGAGGGGGGGGGGGGGTTACATTGATGGAATACGAATTTCAGTTTCTTAGATCCGGTGTAATTTTATGGTTCATTAAGGAATCTGACTCAACATACAAGTCAACCACTTAGTCCTCAACTTAGATATTCTTCTTCATCTTCGCCATCGTCTTCTTCTTCTTCTTCTTCTTCTTCTTCTTCTTCTTCTTCTTCTTCTTCTTTATATTATTATTATTATTATTTACTCACTAGGAGTTCTCACTAGGAGTTCTCACACTGGTCATCAGTTATTGCTCACCGACAACCGGTGGTATTCCCTGGAGTCTGAGAGAAAGCAAGTCTCCCAAGATTTCCAGTATTCTCCATCTCTTTTCGATAGCCACCGCAAATAAACTTGCAGTATAATAACAGCGATTTATCGCTGGTAAGGACAATTGGTCTTCTCTGGGATTTTGGTGGCAATAAGCCTCCCCAATGTCTCAGCAGTCTCTGCACTTCCAGTAGATGTCTGGTTTGTGCTGTCCCTCCTCGGTCTTCTCATCCTCCTTGACCCTACGCAAATATTTTGTATGGTGTCAGTCTAAGCTGGTACCTTTTTTTATTATTATAATTTTTAAAAACTTTAATTAATTTTGTTTTTTATTTATTTTTTTATTTACTTTTTTTAGAGGGCGGGGGGTCTGATGGTGTTTCTTGCTATTTCTGTTCATTGGTTCATTTTTGTGTCGTGTCAGTTGAGGCCGTGTAATTTATTAGGGGGGGGGGCTTATGTTCTTCCTGTGGTTTTGTTTTCCTACTGTAGTAGATTTCGTGTGACCCTTCGTAGCTTATGCGGGTTTATTATTATTATTTACTCACTAGGAGTTATCACACTGGTCATCGTCAGTGGTCACCCACTGCCGACAACCTGTGGTATTCCCTGGAGTCCGAGTGACAACAAGTCTCCTCAGGCCTCCAGTATGCTCCACCTCTTTTCGTTCATCACCGCTGATGACCTTGCGGTAATCGCAACAGCCACCTACCAGCGATTTCCCGCTGATAAGGGCCATTGGTCCCCTCTGGGGCCCGAGTGGCAACAAGCCTTCCCAAGGTCCCAGAGCTGTCCGCGCTCTTCCAGTGGAGGTCTGGTTTGCGCTTTCCCTCCTCGATTATTATTATTATTATTATTATTATTATTATTATTATTATTATTATTATTATTATTATTATTATTATTATTATCATTATTATTGTTGTTGTTGTTGTTGTTGTTGCTGCTGCTGTTGTTGTTGTTATCATCATCATCATCATCATCATCATCATCATCATCATCATCATCATCAACATCATCATCATTAGTATTATTATTGTTATTATTATTATTATTGTTATTATTATTATTATTGTTATTATTGTTGTTATTATTATTATTGTTATTATTATTATCATTATTATTATTATTATTATTATTATTATTATTATTATTATTATTATTATTATTGTTATTGTTATTATTATTATTGTTATTATTTTTATTATTATTATTGTTATTATTGTTGTTATTATTATTAATGTTATTATTATTATCATTATTATTATTATTATTATTATTATTATTATTATTTACTCACTAGGAGTTCTCACACAGGTCATCAGTGATTGCTCACCGACAACCGGTGGTATTCCCTGGAATCTGAGTGACAACAACTCTCCCCAGATTTCCAGTATTTTCCACCTCTTTTCGATAGCCACCGCAAATAAATTTGCAGTATCACAACAGCCGTTTACCATTGATTTCTCGCCGGCAAGGACCATTGGTGTTTTCTGGGGTTTGGGTGGCAGTAAGCCTTCCCGAGGTCTAAGCAGTTTCTGCACTCCCAGTGGAGGTCTGGTTTGTGCTGTCCCTCCTCGGTCTTTTCATCCTCCTTTACCCTATGCAGATATTTTGTGTGATGTCAGCCTAGAGTGGTACCATTTTTTAAAAATTATATATATATATATATATATATATATATATATATATATATATATATATATATATATATATATATTTATTTTATTTTTTTAGGTTTTATTATTATTATTTTTTATTTTTTATTTTATTTTTTATTTTTTTATTTTATTTATTTTTTAATTTTTATTTTTTTAAATATTTTTTATTCATTTTTTTTTTTGGGGGGGGGGAGCTGATTATTTTTTATTTATTTATTTTTTGAGGGGAGCTGATTATTTTTTATTTATTTATTTATTTTGTGGGGTGGGGTGGTGAGCCTATGGTGTTACTTGCTATTTCTGTTCATTGGTCCATTTTTGTGTCGTGTCAGTTGAGGCTGTAGTAATTTACTGGGGGGGGGGGGGAGGGGGGCTTATTAAGTGATGTTCTTGCATTTTCTGTTTCTTTGTTTGTGGTGTGTTCTTTCATTAGTTTTGTTTTCTTCCTGTGTTAGATTCCGTATGATCCTTCGTAGCTTATGCGGATTAGTTTCGGCATTCAATAATTTTTCTTAAGATTGTAGCTGTTTTGATCATTGCTGTCCTTTGTATAGTTCCAATGATTCCTTTGATCCCAATTTCTCCCAGTCGTTTTTCCAGGTTTTTGGGGATTGTTCCTAGTGCTCCTACGATTATTGGTATTATACTGACTTTCTTCATGCTCCATATTCCTTTCAGTTCTCTGGCTAGTTCTGTGTATTTGCTTCGTTTTTCTTTTTCTTTGCTTTTCACTCGGTTGTCTGCTGGAACGGCGAAGTCTACGATTTTGCAAGATTTTCCCTTCTTGTTGATTATTATAACATCCGGTCTTCTTGCTTGTATGAGTTTGTCTGTTTGTATATCCATATCCCAGATGAGTTTGTGTTTTTCGTTTTCCAGTACTGTTTCTGGCTTATGTTTGTACCATTTGTCTGCGTATTCGAAATTCAATTGTTTGCACAGTTCCCGATGTACTGCTTTCCCCACACAGTCATGTCTGTTCTTATACTCGTTCTGGGCTAGTTTGCTACATTCACTTATTATATGATTTATTGTTTCGTCTCTTTGTCCACAGAGTCTGCATTTACTGTTTTCCTGAGTTTTATCTATTTTAGCTTTAATGTAGTTTGTCCTAATTGCATTGTTCTGTGCAGCCATCAGTAGAGATTCCGTTTCTCTGTTCAAGTGTCTTTTTCTTAGCCATGTCCAGCTGTTTTCGTTGGTTTCTTCTCTTGTCAGTCTTCTGAAGTGTCCATGTAGTATTTTTTCCCCACTTTTCTTTTCTTGCCGTTTTGTTTCTGATTTCGGTGCTTCCCGAGTTGTTCGTTGGATTGGTGTCCCTTGCTGCGGTGATAAGGATTTCCCTGTGTTGAGTTATGTATTTTTCCAGCTCTTTTTTTGAGTCTTCCACACAATCTTCTATATTTAACACTCCTCTTCCCCCTTCGTTTTTTTCATGTAGAGTCTGTCCGTATCGTCTTTTGGGTGTAGTGCATTGTGCATGGTCATTAGTTTTCTGGTCCTCTGGTCCAGGTTCCTGAGTTCCTCTTTGGTCCAGCCTATGAATGGTCCAGAGTATCTTATTAGTGCTACTGCTCAGGTGTTTATTCCTTTTACTAGATTCCTGCTATATAATTTCGTTTCTAGGAGTTTTCTTGTTCTTCGTAAATATTCTTTTCCAATCTTCGTTTTCATTTCCGTAGATTTGATGGTGTCTGCCTCCAGAACTCCAAGATATTTGTAACTATCCTGTTCGTCTAGCGCCCTCATTTCCTCTTGGGTGGGGAGTTCTATTTTCTCTGTTGTCTACAGTTTTCCTTTTTTTATTTCTAGTAGTGCACACTTTTCCATTCCGAATTCCATTTGGATGTCGTGGCTGAAGATTCTGGTCATATTTATAAGTTTTTTCAGTTCCTTTTTGCTTTTTGCAAATAGTTTTAGGTCATCCATGTACATCAGGTGGTTTACTCTTATTTCTGTGTCTGTAAACTTGTATCCGGCATCACATTTTCTGAGTATGTAGTTTAGTGGCATTATAGCTATTATGAACAGTAGTGGTGATAGGGAGTCTCATTGGAAGATGCCTCTCTGTATCTTTATCTCAGTCAGCTGTTGTCCTCCGGCTGTCAGTTCCATGTCTCCATGTTTCCATTGCTTTCTTAATAAGATTAATCATCCTTTCAGGTATTTTGTATATTTTCAAACATTCAATTATCCATGCTTGAGGGATTCTGCTGTAAGCTTTTTTGTAGTCAATCCATGCCATGGATATGTTCGTTTTCCTGTTTTTTACCTCCTTCAGTATCTTTTGATCGATGTATAGCAGGTCATGCGTCCCTCTTTTCCCTTTACGGCATCCTTTTTGTTCTTCGGGGAGTAGTCCACGTTTGTTTAGGGACTGGTTGTTCTCTCAGTTGTGCCGTCAGGATTTTCCACATTGTTGGTAAACAGGTAATTGGTCTGTAGTTGCTTGGGGTTGTTCCTTTTGTGGCTTCTTTTTGTATAAGCGTTGACCTTCCTTTGGTCATCCACATTGGTATGTCTGTTTTGTGGATACATTCTCTCAGTTTCTGCGCCAGTTTTTCATGTAGGGTTATGAATTTTTTAAACAATTATTATTATTATTATTATTATTATTATTATTATTATTATTATTATTATTATTATTATTATTATTATTATTATTATTTAGAGAGACACATGTGAGCTGTTTGTCTGTAACCGAATCTCAAACTCTACTTTTGTCACAGTTTCTTTAATTTTCCTGTCTTTTTTCTTTTACATAAATTGTCGATCATCAAAAAATAAACTTCCTATCTATCTATCTATCTATCTATCTATCTATCTATCTATCTATCTATCTATCTATCTACACACATATATATATATATATATATATATATATATATATATATTCATGTATATTTTATAATTCCTGGTATCAGCCAAAAAAATTGTATGCCGAAAATAATAAAACCAATTTCCTGAAAAGATGTGGATTTTCCCTTTATTACATTTTATTTGTGGTTCAAATCTAAATAAAAATATGTTATATCATAGCTGTGGCCTGGCACTATTGAGATATAAAACTATGTTATGTTATTAAAACTTTACATTTAGAATACTTAAAATTTTAAATATAAATATAACTTATCTACTTTTCTTAAACTATTGAATTCATATATACAACAACACAAACACTAGAAACTAAACTCGCGAGATTAAGGACACCGTATGTGACCGGGTCATAAGTCGATAGTTTCAAAACATCGAATTATGAACCGGTCACATTCGGTATGTTTAACCCTGCGGGTTGAGTTTTCAGTGTTTCAATGAAGTCAAATGTTCCTAGTGAACATCAAACTAATGTATAGTGTTCATTATGTATATGTATATGTACATGTATATATAGCACTAGATAAAGTGAACGAATAAAATCATGTGCGACTCAAATTTTATTTGCATTCAATGTTCAAGCAAAGTTCTTTAAAGTCCTTCACTCATGAGAATTCAAAGAAAATCTTCTCCTCAGAGGACCATTACCACAATATATATATATATATATATATATATATATATATATATATATATATATATATATATATACATACATACATACATACACACACACATATATATATATATAATTACAAAAATTATAAGGATGAATAATGGGTACATGCTGCAGAATCACGTTGACACACCGGTACCCGGTTTTAGATCGTTGAACCTGGCCAGTACTACAATAGGTGCCCATTTTGGAACTCAGGTGCTGCAGAATAGTTTCACTCGCACTGGATTTCCTCTTCCCAAGTGATGGTGATTCGCAATTGAATTCCTGCGCAGACACACTTACAGAAACTATCCGTTATTAACTAGTATTCTAATGCTACTGATAATGTTTATGTATTCAGTGTTTCATTTTTTATTATCGCTCATGTTTGAATTCATGTTTTGAAACATAACAAAATCAGAAATCGATGACGTCACGCCAAAGCTCTAGTTATTTTGTTAAGGTAATGTTAAATAAACGAACTAGTAATACCTGGACTATGCCGACTTCTTCTAAAGGAGGAAGTTTACAGGGAATATCAAATTCAAAAACAGCCCCCAGCTGCATCTATATCCCGGCCATGAGAATATAACATGCAGCAATTATAATTACCAAACGGTTCTGCTCTGGTCTCACGTCGCTTAACTTCGGTGATCTAACGAGAACCGGTGTGTCAATGCGATTATGCCATATGTTTTTAATGTTATATACTCTATCTTATCTTATATATAAAGTAAAGACGTTTTTTCCCCTGTACCTTCTCGGAGAATAGGAAAATAACCACATGCATCACAGGCTACTAAACTCACCATTACATTACACTTATTCACTCGAGCGTGTTTTAGTATATCTGTTATTCTTTATTCCAAACAAACACTGAATATTACATTCGGCCCGGCCGCCACGACTCTCCGAAATACCAACTCCATATAGGTGGTAGTAAAAACTTTTCTCCCTAACAATTATGTACTGTGACTACACTCATCGACACCGGGAACTAATAAACACAGTATAATTTTAACAAAACACCCATTGTTATTTCGTATTTGTCTGGCATTATTATACTACATAATATTAAGCAATACGCAAAAACTTAACAACCGCTCCCTTACACTCCGATGATTATTCGCGAATATCAGATTACGTTACTTGTAATTCTACCTATAACTTCTACATTTACATTCATTCCGGAATTAACCGAATGAAATTAACGAACACAGTTCCAGCGAGATTGAATCATTCAAGATGGCCTCTAGAAATTCTTGATCGAATCGACTTCTTACTTAATTGAATAAGCGCCAACATACTGGTAGAGCCCGAAATATTTTCATTTTCCAAATCATACACCTACAAGACGTATATTATAGAAATCTTGGCCAACTCCTTTACTTCATCACCAAATGCCGTAAACTCTGTCATAGTTGAACTTTATATTCAGTCGATAAGCTTAGCTTAATTGGGGTATTTACACATACTTTTTAAACTGGAAACATTGGGACAATGGTTTAGAAGTTAGGTTTCATAATCGGCGTTCGATCCCAATCTACGCTAAGACTTTTTTTCTTTTTCGCTACGACTTTTTTTTTATTATTTAAAACATTCCCCAACACGGTAGATGAACAATAGGCCGTTTCTTTTTTTTATTCGACGTCATGCAATAGGTAGTACTTTCTCCCGTGCAACGCCGGGCCACGGTTTCCGCTAGTTTAAAATAAAGTACAAATAGCTCTATTAGTAGAGCCTAAGACTGAATATCTGAAGGATTTTAGTTTCGATCTCTGATCATGGCACCCGCATTATTTTATTGACCATTACTATAATATTTTCTATTTCTTAAAATATTAGTTAAAATATCTGATATTTCGAAATGAGACAACACTTGGCTGACAGAAAAAAAATGTGACTGACAGAAAAATTGTGATGGGCAGACAGACAAAATCTCTATTTCCATAAAATTCTGCTTATATTACTTTTAAAAAGAAATGAATAAAGAATTAAGTATTTCTCAAATCTACAAATCCTTTCACTCTTTTAAAATATTCAGTATTCCAAGATTGTTGGATTTTTTTAGCGGAAATTAAAAAAAATGTGCGATAAATTGCCTGATGAAAAAACGTGGCTCATTAATTTGCAACTTTAATTAACTGATAAAGTGTTTGAGCCGTTGAGCGATGTTGTTGATTGCGCTGAAACACATTATTATAATACGCATCTACTGTTTGATGGTTAACATCATTCCTACAATTGGTTGTGTATTCTTCTGAAGGACATGATCTTTTAAAAAATCTCCTAAATAAATATTTGGTGGGGTTCGATCCGGTGAATGTAGTGGCCGTTCTGGAACACGATGCCTTCTGATTAGACCGCATGCAAAGCGACAAAGTGGGATAACTAGAGTAGAAAGTGGACCTTGGGTTTACTTTCGGTAGCCACGTAACTATCGCTTTGTCGTTGAGTCCTCAAATTCCATGAGCGATGCATCTGACAAATAGCATTGCTGTTTTCAGGGTCGGAATCTATCAATCTAACACTTATCGTTGGCTAGTTTTTGACCGCCGAGTAGTATTTTTAGCTCCTTACATCAATTGGCTTCATGCCTTGTCTGGAGCGATTTCCATAAAAAAACATATGAAGGGCTTGCTGAAAATAGAGAATATGTAATCCATATGACATCAAGACAGTATTCAGGATCGACGTCTGCTGATTACTCAACCTATAAAGCGATAAAGTGGACAACAGAGAATAGAAAGTTGACCTTGTGTTTACTTTCGGCAGCCTCGTAACTACCGCTTTTCTTTATTTTGTCCTTTGTTTCTGACCAAGGGGCAAACATTGCTGCTTTCTGGTTCGAAATCTATCCATCTTACACTTATTGTTGATTAGTTTTTAACCGTTAAGTTTTTAGCTATTTACATCAAGTGGCTTCATGCATTGTCTGAAGCGATTTACATAAAAAAGAAAACAAAACAAAAGCTCTATTGTGTGGGGGCATTGTTGCTCTTGCCGCATGCCAGAATGGACACCAAGTGCAACCAGAATTTAGTCAACAGAGTGATATAACACTCTTTATTAACCGTTACTGTTTTCCAATATCATTCTAAAACCAAAAAAAGCTCCGATTATGCAACGTTCCCAGATGGCTACTTACATGGCGCACATCACAAAGTGCAGTTCCCACTGAAGGACTGTATCTGCGGCTTGACACAAGTTTATATATACGTATATTTAACAGTTTAAATGCGACTGTAAAAGCTTATAAAAAGCAAGAATATTAGTCAACTATCACATTACTTTAACAAAATCAGTTAGAGTATTTTAGGAAGATGGAATATAACACTTTTCGTAGATGTGATTTAACAATTTTCAAAATGGCGTTTATCGCGTTTTGCATCCGAACTCTTCAAATATATTTCTGTATATGTACTTATTAATATATTTTATATATCACCTCATTGTGAGAATTTCGGCTCCGCATAGTGTTACACTTAATGTTTATTTTTTACTTACGTTGACCATTTTTGGATGATTCCGAAACGTTATCCTAACCCTAACCCTAGCCCTTGAAAAATACAAAATAATATCATTAATATTCGCGGAGCGATCAACTTCTAAATGGGCTACCATGTATATTTAAAAAGAAAATGCCAAAGCTCACGGAGGATTCCTTGATGTCGCACGCTATTGATATCGCCATATATCAATATTGTTCTAACAGACGTCGTTCTATTAGAAATTAAATATTCATACTACTGTCAATGAATTTAGACCGAAAAGATCTTATTTATAATTTATTCATTAAACATTTTATATCCATAAATCTAACAGATAAAGAGAAGGCTTTTCCACCCTTTCATTATCTGCTGTATATTTACCTATTAATATGTTTCATATGTTTTAAATATGTTATTATGTTTTATATGTTTTATAATAATCCGAGCGTGATCTAACATGTCTGCTATTTTGGCTAAATAAGTCTTATACTGCAGGAGAGATTTCTAATCTAGAATCAAATGTAATTCGACCGGCTGTGAACATGTAATAGTATATTTGCGCCAAAGAGAGTGTTAACATATACACATGTGTATCTGTGTAGATCTGTGTGAAATAAAAAGAAATATGCATATATATATATATATATATATATATATATATATATATATATATCTATATATACTTAGACAACATTCATTGATGCACGTTTGATTAAACAACAGGGCCAATTCTTGTTTGTTTTCATCGTCGATCAGAATTAAACACTGTTTAGCCGCCATAACATAAAACAATAATAATAATAGAAAGTCTTAATTCAGTTTCTCAATAAATTCACCAGTGCCTGAAGAAGACTCATGGGAGTCGAAAACGTTAGCAGTTTTGGCGAGTTCCTGTTCACACTCGAACAGAACATTAGATCATTATTACGTCAACATGAAACAGATCAATCAAAAAAGAAACAAACAGAAATTGTCAGTGTTGTTTAATCAAACGTGCATTAATATATATATATATATATATATATATATATATATATATATATATATGGGAAGAGAAGGATGAAAGTAATCCGACGTGATGGGAAAATGAAAAAGGAAAACCAAAAAATGGATGTTTTTTATGTGTACATCAACGTTTCGTCTTTATTTATAAGACTTCATCAGGATGATAAAATAGAGAAAAAATGTCATGCAAGCACAGATACATGTAGGGTAGACATATTGGGAAAATAGAATGAAATAGTGGCCAACTACTGGGTGGACGTCCGTATTTGTTGGAGAAATAGAAATGAATGTAGAGAAGAATGAGTGGGGAAAAAATGGAAGGATGGGGTGAGCCAGGACTACTGTAGCTGGTGGTAAGAGAAAGAGAATATATGAATTAGCTTTTTAATACAAGTTAAATAGTTACTTCTGTTTCGCAATCAATTATATATTCTTAAAAAGGAAAATATGTATTTCCAATAAATTTCATCGATGAGTAACTTCATCCAGATCAATATTTTCGTTATATTAAGTAATATTTTAAAGAGTTTCGGAGGACTTTTCTACTTACTAAGTGGTATCTATAAATACTATTAATACTATCGTTCGTAAATAAATAGATTTTATTTAGTAATATACTTATTGTAATTTGCACCGGTGTTAGTTTGTCTTTTTCTCCCACACGCGTTTTCATTGGCTAATAGCGATTAATTTGTTACAGTTGCTAACAATCGCTGCGTTTATTAGTGGAAGGGAAGAGAGAGTAGAGTGACGACAGACCGTTAAAGAATGATAGACAGGACGACAGAAAGACGCGAACTTAAAACTACTCATCGGTGTAATAAAAGTATAAATTGGACATTTACACAAAAAATGCCATCTATGAACTGTAAGTTTTAAGTTTACTAAACCCTTTTTAAGGAATGAGAATGCCCCGCCGCCATTTCTCCAGTGGCGCCTGCTCCCCATTATGCTCAACTTTTGATAAGAAAATCAACAACGTAGTGGGAGGTAATTTCTTTTACTAGATTATCTACTTCCATTCGCACCTCGTAAAATAAGCAAAATTATTACAGCTCAATTCTTATTTAATTAATTGATACAAGTGAAATTAAAGTTTAAAAGCAAGGGGTGCTACTGAACCGAAAGGGGGTACCATTCTCAAGCCGTCTGGTCTACAGCTGTAATGTGGCAATTTCCTTATATGTTGTTAGGGATTCGACATGGATGACCAAGTTTCTCCTTGACTCAAGTCGTTAGACCGTTGGTTCTTGTCCATGAAGGAGATAGTATTCATCACTGGTAGCCTTTTGTGATCTCAACTCAGCTTGCAATGTCAGTGACGAGATGCAGGTTTTTCAGGTTAATAAACTTCAGGCAGCCAGTCATCAAGCAGCAAGTCTTAGTCAATGCTGAGTCTAATTTTCTGGCATGCGTTGATCTCAATCAAATAGGACAACCATACACCGCAGAGGAATAACATAGGGCCAAGGCAGTACAGCTTAGTCTGTGTGTGCTGTGGCTCTCCACTTAGAATCGATCAGTTTCCGTAGGATTTTTTTCCGGGAGCTGTTTTTTCTTTTTGTCTATTTTATCTGTTTATTGAATGAAAAGGTGGGGGTCCAGACGTACGCCAAGGAAGACAGGATTAGTGCGATTCTCAAGTTGTATTTTATGTTTATGAGTTGGTTCCCAAGATAGAAAATCAAACATGAGTTTTGCAAGGTTGCATGCAACTGGTTACTCTTGTAGTATAGGATTAGCTCATATAAGGCTGGGTTGAGGTGTATTTATACTGATTCAAACGCACTCTATTGGGATGCTACGCAGAGGTCGTCAGCATAGATAGTGTTCTGATTTGTTGTTTGGTTATTAATGTAGGTGTTGTACAGTAATTGAGCCAGCACACTAAATGAAGTAAGCCATTCTTTTGTTCGGGCTCGCGACTTTTGTTGTTGTTTAGAGTAACGGTGATGCCAATGAGACGATGTTGTGTTTTGGGAAGTGGTTTTGTCAATTTCTTTTCGGTGATGCTCTGACTGACAAACACAATATCGGAATTATACCTTACTTTCCATAGTACGCTGTTGAATGACTTTAGTTGCTTTGCATCGTTGATCAGATTAAGTTGGTTAGTCATTGTTTCATTGCATACCCATCCGCATTATTTTTAACGTATCCCCATTGAGTGCTATTGCTATTGAAGTCACCTATAACAATCTTTGGTTTACCAGATGGTGATAGTATATCCGGCACCGCAAGTGGTGTAGGGTCAGTGGGCAACGTGGTAGTATCAAAGCTATGCTGTTTGGTACTTCGGTTTATTGTTAAGTCATCCATTACGAACAGGTCCTGCACCCATAGGTATTATAAGGGCCACAACCCAGATTGAGGAGAAAGATTAGCTACGAGAAACGAGAATGACTTCATGCATACCAGAAAATCCTGAGGTACGGTCTTCGTGGTCTCTGTGCAGATGTCCGATTCACATAACGACAACAACAATAACAGCATCACCACCACCACCACCACCACCACCACTAACAACAACAACAACAACAACAACAACAACAAGAAGAAGAACAACAACAACAACGGTTGAAACAGTAAACCAATTTCTTTTGGGTCGTACCTCGAATCTCACACGCTTATACGATAAATCTCGTTAATTACCCTGTAATTGAAAGCTAACAATAACTTTATCCTCAAAATTGGGATCTACGTTTAGAATATCGGTTAAGTGCACAGATCAATAAACCAATCTAAAATGTTCCAACGCTAAACACATGAGTCATGGGTCTTTTAATCCATTATTATACTCAAGGTGAGTTAATAAACGTGTGCTCTTATTTACTTGCCTCCACACGAGGTCAGAAGTATACATTTTAGACGTAACACGTAAGGAAAACTGTGGCACATTTGAGCCATTCAGGAAACAAAATGACAGGCCCGCAATAGCTTACACTTTATTAAACAACCCTGCCAAATATGAAGCCAGTACTAAAATCTATCCGTCCAATAAACAACAAAACATACGATATATACACTAACAAAGAATAAAAAATGTTGTATAAAAACAATCAATAGTATATTAACCAACAAAACCCAATACAAAGAAAGAATAAGATACATCATCTGGTTAAACACCCCCTACAAAAATACACCAACAACATCAGCAAATCATTCATAAAACTAGTAGATAAACATTTCCCCAAATCAAACAACGTTTCCAAAATTGTAAAGAAAAATAACTTCAAAATCAGCTAATGCTGCGCGCAAAATAGAAGAAAATATAAAGACATAACAACAAACACATAGCAGAAAAAATTTAAACATCCAAGTACCTACGAAAGAAAATCTAACGTGTAAATTTATGTTTATTCAAGTCCGACACTTAATATATAGTCATACACTGGAATACAAAGTAACAAAAAACAACAATATATTCTCTCATAATAAATGACAATTATACACTATTTAAAATCCTTATCGGGCTTAGTTCATCCCGGTGTGTGTTTGTCACACCAGAACAAATTCTTGAAAAAAGGGTTATTTCAAACACCAACGACCCATCCTACAGAAAAGCCCCCAAACGGAGAAACCCAGCAAAACACTACATACGAACAACAGAAGAAACATTCCATAAAAAACTATAAACATTCTCATTTAAGAACTCCAACAACACAACATTATCTGGATTTCAAGACAAAATATCACATCCATAAATGAGCTGGAAAACTATGAGATCAGGACCAGTCTGAAGAAACGGGTAAAATAGATGCATTCTATGTCTATATGAACTTTTTTTATGGAAGTCACTCCAGACAAGGCATGAAGCCACTTGATGTAAGAGGCTAAAACAAATACTATTTCAAGGTAAAAAAAACTAACTAACAATAAGTGTTATATGGATAGATTCCAACCCAGAAAACAGCAATTTATCCCTCTTCGTCAGAAACATCGCTCATATATTGTGAGGACTAAAAGTGAAGCAAGAGTTACGAGGCTGCCGAAAGTAAAACCAAGGGCTACTTTGTACTCTCCTATCATTACTATAAAATTACAAAATAAAACACTTTACAAATGGGAAGATCAGAACTAAATCAAAATGAAAACACAAAGTTCGACCCAGAAAAGTAAACACTAGACAACCGAACACTGAGCAACCAATACTTAGAAGCAAAAATATATTTAAAAAAACAACAATAATAATAAAAAAAATAAATAATGATAAGCACAACCTCAAGCCCAGAATACACAAACTTAACAATTAAAAAAGCAAAAATGTTTTCATGATAGAAACACTTTTATATATATTGTCACACTAATGCAACAATGAAAAAGAATAATATTAATACACCGCAGAAAAAAGTCACATCAAAAATATCTGCACGATTGTAAAAATAAACTGAAAGAAAATGAAATCAATATCGTAATAATTAGTCAAATGAGCTAAAAATGAGACGAGTATGAATATAAATAAAAATATCAGATATAAAGATATCAGAGTCTTAACGAAACTACCCATACCTCACAATCAATACAATTCCCCCAATCAGACGAAGGTACAACTATGTGGGATAGACAAGCCAAGATGCCCACCCTAGCACACACAACCACCTCATGTCTAGCTTACCGCAATAAATTGCAACACTTAGACGCACACACACAAACGCACGCACACACAAAAACGCACGCACATATCACGAAGAAAACTAGCCAAGCAAGACACGCACGTACATACATACACACACAAACACAGACGCAAGGAAAGGTAAAGACATACTGTTGACCCGCAAGTCGTTTTGAAAGCTCTCAAAATTCAAAAGAATACTTACCTTCGGAACATCAGTCACAGACTTCTTTGACAAAACAGAGTCGCGGATAAAATCAACTATACTATATATATATAAATTACAAATCTGTTTATATATGCATACACACTACACACGTCCACACACACACATATATATATATATATATATATATATATATATATATATATATATATATATATATAGATAGATAGATAGATAGATAGATAGATAGATAGATAGATATACAAACGCACACACACACACACATATATATATATATATATATATATATATATATATATATATATATATATATACAGATGGGAGAGAGTTTGAATTACCTACTAGACATACTCCTCGATCTCTCTGTACAAGGGGTTTTCAGGAATCTGACATGAGGATACACGCCCCTACAAGTAAACACTGACCAAATATTCATTCGATTTTAAGGAGTTTTATGTATTTTATGTAATTGTTTTTATTGGTGCTGGCAGCGTTCTGATTTTAATGCTATTCGTGGATGACCAAGCTTCATGTTATCGTGAAATGCAATCCCGTCAGCCAACGTGCAGTTTGTTTTATCTTTATGTATTTATTTTGCCAACATCGATTTTATTGTCTTTCTTTCCTATGGGCTCGGCTCAAACATGGCGAAAAATCCCGTTTTTATGATATATTTAGCCGGGTATTTTTTCTCCAAAACGGTTAGATGTCTTGTGGTCACTTTGGTATCATTTAGAGAAAAGAAACCGTATACCAATTACTTAAGTAATCTATCTATATAAACGAAAAAAAAAAGTATGTATGCCCGTTCTCCATCTCCGATACAGTAATCTGATGAGGAAATTTTATAAACCATCGTATTCTGAGAAATTTTCAGCAAAAAGCAACAAAACAATGACGATTAACAATCCCGTCATGATATTTGTCAGTTTCCAATGAAAACGCCGATTCCTAGCGTTATAACAACCCAAATAAGGGAGATAACTATCTCTCTTAGGACGAAACGAGGAATTTAGATACAAATAAACATCACAACGATAAAACAAAAACTGTTGAGCATAATTGACTGAAACTTATTGATTAAGTCGAGAATATAGTAAAGTTAATTTGTTGTAGCAAATATGATACATGGCCACTCGATAATGAAGCAATAGAAAATCTAAGAGTGGCACAACGCCAAATGAAACGAATTATGTTCGGCATCAGTCTATGTGAAAAAAAAGAAACACGTGAATCAGGCAACGAACTGGAGTAAACAACATCATCATCACCATACAAAGGGATAAAGGTAGATGGGTATGCAACCTCTCGGAGGAGTGGGCATTAAAAGCGACAGAATCGACCAAAAGAATAGCCAAACACCAGGTGGAAAGACGACCTCGACAGCCAACAGGGTCCTACGCGCCCACGCCGAGCCAGGGACAAAACAAGGTGGCAGGAAACCAGGGAAGGGTTCCTACTCCACGAGTGACCGAAAACCATGATGATGACGACGACGGCGATGACGATGACGACGATAACGATGATGACGACGAGGATGATACCACGACGACGACGATGATGATAAGCATGGCGATGATGACCACTACGACGATGGTAATGACGACGGTGATGACCACGACCATGACCATGCCGACGACGACGACGACGATGATGATGATGATGATGCTACTGCTGCTGCTGCTGCTGCTGCTGCTGCTGCTGCTGATGATGATGATGATGATGATGATGATGATGATGATGATGATGATTGCACAAAGGCTTGTGAAATGTATTAACGATCTCATGGGTGGCATTTTTTTGGCTACCCGGTAATAGCGAAAACGTTCGATTAACAGATTTAACTGCTGAAACAGTCAAGTTGTTGGCAGGATTTTCCCAACTTCGACAAATTTGACCAGGAATTTGTGAGGAATGTTATACGAAACAAATAAATAACACTGTGAATAAATAAATAAGAATAGTAAAATATATTAGGATATCATTATTTGAGTTGATGACTAAAACGCTAAGGCTTTTTCTTATATATTTAAATAACACCAAAATATACGCTAAACAATTCCTCACTTTTGGGATTGAGTTATGTTTGAAAAAAACTTTATTTTGATTGTTCTAATTAGCCGCAATTTTCAATTAACCAAGTGACCCATTTCTTGCTGAATTTGTATCTATCAGCCACACCGTCTATCGCAGACTCTTATTTCATACGGTTTCTATCAGTTTTTCGCTTCACATTCTCTCTCTCTCTCCTTTTGTACCGTAAAAATATTGGACCTGACAAAATACACGCAAAAAATATTTTTGTCGGGAATTTGATGTGTTTACAATGTTATCGGAAATTTAGTTAAAAAATGTATACATGATGAATTTATTCAAATTATAGAATGTTTTGTTAATCGATGGAATATATCATAACATTCTGCTTTATATATGAAAACGATCCTCTTTTTCTTAGGGATGCTTTTTTACAATAGCACTCCGTTACTAGTTCAATTTCCATTCGAGCATATTTCTGTACTCTTTCTCTCTCTCTCTCCCTCTCCCTCTTTCTATCTGTCGTGGTCTTTAGTTTCTTCTTGTCATTTTCATTTACCTGTATTAAGTCAATTATATTCTGTTATCTGAAATAAGAAAGGTTAATATCCGTAGGATGCCGACCGGTCTTCCCTTTGTCAAAAATAGACACAGAACTCGTCAAAATGGATGACAAAGGGAAGATTTTCCTGAAATATCAAATGATTCTTTAATCATCATCCGGACTACAGACACAGCTGACACCACACTTGCTGTTATGTAAGATTGTAAAGAAAAATAAATAGTAAGTTCTTCGATTTATTATTTTTGTTCTTTCCAGCTTCTCATCAATCCGGCACCGTGCATTGCTCACAGCCTCCTTACTATTTACTTTAAAATAAATATGTAATAATGAATTATTTTTTGATTTGTTTTCAGACAATGTTAATCATACCACAGTCAATAGTTTTCTGCGAATTTCCGTCTGACTTGGCAGGCCTAGAGCAGACTGAAAGCGTTTCCACGAATAATGGTGATGGAGAGGGATTCGTAAAACCAAGTCAATTCGCGATTTTCTCCGGTGTGGCGCGTCATTAATAGACCAAGGCTGCCGAGGAAATTGCGCGTGGCAGAGCCTATCACCCCACTCGTCTATCATAGCAATCGGTTAAAATACAAATCTGTCGAGAAGATCGGTATATTCTGACCGCTTGCGGCTCTCTGCTGACGTTGCTGCATGTCCAGGGTTTGTTGCCGATTTTATCACTGACGAGGCGCAAAAGTGTCGACACAAATCGCATCCCATATACGTCTAGTGCTCGTTGGACTTCATCATAGAGAGCGCTTTGTTTAAGAAATCTGCCGGCGCTCCTTCTACACGAAATGGTGTGGAGACCATTTATGTCGACCGGCTGGCCACAACGGCACCTGTGGTTGCTGCAAACTCTAGAACCTGTACGCAAAGCTACTCGTGAGTTCAGTTTGTTTTTCCTTTCTTTATGTATATAAAGAGTTCATCAGGTGATCGTTCAGTTACATGTATTTGTTTATGTCTTTGTATTTTAAGTAAAATAAATTAGTATGCAGAATAATGACGACATGTTTGCCGCGTGGTTTGTGATCATTTCAAGTATGTTTTCGCTTTAATAGGAATATTATTTCGTTTCTGTTAGAAGATGAAAAACAGCTTCTATTTTTTCGTACTTATCTCGTGAGTTTACGTTTTTAATATTATTTATTTTTACCATATCAAGATAGTTGGTATGTGTGTGCGTGTTTCATGGATTTTGTTTTTATAGATACACGTTGAATTATTTTTTAATAAAAATCAGATGTATATGGAAATCAAAAGTCTAATAATGGAAAACTAAAACGAATTTAAAGTTTAAACCTATATATATATATATATATATATATATATATATATATATATATATATATATATATATATATATAAATATTAAAGTGTATTTATCCTTACATACTAGAATAATAAAGCCAATGTCTATGCCAACGCAGCCTCGAGAAATCGCAATAACAGCAATTGAAATTAACGTACCTGAAAGGTGGGGAAAGTGTTCGAAGCTCGAAACTGGTGAAACAATCCTGTGCAAAGAGTGCTCTAATGTTAAGCCTGTTAAATATTGTAAATATTTTTTAATATTAAAGTGTTTTTATGCCCTCATCAGTGCAGGAGTGGCAGTAGCAAGCGGTCGCATAGGATCGAACGCAGTTCGGAGATTTAGGCTAGAATCACAAGGCTAACGTCTATGCCCACGCAGCCACGATGAAACGCCACAGACAGTAAATAAAATTAACGTACCCGAAAGGCGGTAAGTGTGTTATTGCCGAAAGTGTTCGATGCTTGAGCGGACCATTTCATAATCGCTGGAGACAACAATCTCGTGTGTCCGGCTTGTTTCAATAATCACGTATGCAAATATAATATGAGAAAAGAAGGAACGGCTTAATCTTTATAACAACTGATAATTACAAAATAAAAGGAAATAATAATCCCGTATTTACATTTTAAGTGCATACAAAGAGAGGCTTAATCTAAAAAATATTTGATAACCATAAAACAGAAAGTAAAGAGCTTCTTTCACTTTTTATATCGATAAACACATATCCCTTTATTATTATTGAAACAAAACTGAACGATAGAGTGTGTGGGAAAGAGATCGAGAGAGAAAGTGTGAAAGGGAGAGAGAGGGGGTAAGAGAGAAAGTGAGAGAGAGAGTGAATGAGAGTTTTCTCCTTTTCTCCCATCGATTTTTATTTTGTTTTCTTTTTCTTATCGATTTGTTTTATCTTCTCTTATCGATTAGTTGTGTCTTATTTTCTTAACGATTAATTTTGTCTACTTATCGATTAGTTTTGTCTTCCTTTCGTATCGCTAGGGATCAAGAAAGTAAGAGAGAGAGAGAGAGAGAGGGAGAGAGAGAGAGGGGGTTGTTCTGTATCCTTTTTCTCATCATTTGTTTCGTTTGAATGATTTGAAGTAATGTATAAGAAAAGAATTGCAAAGCACTAGCGAGCAGGCGAAACCTGTTAGTTTTTAAATATTTCATCAAAGTTCTCATCCCGGGCAATTAAGAGGAAACAGATTTATCTTTAAATATTATTCATCGGAACTGTTCCTAGTACTTGTACAATTATTGGTACTACTGTAGGTTTCTGTATGTTCCATTGCCACTTCAGCTTGTTGACAAGGTCTCTGAGGGTTGGATGGTAATAAACCTCTCCAAGGTTCCAGTCCTCTCTGCACTTTTTCAGTGGGGGTCTGGTAGTACTCTCCCATCTCGGTCTGTCCATCTTCCTCGAGGAAAAGGGACAGTTTATAACATTTTTAGCAATTTCCTTTACCTTTGTTTCATGTGAGTTTCCTTCCATTTTTTTGCTTTACTTCTGTTTGTTGCGGTTTCCATGTGGCTTGTTAGTGTTCGTAGTTCATGTGGGTTGGTTGCCGCATTCGATGAATTTCCTTCAGACTTCCCTTTTATTTCAATTTCTCGTAGTCTATTTTCCAGTTTTTTCGAGACTATTCCTAGTTCTCTTACAATTATTGGTATTATATTGACTTTCTACATTTCTTATATTCCTTTTGGTTCTTTGGCAAGCTCAGTGCATCATCATCATCATCATCATCATCATCATCATCATCATCATCATCATCATCATCATTATTATTATTATTATTATTATTATTTGTACTCACTAGGAGTTCTCACACAGATCATCGTCAGTGATTGCTCACCAGTGGTATTTCCTGGAGTCTGAGTGACAACAAGCCTCCTCAGATTTCCAGTATTCGTCACCTCTTTTCGATATCGATGCGGTATCGCAACAGCCTCTTACCATTGATTTCTTGCTGGTGAGGACAATTGGTCGTCTCTGGGATTTGGGTGGCAATAAGCTTCCCCAAGGTCTCAGAATTCTCTGCACTTTTCCAGCGATGGTCTGGTTTGTGCTGTCCCTCCTCGGTCTTCTCATCCTTCTCGACCCTCTACAAATATTTTTTTCTGGTGTCAGCCTAGGCCGGCACTATTAAAAAAACAAAAACAAAATTATATATATATATATATATATATATATATATATATATATATGAATAAATTAATAAATAAAATAATTAAAAGAAAAAAATTCCTTAATTTTTTTTCTTTTTCTCTTTCCTTATTTAAACATTTTTTTAAATTCTTTTTATTTTCTTTAGTGGGGGGGGAGAGGGAGGAGCTTATAGTGTTTCTTGTAATTTCTGTTTCTGTTGTTCATTTTTGTGTAGTGATAGCTGAGGCCGGTGTAATTGGGGGTGATTATGAAGTGCTGTTTCTTGCAGTTTCTGTTCCTTGGTTCTTGTTGTGGTGTTCTTCGTGTGGTTTTGTTTTCTCCCTGTTGTAAATTCCTTGTGACTAGTTAGCCTTTGTAGCTTATGCGTGTTTGTTTCCGCATTCGAGGGGTTTCCTTAAGATTGCAGCTGTTTTGATCATTGCCATCCTTTGTATGGTTTCGATGGTCCCTTTGATGCCAATTTCTCCCAGTCTTTTCTCCAGGTTTTTTGGGATTGTTCCTAGTGCTCTTACGATTATTGGTATTATATTAACTTTCTTCATGCTCCATATTCCTTTCAGTTCTCTGGCTAGTTCTGTATTTTACTTCGTTTATCTGTGTCTTTGATCTTCACTCTGTGTTTGCTGGAACGGCGAAGTCTACGATTTTACAAGATTTTTTCCTTTTTGTCTATTATAATAACATCAGGTCTCTTTGCTTGTATGAGTTTATCTGTTTGTATATCCATATCCCAGAGGATTTTGTGTTTTTCGTTTTCCAGTACTGTTTCTGGTTTATGTTTGTACCATTTGTCTGCATATTCGAAATTCAATTGTTTTCACAGTTCCAGTGTATTATTATTATTATTATTATTATTATTATTATTATTATTATTATTATTATTATTATTATTTGTACTCACTAGGAGTTCTCACACAGATCATCGTCAGTGATTGCTCACCGACAACAACCAGTGATATTTCCTGGAGTCTGAGTGACAACAAGCCTCCTCAGATTTTCAGTATTCGTCACCTCTTTTCGATAACCACCGCAGATAGCCTTGCGGTATCGCAACAGTCTCTTACCATTGATTTCTCGCTGGTAAGGACGATTGGTCTTCTCTGTGATTTGGCTGGCAATAAGCCCCCCCCCCCCAAAGTCCCAGCATTCTCCGCACTCTTCCAATGGAGGTCTGGTTTGTGCTGTCCCTCCTCAGTGTTTTTATCCTCCTTGAACCTCTACAAATGTTTTTATAAAATTATTATATTATACTATATTATATTATACTATAACATTATATTATATTTTGGGGGGATGGGGGGAAGGAAAGGGAAGGGGAGAGCTTATGGTGTTTCTTGTAATTTATTATTATTTGCACTCACTATGGGTTCTCACACAAGTCATCATCAGTGATTGCTCACTGACAAAAACCGGTGGAGTTCCCTGGAATCTAAGTAATAACAAACCTTCCAGATTTCCAGTAGTCTACACCTCTTTTCAATAAACATTTCAAATGACTTTGCGGTATCGCGGCAGCAGCTTACCATTGACTTCTCGTTGGTAACGACCATTGGTCTCCTTATTTATTCCAGCTCGGAGAACCTCTCTCTGTCTTGCTTGGTCTGCTATCCTTTGTTTCGTTGTATGGTCGTCAGTTGAAATGTTCCATAAATTTTCCATTCGTTTCCGATAGTCTCTTTCCGTAGGGGAGGCGGCTTCTGTAGTAGCATTCAATTACCAGTCAATTCTCCTTTATGGTTCATTTCTTCCTATGGATTTTGGGTTTGTTCTTTTTTTTATTTGCTTTCTTGTGGAATTAGAGCGGTTACTTACCTGTTTTTGGTCTGTAATGTTGTTACTGAAATTAAATGATCCAGCATTCGCAGGATGCGGTCCAGGCCTCCGATTTTGGCCAATTGCGAGAGCACCTGCCCATCATGACACTCAGATATTTCTTCTGAATCCCACGGATTATAATGTTATTACGTAGCATTATTATGTTGGTGTAAGTTGCAACACAAGGTCTAGGCTTAATTAACCCGTGATCCTGTCACAGGAATAGTGTTTATCTCTCATTTTATGAGGGACCCAGGTGCACTATCACACATAAAGGAACATTTACGACAGACAGAAAAGTATATATATATATATATATATATATATATATATATATATATATATATATATATATTACATAACTACTTAGTAAAATCTTTATAAGCTATAAAAAAGAAAAAAAATGCGATAAGTTCCCATCCAATATTGAAGCAGGTAAGTGTGAAGGCATTAATTTATATTTAATACCCTTTTCGTAGATACAAACTAGATCACAGTCTTTAGTTAGGTATATGTCTTACAGTGTTCTTCTTTTGAACTGGTCACCTGTCTGTACATCTAAAAATAAATACTAGATTCGTTTTCTGAGTAGAGAACTTATCAGTTTTAACTTTCTTCCTCAGATTTTTTCTAATTTAAATTTGATCTTAATAAAAATTAAATTAAATTAACTGACCACAGAGTTGCTATTCAAAACAGAATACTGGCTGTCCCTAGAATCTTCGAATGTGAACGCTTAAACACGATCGCCGCCTCAAATTTAATATATTATTCCCAGCGCTCTCTTTATAACTATTATACTTATTATGACTATAATTATGATCATGATCATAAGTATGATTTATAATAATTATTATTATGAGTATTATTATCATTATTTTTTATAGTATTCACATTCATTAATTATGTCAAAGGATATATTATTATTACCAACAGCAAATTATACAGCTTGATGCAGAAAGCACCGTAATATTTCTACAGGGTCCCGATAGTTAATATTCTTATTCTGTGTAATCGCTCTCACCTATCTTATCACGTGGTGCCGTTCGCTTAGTCAAGGCCGTGTGTTTATCTATCTTCTTAAGCCAGTAACATTATATTCTGATTCGAATTCAAATTCTGCAGTTCATTTATAAACAAAACACTATTAAACGCGAAGTTTTCGAGCCAATCCTGTCTAAATAAGCACACCTCGCAGCACATTCTTAAAGTTGTGGACTGTAATCTTATCTTGTTGATTTTATTCTTGAAAAAACAAGCAACCATCGGATGTAGACGCAATTTTCGCGAAACAGATTCGAAACAAAGTATTGTTTGATATCAGGGTATAATTGCATTTTTTTATTCGTGGCTTCTTTTGATAAATAAAAGACAAGTATATTCAGAGCAAATGCGATAACCCATACGCATAATATTATCAATTAAAGTAGAAAAAAACACTAAAAAAAATAAAATAAAATTTTCTGTTTTTTAATAAAATTCGCTCTAGACAAAACATGAAGCAACTTGATGTAAGGAGCCAAAAAACAAAACACGAAATATGATTAACGCAAAGACAGGTGATTCCTATTGACCGCAGTCTTGAAACGGCCAAAACGGTAGACGAAAAACGGTCGGCGGGAATAGTGCCACGGGCCTGCAGTTCTTGAAAGGAACCTACTGGCATAAAATATATAATAAAGAGGTATCTGAACAGAGAATCGACGAAGACCAACGAGTCAAACGCATATATATATATATATATATATATATAACTATTTATATATGCTTTTGATGTATATATATATATATATATATATATATATATATATATATATATATATATACAGAGTGGGCAAAAATAAGGGTCCTATTTTTAAAAATTAATAACTTTTTTATTTATTGATTTTTTTTTTTTTTTTTAGAATAAGTAAAGGACCCCTTCCGAAGCAAGCATGAGCCGTATTAGCCCTAAGGAACGTACCCTCATTTAGAAAACATTATTTTTGCTTAAAAAACTCAAAACAGTGTAAAAAACAATACTTTAGTTTTTGTAAGTTTTAAGAAGTGTTTTTCGGCTAAAATTTGTTTTGTTTATTTCAAAAAATCTCGGAAGGGTCAGTCTACACACACATAAAGTTTGGTGAGTTTAACTTTTATTTTGTGGAAGTTATTCAAATTCAAGTTATTCAAATTTAAAGATAGGACTCTTATTTTGGCCCACCCTGTATATATACCTATTTATATCTGCTTTTGATATATATATATATATATATATATATATATATATATATATATATATATATATATATATATATATATATCTATTTATATATTATTTTATATATATATATATATATATATATATATATATATATATATATATATATATATATATATATATATATATATATTATTTTGATATATATATATATATATATCAGGTTGGAAAGAATGTAATGTCGTTTTTGTCCAACACATTTATTTCAGCTGAAACATTCACATTAGGGCATTTTTAATCTTTACAATAATTTCCCTCATTTTCTATGACTTCTGTCCAACGATCAACCATTTTTTAGAGAAAAACAAATTTAGGTCATTTTTGAGTTGGTCGTCATTTTCATAACTTTTATTGTTTAAGTGATGCTGCAACAACTGGAAAAGATGGTAGTCAGATGGAGCAATTTCAGGTGAATAAGGCGGATGAAGCAAAACTTCCCAATCGAAACTCATGACCTTTTCCTGAGTGATTTTTCTTTGTGAGGTTTCGTGTTATCATGCTGAAGCACTACACCCTTCCTATTGAGTAATGCTGGTCGTTTTTTTGATAAGGCATTTTTTAGATCATCCAGCTGCAAACGATATTGTACTGCTGTGATTGTTTGATTAAGCCCTAAGTAACTCATAATTAATCAGTCCTCCTCTGTCCCACCATAAAGAGAGCATAACCTTCTTTGGGTGTAGTCCTTGTTTTGGAACAGGCGGTGAACTTTGGTTTCGGTCTAACCATTGTCTTTTGCGTTAGGTATTCTTGTAAAGAACACATTTTTCATCTTCAGTCACAATTCTTTGCAAGAATGGTTCTCGATGATTCCTGGAACGCAAAGATGCGCAAACAGTCAATCTTTGATTTCGTTGAGCGTCGGTCAAATCGTGGGGACCCCAGAGTTCAAGTTTTGAAACTTACCTAACTCGTGTAGGCATGAAACAATTGCTGTATGGGTTGTATTGAATTGTTGAGCTTATTCTCTGCTGGTTAACGTTGTATTGGCCTCCACAGCGTCTTTAATGGCGTCTTTATCAATTCAGTTTGGCCTTTCCGAACGTCGCCGATCTAACACGTTAAAGTCTCCAGAAAAAAACTTTGCAAACCACCGTTGACATTTTCGATCATTCAGAACATTTATCCCTTAAACAGTTCCAATATTCCTTGTAGCTTCTGCAGCTGAGTTTCTTTCTTTGAATTTATAGAGCATGCAATGTCTCAGACGCTCCTAACTAATATCCATTTTTTGACGGCTGATACCGTTTAACTTAATATTTTCTAACTTATTACTATATCTGAAAGGTAAAGCAAGATATTAAGACACCAATTCACCAAAAAATCTAGAACTGTGTACAACTTAGTAGGCTGCAAAATGATGAAGTAAAAAATACGATATTACTTTCTTTCCAAGCAGATATATATATATATATATATATGCTTTTGATATATATATATATATATATATATATATATATATATATATAACTAATAATACAACTACAAATGCGGCTCTTAGTAACAATAATACACAGCCTCCGGAAGACGGTCGAGAGACCGAAAGCGCTAGAGGAATGCCCCACTATACAACGTTGGTGCCATACTCCACCAAGTAACACCAGAAAACCGACGAATCGCTCGCCAAGTCGAGAAATTAACAAGAAAGCTAGCGAAGAGAGAAAACTCCGTGGTCTTTAACGGTGCGTGTATAAGAAATATATATATATATATATATATATATATATATATATATATATATATATATATATATATATATATATATATATATAAATAGATATATATATATAAATAGATATATATATATATATATATATTTATATGTATATATATTTATATATATATATAAAGTGATCCAACAATAGATATAAGCGTAAATTAATATCTTATAATTAGTGAAACATCCGGATAAAAACTGAAGCTCAATATACTGGATAGAGCATTAATATTATAACACGAAAATGAAATAATATAATAAGGTGCCAATCAAATTTTATTAGAATTCAAAGTTCTAGCAAAGTATCTTAACGTCCTTAGCTCATAAGTTTTCGAAGATAATTCTTCTCCTCAGACGACCATTACCGTAGTGATATTACTACAGTTAATAAAATTACACTTTGAAAATATATAAAAATATATACAAAAATACATAAATATATATAACATCAAATATATCAACCCCCAAAACATACATTTTTGTTAAATCTATACAATAAATCCAAGTAATACAATTTAAAAAACATTATCAAGAAATATATCCAGAAGGTTGACTGAAGATTAATCCAGGTGATGAGTGACGGTCCAAATACGAGAAATTGAAAGAATTGAAAAAATTGTCCAGCCGTGAGATGCGTCAGCAATCGATGAAGTGAAAAGTATCTAATGTTTATGTTAATTATTACAACGATAAATACATCAAATCAAATAATTTAAAAAGTTCAATAAACTCACTCAAAATTCCAAAAACTTGATCTGAGCAGATATTTATATATATATATATATATATATATATATATATATATATATATATATATATATATATATATATACATATAAATACATATATATATTTATATATATATATATGTATTTATATATATATATGTATTTATATATATATACATATATATATTTATATATATATATTTATAAATATATACATATATATAAGTACATATACATATATATATATATATATATATATAAATACATATATATATATATAAATACATATATATATATATAAATATATATATAAATACATATATATATATATATATATATATATATAAGAAACTCATAGGCATAAGACATAGGGTGATATATATATATACATAAATATGAATGCATATATATATAAATATATATATAAATACATATATATACATATATATATATTTATATATATATATATATAAGAAACTCATAGGCATAAGACATAGGGTGATATATATATATATACATATATATAAATACATATATATATAAATATATATCTATAAATACATATAAATACATATATATGTATATATATAAGAAACTAAGAGGCATAAAACATAGGGTGATATATATATATATATATATATATATATATATATATATATATATATATATATATATATATATATATATATATTTTTTTTTTTTTTTTACGTGTTTTTTTGGGTTACCTGTCCGTAGGAATCAGGACTGGTTCGATGACCAGAATGTTGAGGCCCAGGAGTTGATCAATGAAATGCATAAGGCTCATAAAACCTGGATTGATGATAAGAACTCAACACTAAAGAGGGAATTGTACAAGGAATGCAAAAGTAAAGCCCAGAAAGCTTTACGGCAGATGAAAGAGGCATGGTGGTCCTCACATGCCAAATTAATGCAAGAAGCATTTGACAGAAAAGACTTGAAAGTTTTTTTATTAAGGTATTAAGAAAGTTTTTGGACCGCACGAATCTAGCGTTTCTCCCGTATCTGCAAATGATGGCACACTGATAAATGATAGAGCGGATATATTGAATCGCTGGAAGGAGCACTTCGAAGTTGTCCTAAACAATACTTCCACAACTGATGAAGAAATACTTTCATCTATCACTGAACGACCTGAGATTCCTGAACTCTCCTTCCTTTTAGCAATACATGAAGTTCTCGTTGCTATTAGGCAAATGTCGTCAGGCAAAAGGTCAGGTAAAGACACCTTACCTCCTGAGGTGTTTAAGTACGGTGGCCAGACACTAGTGAAGAAGCTGCACAGTCTCTTGGTGAAGATCTGGCAAGGTGGAAATGTCCCTCAGGATTTCAAAGATGCATTAATTCAACACTTGTATAAGAATAAAGGCAATAGAAACATCTGTGACAACCATCGAGGCATCTCACTTTTGTCAATTGCAGGGAAGATCTTGGCAAGGCTTATTCTCAACAGAATAATTAAACACCTTGTTGATGATATCTATCCCGAATCTCAGTGCGGTTTCCGTGCTTGTCGGGGTACTGTCGATATGATCTTTTCCCTCCGCCAGGTTGCCGAGAAAGTTCGGGAAAAGAACGACGAGTTGTATATGGTTTTCAATTACCTTACAAAGGCCTTTGACACAGTAAACCGCGAAGCCATCTGGAAAGTGTTAGACAAGCTGGGAATACCTGACAACATGCTGAATGTAATTATTTCTTTCCATGATGGAATGAAGGCATCGGTTGTTTCAAATGGAGAGTCTTCAGAACCTTTCAATGTGACAAATGGTACCAAACAGGGTTGCGTAATGGCACCTGTGCTATTTGCTTTGTTCTTTTCAGTTATGCTGAGATATGCTGATATAGATACTGGGGTGAAGTTTAAATTTAGAACAAGTGGTGGTCTCTTCAACCAGCAACGTTTCAGAGCTAAGACCCTTCTTCGACAAACTGTCATCAGGGATCTTTTGTTTGCAGATGACGCTGCACTTTGTGCAACATCTCGGGAGGAAGCGCAACTGCTTGTGGACAGGTTTTCGATTGCTTGCAAGGCTTTTGGTCTGACAATCAGCATCAAGAAAACAGAAGTGATTCACCAACCTCGCCTCATGCCTAAACAAGTTCAGGGTGTGAAGCAACGGCCACCAGTAAAGCAACGACCACCAGTACACTGTTTTCCAGATATTCCAATCCAAGTGGACGGTAAAGATCTGAAATATGTGAAAAACTTCACTTATCTTGGGAGTAAGATAAATTGGAGTGCCTCCCTTGATGACGAAATCTTTAACCGAATTGCGAAAGCAACCACTGCCTTTGGAAAACTGCGTCATCGGTTATGGAAGGACAGGGGGATAAGTTTGAGAACAAAAGTACTTGTGTATAGAGCAGTTGTGCTAACATCACTGCTTTATGGATCGGAATCATGGACAGTCTATCGCAGCCATATCCAGAAGCTTGATGTCTTTCACAAAAATTGCCTTAGAACGATTTGTGGTGTCAACCTAAGAAATCGGATGTCTAATGCGGACCTATTTACATGCTGCGGTATTGGCGGAATTGAAAGCTTTTTGATGCAATCACAACTGCGTTGGGCAAGACATGTCTTACATATGGAAGATGATAGGATACCAAAGCAACTGATGTACGGCGAGCTCAACAGTGGAAGGCGAAATGTGGGTCGACCGCTGCTTCGCTTTAAGGACAAGTTGAAGATGAATTTGACATCTATCAATATTGCTTATCGTGATTTTGAACAGCTTGCTTCTCGACGGAAGGAATGGCGATCTGACTGCCAGAGGGGCATCAGGCGGTTCTCTGTAACTGCCATTGATCAACAGCGCGAAAGACGCGAAAGAACAAAAACATCTACAAGTATCCCAGCCGATTTTTCTCAAGATCTTCCTTCTTGCATCCATTGAGGGCTTGTTTGCAAATCTCTCGCAGGACTCAAATGCCATTTACGATTGAGTAAATGTAAGCATGCTACATCCATCGTAGACTAAACAAATTTTGAGTTGTCAAGACCTCATACGTCGAAATCGACGGGAGAGTCCATGATATATATATATATATATATATATATATATATATATATATATATATATGTTTATATATCTTACGTGTGTACTTTATTTATGCTTGAAAATGTACATATGTGTATATTTGTGTATGTCACCTCACCCTGTTTCTTATATTATAATTACTATCACTTTATTGACTTTTACTTCATTGTAAGTACAATTTTTATACTTTTTTACTTTTTTTGAATTTTTTCTTTTATATTTTCTTTTATTTTAGTTTATAGTTTTATTTTTTTACAACTATTTTTTTAAATTTAAAATTCTGATGTTTTTATATTTTTGAACATAAGTAATCTATATTATCCCAAATCTCACCTCACTTTATAATGATATAATTTTTGCACTTCCTCCTAATTATCACTTGTTTATATATAAAATTAACTATTTTAATTACACTTTAGTCTTAATTATACAAATATCGATATCTGTGTACATCTGCATCTGTTTATGATCATGCATACACATGTCTGTATACACATCTGTATGTGGATGTATGTTGTCTGCGTGCATATATAATGATTTTATGTATATTTATGTTATATGTGTATGTATATATGCATGTATCTGTAATGGTGTATATGTATATACATGTATGTATGGTTTATGTATGTTATATATGTATATATAATAGTATCTATATATACATATGTAGTGGTGTATATGTATGTATATGTATGTGCATGTGTACATGTATTGGTATGTGTGTTTATATGTGTATATGTATGTGTATATGTATGTGTGTATATGCGTATGTGTATATATGTATACATGCGTGCATGTGTATAATTGGATCCTGATATATGCGTACGTATGTATATGGATACTTGAACTATAATATTTTATATGTATGAGTATGTTTTATACAGGTGAAAACGCTGTATATTTTTCTTTTAATTTTTAATTTTTAATTTATTTTATTTTTATATTTATTTCGTGTGTAATGCGTAGGTTAATGGACATATTTTTATGCCTTTGTGCCTATTTATATATGTACTGTACGACCATGTTAATGTATATGTGTAGTAGGTATTTTATATTAACATATGTATCTGGAATATGTGTGTATATATGTGTATATCCGTGTATAATTATATGCGTATATATTTGTGCTTGATATTTTTTATATATGTATATATATATATGTATATTTATATATTATAAGTGTGACTTGTGTATCTAATTATTTGTGTGCCCTTGTGTATTTTACATAAATACCAAACATTTATGCTTGAAAATGTATATATGTGTATATATGTATATATATATATATGTGTATATCTGTGTATAGATATATGCGTATATATATGTTTATATATATATATATATATATATATATATATATATATATATATATATATATATATATGTTCATGTATGTACTTTTGTATCTATTAATTTGTGCGCACGTGTGTATTTTATATATTGACCATTGCTTGAAAATGAATATATGTGTATATCCGTGTATGGATATATGCGTATATATTCGTATCTGTTATTTTTTATTTTTTATTTTTCATTCATATATATATATATATATATATATATATATATATATATATATATATATATATATATATACGGCACAATCACGTTGACACACCGGTCCATCATCATATATATGTACTTGTGTTTCTATTAATTTGTGCACACGTGTGTATTTTATATAAATATATTTATGCTTGAATATGTTTGTAAATAGATTACAACTTTAGAAGTGTTAAATAGAGAAGAATATATTCCAGGTTAAGTAGGTAATAAAACAATAGAAAAAGAAAAGAATTAGAAGGCAGGCCATAAAAATGATAAAAAAGATAGAAACTAATTGAAAAAGTTAACAAGTAAAGAATGTAATCCGATACTAAACTATAAAAAAGAATATCTCATCCCCTAAAAGGATTTATTTCAAGGGAAAGTAGTCCTCTGTGAAAAGCACAACCGAAACATGTATGCACATATGTAACCAATAATGTTTATATTAATAAAAATGTATACGTAAGAACAGCTCTACTAGTTATTGAGCATTTTTTATAAACATCGGAGTTTCAACGGATTTACATCTACAGAAACAAATACTATACGTGTACTATATATATATATATATATATATATATATATATATATATATATATATATATATATATATATATATATATATATAATAATAATAATAATAATAATAATAATAATCATAATCATAATCATAATCATAATAATAATCATAATTCAAGTAAAACATCCCCAGGGTAGTAATCCAAAGAATTTCATCTGGGGTTATAAAATGTGCTCAATATCTAATATTCAACGTTCAAATTGGATTCTAACTCTGCCTGATGAGATCTCAGTTTATAATAACTGTGTCGCAGATTTTGTACATGTCTGTGTAAATAAAAATAATTATATGTATATATATATAAAC